>JAHFWL010000883.1:0-194663 GCA_021292165.1 Shinisaurus crocodilurus
TTACTCATTGTCCAGCATTCCTCCCTGATTCAATCAAGTGGCTCAGTCCACTGAGCCCTGCTCTTCAGCCAGGCTATACAGTCTGCTTTAACCCTTCAATGGGAAGTTGACTTTTAAAAACCCTCCCTGCAGAATTTACATCTCCTCGTCACATATTCCAACAACATTGCAGTGGGGCCTGTGGTCCACCTTTGTCAAATGGCACATCTCTGCACTTATTTCTGGAATACATTTACTCAGGAGTAGGTGTTTAAAACTGCATGAAAACCACGTGGCAAAAGCTGCTGCTTGAAAACCACACACTCCCCAACCCTTGCAAAGGGATTTTTAAGCCTGAAAGTGTGCACAGCTGTCTGTGTGTACATATCCACTAGTTCTAGTTTAAAAAAGGAGAAAGAAATTATCCTAGAGGAAATCATGACCACCACTACCCCCAATTGAGGGATTGCCAATCCAGGCATACTTGCTGCTCCATATCCTCACCTGTTCCTGAGTTTCCTCTGCACTATTCTTGTTTTCTTGCTATTTATTTGTAGTGTTATGAGCTGCACCCTTGTCTAAAGGTGACACACAACATTAAAATGCAACAACACATTCGTTCTAATTTGTTCATGTGCCTTACACAGAACTGATGTCTGCTCATCTACTGTGATTGTGAATCTGCCTAACCAGCCTTTCCCAACCTGTGCCTTCCAGATGTTTTGGACTACAACTCCCAGCAATCCTGACCATTGGCCATACTAGCTGGGGCTGATGGGAGTTGAACTCCAAAACATCTGGAGGTACCAGGTTAGGGGGAGGCTTGCCTACCCCCTTGACGGGACATTTCCACTTGACCACTTTCCCTGGCAAACACTTCCTGCTCCCTGAATTCTTTTCCTAGTTGCCATAAGAACATAAGAAGCACCCTGCTGGATCATCACAAAGGTCTGTCAAGTCCAGCCTCCTCCTTCCACAGTGGCCAACCAGATGCCTTTGAGAAGCCCACACACAGGACATGAAGATCCCCCTCCTATTCTTGCCTATACACCCACCCCACCCCAACAAACAGAAAATAGTTTTCACCATATGCCCTGTGTGGTATATCCACCCCGTGGTTCACCCTTTTGCAAAACACCCCAACTTAGCTGGTATCTCAGGTACGCCAACCTGGGAGAGCTTAGGAGCAGGAACATGTGCCCTAGATCAGCTAGTGTCAACGTTTTAGAAAGCTAGTCCATTGATTTGCAAGGCTGTGTTAATGAACAAGCGTCTGGCTACAGTTACAGTCAGGCCCTTGATTGAAGCTGAAACAGCCTTTGGTTGGCTCTGCAAAATACAAGGCATGGTGGGTGCTCTGAGCTTGCTGCGGGGGGGGGGGGGGCGGAGAGAGAAAGAGAGAGAGAGAGAGAGAGAGAGGAGAGAGCAGGGTGTCAGTTGACCTGACATCTAAAGTTTGGATTAATTAGGTTGTTTAATGGGGTCTGACAACATCTGAAGCAGCACAAATTTCCCTGAAAAGAGGGAAGAGGGCGTTGTGGGATTGTTCTCCTCCATGCCTTAGACTCGCTACACTGCCCAGGAAGCATAGATTCTCTGATCTCGCTCTGCATGTGAGGAGATCATTAGTGAAGCAAGCCAGGCAGTACACTTCTAGCCGGCTCATGCGCACCAAGAGGCCCACGATTCATCACATCATGTATCTCTGGGAAAGGATGAAGGGGCTGTCATGCCACACCGCTGCAGGGCCCATGCCTGCCATCCTGTCACATGTATGCATCTTCACATGTTCATGGCATGTCAGAAGCCGTCAACTCCTACAGGTGGCCCATTGGAGTTGGAATTTGAGAAGCATGCAGGGGGGAAAGAGTGAGGTACCTTATTCCCACCTGAATGAATGGCCAGACTGTTCTTAAACCTATGGACGGGATCCATGGTCTCAAGTGTTCAGCACGCATACCTCTCTAAGCACAAACTCCTATCTGACCTATCCATGGCTTATAGATCTAAATCAGGGGTAGGCAACTTGTGGCCCTCAAGATGTTTTGGTCTGCAACTCCCATCAGCCTACAACTTCCATCAGCCCTAGCCAGCATAGCCAATGCTGAGGGATCATGGGAATTGTAGGGCAAAGCATCTATATGGCCACAAGTTGCCCATGGCTGATATTGGTATAGACCCTTTCCAGATGTTATGCCCGAGTAAGGTACTAGAGGGACATGTGTAAGAGGCATGGGCTGCAAGCGCAGTCTTTCCCCAATGTCCTCATGCACATCAGCCCCACCCTCCAAGTTCCCAGTCTCCCTTTGTTGAGTGGGGTGGTCTGAAGGGGACTTCTACTCATGTGCAGGGCTCTTGTTCATGCAAAGTGTCGGGACGTTGGGGGTGGAATGGAGTGGAGTGGAGCGCATGGCTCCCTCCCTCTTACACACACATTGCCTGAACATGGATATAATACTAGATATAAGCGAATGGCTGGGCCAGGAGAAAGGGGGTCTGAATTGCTGCTTTCCTGCCATTGGAACATGACCGGCATACTCTCCAACTCGACCCATTTAATAGTATCTATTTTCTCTCCTTGCATATACAGCAGGCCTGCAGTCTGCAGACATACCTGAGGAGAAAGGGAAGGTGTTCTGCTGCCACTCTTTGAACAGAGCAAGGTCCTGTCTTTCCCTGCTTAGAAACAGCTTGCAGTGAACATGAAGATTTTAAGGCACCTCCTGAGGGAATCAACAACAACTTCCTTGTTTCAGCATTAATGGAATGAAGAATGGTGAATATAAAGGTTAATCCTATTTTTAAACAGGAATACATGACACCATCGGGACGTGGCTCTCTCCGCCACCACCCCCATGCCGGAAAAATAAACCGAACCTATTGACTAGTCTTCCCACCCCACCTGCCTCATTCTTTCCAAAACTCATAGCCGGTGAACTGGGAGCCATGGCTGAACTTGGATAGCAATGGCTGAATTAATGACTGGCTCACGAAAGGAGGAGGAGGAAGAGGATGATACTGACTGGGACTCATCTGGCGCAATAATAAAGGATGTACCTTGCCCTGAGGTCTCTGATATGAAATAGGGCAGCTGGTTGCTAGCAGGGTGCATTGGAGAGTGAGCCGGGCAGCAGGTGGAGACCATCCTCCCAATGGTTATTTAACACTGAGCAGAGCACAACTAAACGGGAGGGATATACAAGCATTGGAAACAGAGGCCTGGCTAAATTCTTGGCAGATTGAGTGAGTGATGCCTTTGCTCCCTTTCGCACCCACATTTCCTATCTTGCAGAAAAGAAAATGGGCTACCCAGTCTGTGTTCTTGCAGTGAAATCAACTTTCAAATGTATACACGACAGGACAGGAACATGCCTTTTCCATCACGGAGTCATCCAGTGTAGTAGGAGGGGGAAAGTCCATGGGTTGGTTCCAGATTTAAGCTGGATCAACTGAGCTGGCAGAAGTGGACTTCCCTGCCCCCTCCTTCCCACGGAAGCCCCTTAATCTCCCTGAAAATGCTACACAGAGAGTCAGGACAGGAGACCCTGATGAATGGGCTGAGCTGTGGTGTGGGGGTAAAGGGGATTCCCAAAAATCAGGTGGAGGGACCTTCTGGGAGAAGAGCACTTCGTCTGGGGGAAGGCTGATCCTGGATCTGATCCATTATAAGCAGCCCTGTGTCAGTGTGGAACATCTGATTTTCCTCCCTTGTATCTCTCCCACTAGGCTTGTTTTTGCTTTCTTCTAGCACCATGAAATGAAAAAACAATGAGTCCTGCAGCACCTTAAAGACAAACAAATCTATTAGTAAAGAGGTTAGTCCTGAAGGTACTATAAGATTCTTTCTTCACTTTGCTGCAACAGACTAACACAGGTACCCTCTGGACGTTTTTTTTTATCATGGAATGGTAGTCTTGGCTAACTTCTTGATCAGAAGCAGACATCTCTGGACCAAAGGTTGCCGAGACATTTTCATCATTGCTGCTTCCACCACCATCATTATGAACCCTGCTCGCTCGCAACACGCATACAAAGCAAGAAGCCTCATGATGCCAGGAGTTATGTTCCACAGGATGACTGCAAACTGTGATCCTTTTTTCTTTGCTTTCCTCTTTGTCCCAATAGTTTCCTGTACTGTGTGTGTTTGTTTGTTTGTTTTGCACATTTCCAATCTACATGCAGTACAGGAATTAAACCAATCCAATGAAGGCGGGATGGGGACAATCACAACACAATTATGTCACATCATCTGTATGTGCAACACACTCACATGAGTGCCTAAAGAATCCTAGCCTGGTGTGTGTGTGTGTGGGGGGGGTCCAATCAATGTCAATCTCCATATTTGTAAGTCTCCCATGTTTTCCCACTACTTCTGTCTTTTTTAATTTACCAGGAAACAAAATCTGTTAAGGAAGAAAAGGTGGAATAGGTGCACAGTGCCTTTTGACAGGCAGCACTGGGACAGGGGTCACAACCTAACATATGCAGCCTCCCCAAGGCTATTACAATACTGAAGCCCACTCTGGGGGCCCTGCTCTCCCATCACCACCAAATTTCCCCACTGCCTGTACTTTCAACTGCATCCCTCAGGGATCTCCATACAGATCACTCCCCCCCCCCCCCCGTTGCTGCTAGCAGCAAGGAAAGAGCAATCTGTATCAGGATCATTTGGGGTGTGTGCATGCATGCATATATGTCTGAATATGTGTGTGTACACCAGGGCTTTTTTTCTGGTGGAACTCACCGGAACTGAGTTCCAGCACCTTTTCTTCTATTAATTACATTACAATTTAATCGCCATCTACTCCCGAGGAAATGTAATCCAAGAGTTCCGGTACCCTTTTCTCCAGAAAAAAAGCACTGGTGTACACATACCCTCATCCACATGCATTCACAGATGTCCCAGTGATCCTGGTGTGTGTGTGTGTGTGTGTGTGTGTGTGTGTGCGCGCGTGTGTGCGCAAACCTGTGTGAGTATATGCCTGTGTGTGCAGCCCTTGAACCTGAGCCAGCATCACATATAGCCCTTGGGGCCAAAGCTGTTGTGCATCCCTGCACTAGAAGCCACCGGCCCACCCACCCACCCACCCCATCTGGAAGAACCCAATGCATAAGGTTAACAAACCACATGGTGCCACACCATACCTGGTATCTAAGCCAGATGGGAAGCAGAACATAAAACTGATCTGGAACCCTGCTTGGACAGCTTAAATCCACATTACCTGGCCTAGACAGGGCAGGCGGGGTATAAATAAGATAAGATAAGATACAATAAGAGACCTGGGTGGTGGTGGAACTTATATGGAAAAGCTGAAAAGGTTCAAGTATAAAGGCAAGCTACTGCAGCTTGATAGAAGACACTAGGGCTGCAATCCTGTACACACTTGCCTGGGAGTAAGGTCCATTGAACTCAATGGAACTTACTTCTGATTAGACAGGAATTGCATTACACTATAAGAGTGGCTTCTGAAGTGATCATGCTTGGATAGACATACCTTCTCTGAGAGCACAATGGGTTGGATCAAACTTCCTCCTTGTGCCCATGGAATGGATACCACTGGCAGAATGGGACTTCTGTATCCTCTCCTCCTTTCTGCACCCCCCACACACCCTCCAAATCTGCTTGAGAGGGTTTGGATGATCCTCTCTGGAGGAGATCTGGAGGACACATGGGGGGTGCAGGGGGAAGAAGAAGACACAGAAGTCCCATTCCACCTGTGGTATCCATTCTAAATCTAAGGGCACAATAAGGAAACTGGATCCAAACCAGTATCAACTGCAAAGGGCATACAATACTTGATAGAATATCATTAGGGTTAGGAGGTCAGGTGCCGCTTTCCAAGATACCACTTCTGTGTATTCTAAAAGTGGCCAATGCTACATGTATGCATGCATCCTTCAAAATGGATGTGACAGATGTGTGTTTAATGAGTATTATTTTAAAATAAGAAATACATTTGACCGGCATACAAGATGTTGCATGAGAAGCCCCCCTGAGACAAGACAAAATGGGGAGTGGGAGACAAAGGAGGTGAGAGATGGTGAGCTGAAAGAGAGAGAGAGAGCACAAACAAGAAGAAGGGTAAAAGACGAAGAGTTACTATGATAGTTTCTTTGTGCCAACAGCTGCGCTAGGGCCACAAAGGTCTAATTCAAACATAACATTCCCACAGTGGGGTGACTACTACTGGAAATTGTTTCCACATGGGCAGAGTTCCTAGAACTAAAGGGTTGAATCTGGCACACTGTGGATCTGCCTGATAATGTGATAACCATCCAGACCAGTCTGGCATGGTACTACATATATGCCACATTAGACACTAGGGATATCAGAGAAATCCACAACGGATTAAAATGAGTTTGGATTTCTATGAATCCAACCTGTAGATTCCACAGCAGACCAGCTTTTTCCTAGTTATGTGGCATGGCAGACTGGTTTTGTGTGTATGTTTTGTTTTTGTTTGTTTTTACTTTTGGGGGGATTTGCATAAATGCGCACTTGTGTAAATGCGCATTTGCAAACAGGAACAAAATTCTCGTACATAAAATCCCGATTCTGTCAATGAACAAACAATGGAATGAAAGATGCCTGACAAACTGCAAAGCACAGATGAAACAAATTTAACAAAATCCGTACATCCCTGTTAGACACAGACTAGGACATGAACCTAGGGCGGTCAGCTCATGCAATACCAATACTGCACATTCTGAACTGGTTGTCGGTGCATTTCTGAGCCCAATTTAAAGTGCTGGTTTTAACCTTTAAAGCCTTAAATGGCTTGGGCCCAAGTTGCTTGAAGGACCACCTTCTCACTTACCAGCCTGCCTGCACTCTCAGATCATCAACAGATGACCTTAGAGTGTGTCTACCACTTGCTCACAGCCAAGGGCAGTTAGGCTGGTGAGTACAAGAACGAGGGCCTTTTCGGTGGAATCAGCTTCCATCAGAGGTTCAGCAGGACCCTTCTTTGCAGCTCTTCAGGAAAGCTCTGAAGACCCACCTGTTCTTACTGCCCTTCCTGACGTGTCTTGGACTGTTGGTTTTATTGGCATTTTCTCTTTTTATTGATTTTTATCTCTGCTTTTATGGATTTTTATTGAATACTTACTTATTTTATTGTATCCACTTTGTATCTTTCTTATCTTGGATGTCATCTTGAGAGGGCTCTACCCTTAAAGGCACCCTAAAAATAATTTAAAATAAATATCCAAAGCCTGCTGTGAACAGGGCTGGCATCAGCAGCACCTGGGATTGTCAGGCAGCTGCTGGCCTTCCAACTCACCAGCAGGGCCCAGTGTGGATGCCAGCCCTGGGCCCTCTCTGCACCAGGCAGCTAAACACAGCTCAACACCCACAATGCCCCAGAATGATGCTCCGTGGATAATTAAGATGGCAGATCACAGAGCTGCTGCGGCCCACCAGCACCAGCACGTAATTCCACTAGGGGCTCCCCGATGTAGGAGGGGCCCACCAGAAGGCACATGGAGCTGGCCCTGGCCACAATGGTCACTGAGTAGGATGGCCACCCACTTACACATTGCCAAAAAAGAGGAAATGCATCACCAAAAGAGGATGCCAATTTGTATAACATTTACATATGCTAATACGTGTGTGTGTGTGTGTGTGTGTGCGCGCGCGCGCGCAAATTTAGAAACAACTATTATTTAAATAGAAATATAATACATGTAACCATAGTGGGGAAGACTGTGACCAGGTGCCCCAGGTGCCTTGCCCAATCTGCGGTCCAGGTGCTCTTCGTTGATGGGTAATGTCAAGGGCCTTCCCTGCTCTCCCTTCTTATGGTTCTCCAACTTGACTTGGGCTGGGCAGCCCATCAAGGGGGCAGTTTCAAATAGAGGACTGTCCCCTGGCCCTGACAGCTCTTCAAACAGAGGACCATCCTCTGTAAAGTAGGACACATGCCACCCTGTCCCTGAGTGACCTTGGGCCAGTTGCGCTCTCTCAGCCTAGCCTGTTGTGTGAGGATAAAATGGGGGAGACATTCAATAAAATGTATTGGGCTCATTAGAGGGAGGATAGAATAAAAATGTAACACACAAATAACAGCAATGCTTATTGGGTCCCCTGAAAGGTGCAGGGCACTGCTGTTGGCACACACAATCCAGCAAGCACAGACAGAAAATGTTGGAGAAAATGGTTTCCATAGGGCACAGGCTTCATGGAAGAAAGTTTTGACAAGAACCATGCCGCTGCAGAAACATTTGAACTGATCCTGAGATGGGCATGGAGAAGGTGACAAGGTAGATGGATGGCATATAGACATGTTTGTTTGTTTTTTCTGGAGAGAGCAAGAAGGGGTGCAAGGGAAACGAAGGAAGGGACAAAATTAGACTTTCTCTGAATCCATAATTGTGGTTGGGAGGCTATTCTTGCCCTGTCTGGACCAATTTGCAGATGATAGACCTGCCGCAATCTAGCCTTTCATTTCATATGCAACATCATGTCCTTTAAAAAAAAGGTGATCCCCGTGTGCCTGCGAAAGAAGATGGATGCGATAAATTAATGCAGCCTGCTCGTTGCCACTTCTGAATTATATACAGCGCAGCTCTCTCATTTGGGATAGCAACATGCTAATTACCCTTCGCTGGCGAGCACCCCTTATTCCACCATCCATTCACAATCTTGACAGCATTAAGTATGTCCCTCTATGCAGCTTTAATCACCGATGCAGAGTTTAAGCAGTGCTTGGTCTGTCCCTAATGACCCCAGTCTCTGAACATGGAATTGATGTTGACAAAATACACCTTGACACTCGTATTGGGAAATAGAAAAGTTGTTCCCACCCCTCCTCGGCAAGAGTCGCAAGCGACATCAATTCAGAGAGACAAAACACAGAGCCCTCAATACAAAAATGCCTGGGTGGGATTGACTAGGAAGAGTTCGCCTCGGAGTGTTCGATTGCGCCCTCTACTGGACAAGGACGGCGTCTGGGATGATGCAGGACGATCAGGAAATGCATAAACAGATAACCAGGAACGTGGAGCATGGGCTATCTAGCAGTTACCGTACATTGTGAGCTTTCAGAGTGTTTTTAAATTGTTTGAATCATTTTTACAAGTGATAATTAAACAGATGTTCGTGCTTTCTGCATTTGTAAATGGAAGGAGTAAGCTAGATCAGCTGGAATTTACAATTGCTTTTAAAATGACCCCCTTCTGCTTTTTTTTAATAACACCATTCACAAGCAACAGGTTTCAAACTACAAAGCATTTGTGCAAACTGATCCTAGGCTTCTTTACTCAGAAGGCAGTCTTTCCAAGTTCAATTAGGTTTACTCCCAAGCAAATGTTACAGGATTGTGATCCAACAGTCTAATCCAGCCTTCCCCAAACTGCTGCCCTCCAGATGTGCTGGACTACAGCTCCCAGAATCCCAGAATGCTGGGATTTGTAGTCCAGCACATCTGGAGGGCTCCAGGTGAGCGAATGCTGGTCTAATCTTATAGGCCAGTTAAGATGACCATTGTTGCACCAGATCTTAATCTGCATCACCAGTTGGGATGCAATGCTCCCCCAACAACGAAGTCAAAAGCTAATGGACAGGCCTGTGGCTCACGCTGGCTCAGCTTGTCTGAGTGTGGAAAGCTAAGCAGGGTCAGGCCTGGTTGGGAGACCCCTCCTCTAGTTTCCTGCATTGAGCAGGGGGTTGGACTTGATGGCCTTGTAGGCCCCTTCCAAATCTATGAAATCTATGAATGGGGGGAAAGATTTCCTAGCAACTACACCCCCCACACACACACACCAATCACAGTGTTGCTCTCTGACAATGCCTCCATATTGCCCATGCATTGAAGGAACCAGTCAGCATGCACTGATGGCAGGAATGATAAGATGGCATTGTAGAAGCCATCCTACACCCTACACACAGTGCAGACATGGACTGCCAGAAAGAGCCCACACTATCTCTCCCTGTCATGATAGGCTTCCATAGACCTGTGGTCAGAGGACTTTTGCATAGAATGCATAGGTAAAAGGCTTCCCAAGAGATGATTTTAAGCCCCTACTGTGATGCCAATGCATCCCACACAGCCAATGTTCATAGCACTGCCTGTCATACATCTGTTTGATGGAAGCCAGCAGAGGGGGGGGGGGAGATGGATGATGGACAAGGGAGAAAATAAACCACATGGCAGAGCATGATCACAAAAGACACCATGTGATGTGGCTGGTAGCTGAGTGAGAAAGAGGATTGCAGTGGGAAATAGTAGATAACGGGTTTTATTCCCGTTCCTGGAAGACTTCTTCTACTAGGCAAAGACTAGTAGGCAATCACTCGTGACCGAGTAAGATTGTCTTCCAGGATAAAATTACAAAAAGAAAATTATAAAAGGAGGAAATTCTAAAAAAAAATAATTGTGTAGACTCTAGCGATGGGTCTGTAGGTGACTGTGGAGGCCAATTCTAGATCCACACAGCTTCCCACAGTGAGGACACAGGTTACCAGATGGAAGATGGTGCTGTAAAGGATTCGTTTGACATGCTTTTTTGCTTAGCACATTTCTCCCTTTCACCTTGCACTCGGGCTTCTTCAAAGTCCATAGAACCTTTGTGAAAGGCCAACCTCCAGTTAGATCATTCATGGGCCAGAGTTTCCCAGTTCTTGATGTTTATATCGCATTTTTTTAGATTAGCCTTAAGAACGTCTTTAAACCTCTTATGCTTACCACTGAATATCAGTGGTCAGTATCAGGCAAAGACTACCTCTGTGGTGTCCTGTCAGCAACACCTCAATGGGCAGGAAAGGGCGAGGCTGCAGGACTTGAACACAAGCCTCCTCTCTCTAGGGAGCAACAATGTAACCCTGTGGCCAAGCCGAAGAAGGACTCCTCCTGATGAGATCGGTGTAGTCTCCTTGAGTCCAGCCTTCTTCCCTGTCCCTCAAGACTCCCAGCCACATCACCCAGTATTGAAGCAGCTCTATGTGGAGCTGGAGCTCTACAGAGCAGCACGAGCTTGTTGTCTACAAGAAATCCCCGATTCAATCCACTGACTAGGAACTCCTGAGCTATGGACTAGGAAGAGCCACGTGTGCTACTGGCACAGGGTTCTTCACATGCCACAGCAAGTTAGAGTAGCATGCCACTGAGACGAATGGCTATACTTGAATACAGTCTGGCTCCTCCCTGCCCCGGGATGCCTTTCACTCTGGCCAGCCCTCTTCACGTCCCTCACATTCATTCAGCAGCTTGCTGATGTCTGTGGGTTATCTCCCAGCTGAATCCGTTGTAAGTTACCCTCCTGTGGCTCATGCTGGCTCAGCTTGTCTGAGCGTGGAAAGCTAAGCAGGGTCAGGCCTGGTTGTTACTTGGATGGGAGGCCCCTCCTCTAGTTTCCTGCATTGAGCAGGGGGTTGGGCTCGATAGCCTTGTAGGCTCCTTCCAACTCTATGATCTATGATGTTTTCCCTCTCCATTTCATAGTGGCATCATCGCTTACCTGAGCACACCAGTAACCACCTGATTACAGGAGGACATTGAGGCTTGCTTGCCCCTTGCTGGTGTCCCCCTTGCTGGTGGCCAGAAATACGCTGGTGGAGAACTGCAGTGGTGAACCTTCCATCCCCCTCCCATTACATGTCCTGTCGTGATGACATCTTGGGTGAGCAGAAGGGGTGTCCCCAACAGCTAACTATCATCAGAACATTATGTTATATCAGCCTTCCCCAACCGGGTGACTTCCAGATGTTTTGGACTTCAACTTCCATCAGCCACATCCAGCATAGCCAATGGTCGGGAATACTGGGAGCTGTCATCCAAAACATCTGGAGGGCACCTGATTGGGGAAGGCTGTGTTATGTGTTTTCATGCAACTGGCTCTGGTTTTATGTTTGTTTGCTTTTTATCATCTACCTCTGTTTGTTAATGTCCTGCTGTTTTAATACTTTTAAAAAATATATATTGATGGCTATATTTTTTATTGCAAGCTGTTCTGAGAATCACTTGTAGTTGAGCAGGATTTCCTTCTTCATCACAAACAGATAGCTAGAACAGGAACATTTCTGATATGGTTACAGCTTATATTGGCCAGTATCAATAGTAAAGTGTGTTCTGTGCAACATATAGAAATGCAGAATTTTTTATATTGTTTTAATTATTATGTTTTATTGTGTTTTATTGTATTTTAATTGTACATCGCCCAGGGTGGCCGGGTGACCGGCCAGATGGGCGATTGATAAATATAATAATAATAATAATAATACAGCAGTCAACCTTTTTGGCCGCTGTGCCTTTGCAAATTGCATGAGAGACAGAGGAATAGCAGAAGCAGCTTTCCCCATCACTGCACCCTTATGACTAGAAAAACTGTACCTGCTACATTTCACTTCCCATTGGTCGCTGTCGCTGCTGCTGCTGCTGCTGCTGCTGCTGCAGGTAGTATTAAGGAGTCAAGTTTTCTCCTGTGAGAAAGTTTGGCTAAAATATTGGGGTTGCACTAGGTTTGCAGAACCTAAAACCCCTTGCCATTTTTGATGGGTGAAGATCTACATTATTTATTTTTAGTTTTTATTTTTAAATACTTGAATATTTAAATATTTTTATTTAAAATTTTTTCAAACAATATATAAAACAACTAAAATAACATACATACAACTTATATAGTGCTCCCATCACCACATTATACTAAATCTACATTATTTAGTACCTATATTTATATAGGCCACCTGATAATGTAGGTTCTCTGAGCAGCTAGTAACTGCGGATGTGCGCGGAGCTCGATTGGGGGGTGGAAGTCCTGCGAACTCACTGGGCTCAAACCCCCCCAAGCTCCGCTCACCCTACCTTTTCCCTGGCTCAACCCTAGCTGAGGCACTCGCTGGACTTCCAGGTCCCCGGTGCTACTTTGTTTGTGTAGAAAACAGCCTAATTTGCGCAAATTAGGCCATAATTTGCGCAAATTAGGCCATTTTCTATGCAAACAACATAGTGCCAGGGACCCAGAAGTCCGGCGAGTGCCTCAGCTGGCGCTCGTGCTCAGCTCAGCTTGCACGCCACGAGTCAAGTGCCGGGCAGGTCGACCATCCCTACTAGTAACAACAGCAGTAGAAGAATAAAATACAATATTAAAATACAGTGTAAAAAAATGAGAAATCACAGCAAAAAAATTCTACCACCGGTAGGGAAAAAAGATAAAACCAGTTAAGCGGCACCAGCATGCAATAAATAATGAATCAGACACTGAAAGCAAATGTGAAGATCACAAATTAAAAAGCCTGAGGGAATAAAAAGGTCTTCTCGTGGTACTGGAAAGATCATAACCTTTTGTGCAGAGCACCCTTACACCAAAGTTGTCCATCACCAATTTCCCACTTGTGCTCTTGAATGCTCATGGTTCTATAGATGTGGGGGCAGAGAGGGCTGTAATTAACTCCATATTGCACATCTTGGGCTGTGAGCCGTGTTTCGTCATTGGGCCTTATGGTGCTTCACTATGCTACTTGATGAGCATAGGAGCTGGTGCCTTAAACAAAGTCAACCCATTGGTTCATCTAGCCTGGTATTGTCTACTCTGACTTGCAGTGGCTCTCCAGGGTCTCAGGCAGAGGTCTTTTCCATTCCCTACTACCAAAGCCTTTTTGTATTGGTGATACCAAGGATTGAACTTGGGACTTGCTTCATGCAAAACATTGCTCCATTGCTCCTCCTCCTCCTCCTCTCTCTTCCCCCCACTAGTCACTACCTGCCTCCCCCTCAGTGCCTCGCTCTGAGGGGTCCTTCCTCAGAGCAAGGCACTGGCAGGCAAGTAGGCTTGGAGACTGCCTGTGCCAATGGAGCACAGACAATCTCCAGGACCACCTCACCAAGAATGCCTTGCTGAGAGGAAGGCATTTGAGCAGGGTAAGCTCTCTGCAGCATTTGCCATAGCAAGGAAACAATCAGTGGGGCTTCCCAGAGAGCCCTCCCACCTTACGCCTCACTCTGTGTGAGGTATTAGGTGGGCAGCACCCTGGAGAGCTGTATCAGCTCCACTCCTGCTGCAGCATTTGCCAGAACAGGAAAGCGGTTGGCATGGCTCTCTGGAGTGCCCACCTGCCCTTTTCCTCTCAATGAGGACCTCTGTGAGTGAGGTATGCGGTGGGCAGTGGTGACTGCCCTGAAGAGCATTTGCCGCAGCAGAAGAGCAGCCAGCAGTGATCACTGGAGTGGTCTCCCAACTTATCCCTCACTCTGAGAGGTCCTCAGAGTGAGGCAAAGGGTGGGGGGGATACACAACCCTCCCGGTGCTGCTGGCCTCATGTGATATGCCACCCTCCAGGATTTATCCCACGCCATGGAAGTGCTGGCCCTGGCAATCACACTGCCATATTCATGGGATTTTATGGGAGTTCCAGATGTCGACATCTTCAATGTGTAGATCTCCCATGTTTTCCCAACTCTTCTTCCGTCTTTTTTTCTTACCTGAAAAAAATATGTTAAGGGCTTCTGTCCCACACAGAATAAAGTTGCTTTTAAAATACTGTATTGTATAATTAGTGATAATGCTGGTGCATGTGTGTGTTTTGGTGGGTGGGGAGACTACCAGGGAGTTGTCACTGTGCGATGGGGCAAAGTTGTTGTTGTGTCTCGTAGCTTTGAAGAGCCAAAGCAACAAGAAGCATATGCTAATCAGATTTTTCTTACATTTTCACCTCCAACCTCCCCACTTGCATGTTGCCTTCTGTGAGTCAGCAAATTCATCCTTTGTTGCCTTATCATTGGTAACCAGAAGCAGTGAAAACTTTCCCAATCATTTTTCCCCCAGCCTCTAAGATGGAAATTAGTCAGTATCAACATGGCAGAAGGGCAAAGCTTGTAGCTAAACAGAGGGCAGAATGGCTTTCATATTGTTTCGCAAAAGCAAGCAAAATATTTGTATTTGATGAAGTGGAGTCTTTAAAGAATCTCACGCTACTGATAAGGAGAGAGAGAGAGAGAACGTGTGTGTGTGTGAGAGAGAGAGAGAGACAGACACACAGAGAGAAAGAGAGAGGGTTTTTGTTTGTTTTTTTGCGTGATTCAGTTTCTACTGCTTGACTGAATTAAAATGGCAAATGATGGATCTTATGGTCCTTTGTCTTCAGCCAAGCCTTCGAAAGAAAGCAAACAAGCAAATTTTGTGTTGTTGTTTTCATCCATTCAAGTATGGGCTGCATTGCCAGATAGGGATGTCACCGTTTTGGTTTTTTTGCATTCATGAACGGTGAGCTGGTCTGAGCAAAAGGAGAACGTTCGTGAACAGACTCACGTGAGCCGAACAAGGCGAGTTTGCACTTGCTGAACGGTTCATCAAAAATTCTCACACAACCCTTCGCAAACGGTGCGCGAACAGAGCTAAAAAGGAGAACGTTCACCTCCTCATTCATATGCATGTGTTGACTCGGATTTGTACACATGTAACTGCAAAGCAATTCTTAAGGGGGCCTTTAACCTGAGGTGTGGTACATATTCATGCACTATGCACTTACCAAAATGGAGAATAACTACTGTTCAAATGGGGGAAATTGCTCAAACACTACTTCAAAGTCCCAAAGTCTCTTTTTACAAATTTTTGTTCTCAAAAACAAGTGCCTGCATATTCATTACAGAGGGGGGGAAATGGCTGGATTTGTATACCCAATGCCTAGCATAGGGGTAGGCAACTTGCAGCCCATGGACGCCTTGCAGGTCACCATGAGGGAGCTTGTATACCCTGCTAGATCCGCTGCAGCCACCACTGAGCTGAAACCCACAAGCGTGCAGACTGCCTGAGCAGAAAGAATGAACAATGACTGCCTGAATGTCAAGGCTCAGAGGCTGGACTCAGGATGGACTAAAACAAAGAGAACAAAGCTTTGGTGCTGAATTGAAAGTGGAGGTTTCTTGCCTCTTGATTAATGTTTCATCTCACTTGCTAGACATAGAAGCATAGCCCAATCTTTATTCAGGGTGCCCAGGTAGTGTTGGACCTGGCTAGGAGGTAGAGACACTTCAGGATTGGATGACTTTTCCCAGCCTGGCTTTTGATTGGCCAGTTCAAAGGTACCCTCATAGGTTAACTGGCTGGGTGGTGATATGGCAATCAGGCCATATGTATGTATGTATGTATGTTTTCCCCAGACATAGGCAATAACCTTCTTTAATTTAATCAAGGAGGAAGCACATCCATTCTATGGCTCCTTTGCCTCTGTGGCAGTTCCAGAGCCTTAACATCATTCCTGACCATTCTCAGGGGGTATGCCTTCCAGAACAACATGGATTCCTGAGCTAAGGTGTCAGTGTAATGCTGCTTCGGTCCATAGTGCACACTACATGTGCCAGAGAGCCTACACATCTGGAGCTCCTCTGTAACAGCTGTGACACTGCTTTTAACATGTATATGTATATTATGACAGGTTTGGTTATAGCTCATGTTCAGGTGATATTTGTTCTCCCACATCTAGCCCCATCAGTACACTGTTATACTATTATGCAATGATCTCACCATTTGCTGCACCATTCAGCTTCCTGCCATTTTTGTTATCCTGTAATATGCTGTGGATATGACAGGCAAGTGCACCGTTCACAAAAGGAGAGGAGAAGAGTGGGAAGGTCAGCAGCAGAGGAATGGCAATCGTGGTCCTTGGACGGGGAAAGAAGATACAAGCCATCATCGCAGAGCCCACAGTACTGGCATTGGGGAGAACTGGCAGGAGGGATGCTGTAGCAGCAGATTTCTGCATCAGCAGGAAAGGGAGGGGGTTGGACTAAATGATCTTTGAGGTCCCTTCCAGGTCTATGATTCTATGAATACACCAGTCCGCTTTTGATAAGCCTTCATCATTTTGGTAAACCCAGGTGCTCATTACTTTGCTGAAACTTTATAGTTTGGCCCCAAAGATTAACCCTATCTCTATCTACTGATAGCTCTAGATTTAAATATCCATCAGCCCCAGAAGCCAAAGCAACCATTGCAGGGTAACTATTTTGTGATCGGTCGTGTGAGCCAGAACATTATTAATGGACGGAGGGAGGGGGAGCACATTCCCCCCCATGGAAACTATTTTTTTAGCTCATTGTTGTGAAGTCCTGGTCTGAAATGTCATAAAGACTGGAAGCGCTGCTCCTGAGGCACTGGGCAGGAAGGAACAATCTTTCCCTGAACAGTTCCTGACCAACAAGAGGAAGCAGCAACAGCAATGGCAGCGCTGTTTCATCCTTTTGCCACAATCTTCCTCCTTTTTTTAATTTCAGACCTATCAAATATCACCCATCTCTTGGCATTTAGCTTTTTATTGTTATAATAAATTAATCTGCAATACTATTTCAGAGCTTTTTATTGTTTTCAGATAACACAAAGTCTCGTCTCTTGCCCGAACCCCTGCGATGTTCTTCCCTGAAATTTATCTCATTTATCTGCAAACCTTATGCCCTAACAAAGCTCTCTCTCTCTCTCTCTCTCTCTCTCTCTCTCTCTCTCTCTCTGGTGCTTTATGACTTTCTCAATTTGGTAAAACATTAGTGAGTGAGGCTGGAGTCCAGCTTGTCATCTATCCAAGCCAAGTAATAAATCTGTTTGGGGAATGTGAAAACCTGCTTCGATTAACCTGATGAGCCGTTTGGGGAGCAACAAGCCCGTTATTTCCAGCATTACATAGTGATGGTGCCAGAGCAACTGGATCTAAAATGAGATCTATTTTAAATGCAATTTCTTTGCAAGAGATTTGCGGTATGAGAGAATAATGTTAGGTGAATCTTTTAAAATGCTAAGCACAAATCATCTGGTGGTGCTGTTTTATTTTACTGTATTTCATTTCATTGCAACACAATTTCCATTATATTCAGCACAAGCTTATGACATAGGCCAGGTCTGCAGAATTGGCGGTCTGAATTAGTGCAGGGTTCGGGAACCTGTAGCCCTCCAGATATTGTTGGACTCCAAATCCCATCAGCCCCAGCCAACATGGCCAATGGTAATAGCTGATAGGAGCTGCAGTACAACAACAAGAACTTAGTTGTAGTTGAACAACTAACAGGAGGTATGGGGGCTATTTTAGCAGATTTCTCCTTGCCTCTTCAGCCAAATTTTGTGAAAATCGCCTCCCTCCCCCTTTGGTTCATGGAAGCCTCTGCTGGATCTAAGAGCCTTCTGTGAATTGGAGGACACAGCTGGACATGATGGTCACCATCTTCATCATCATCATTAATCTGAACCATACAGTGCAGCTGAGAGGGAAGGGCTTCAAAGCTACAAATGTGTGAACCTTGTTTCTGAACTTACACTGTATTTGGAGGGCACCTTTTCCAAAGTGTTTTCTCTTATTCAGGACTAATTAACCACATTATAAAGACCATGCTCTAGCCCTACAGTCATCACAATCATTACAGTAGACTGGAATAATCAGTTCTCTTTTAGAGGGGTTCTGCTGTAACATAGATTACTTACCACTTAAAACATATAAGGCATCAGGCAATTTCCACATGTATTTATGTGTGTGGGGGGGTTCTCTCTCATACACACACACACACACAAGCTAAGTTATTTCTTTTATGCTGGATTAATTAACAGAAAGTGTAATGACTAGAGATGGTCAAGTAAGGCAACTAGCACAGATCAGAATAACTGCACCACTTAAATCATGAGTTAACTAAGCACACTGCTCAGTACCACATGCCACAATGACAGGATACCAAAAACTAAAAGACCTTAACTTATGTACCAGGCTGTAACTGTCACTTTTCTATCTATGGTGACCTCCTGGGGAACTGAGATGGACGTAAAGGCTAGCTATACGTTTAAAACCAAGATAGAATTTAAGGTTATTTGCATGCACTTCTTGTGAGCATCTGTTGCATGTCATCTGTTACATTGCAAGCCATAACAAGCAGACATGTTGCAGCTGTTTGGTGAGATGCTTCTTCTGAAATTGCTAACTCCTAATATGCGAAAAGAGATTGAAAATTTAAAGCTTTATTTCTTCTCTTCTTCTTCTTCTTCTTCTTCTTCTTCTTCTTCTTCTTCTTCTTCTTCTTCTTCTTCTTGCCAGGAACAGATATTACCATTATATTTGCAAAGGTCCTCTGAAGCAAGAAGATGAGAAGCATCCTTTTTAGAGGTAAGGGAGACAGAGAGTTTAAAAAGCCAGGCCTGTCAACCACATGAGACTGCCTTATGTGAAGCTGAGGAACTTATCTGTCGCATGAGGCATAAGAGACCCGGCCCTGGCTTTAAAAACCTTTGGGAAGAGTGGCTAATACTTCTCTCTATCACTCTTTTTAAGGCAGGGGTGGGGCAACTTCTGTGATGCTCCATATGTGGTTGGACTCCCATCAGCCTTAGCAAGCATAGCCAATGGTGATGAATGATGGGATTGTAATCCAACAACATCTGGAGGGTCACAAGTTGCCCACCCTTGATTCAAGTACATCAGTTTTGTGACTAGAAGGATACATACTTAGACATTGCAGGATGCGGCTGCAGCTCAGTGGTAGTTGAGCAACTGCTTTGCATGCCGAAGGTCCCAGGTTCAGTCCCCGGCCTCTCCAGGTAGGGCTGGGAAAGACCCCTGTCTGTCTGAAACTACAGCAAGCCTCTGCCACTCAGTGCAGGCAATACTACGTTAGATGAGAAAATGTCCTGAATTGGTAAAAGGGAGCTTCATAAGATTCTCATAGAAAGCTGCCAAGTAAGACCGTTGGTCTAACTAGCTCAGGGGTGAGCAACCGAACTTGCATGGGGGTCTCATGACCACCCACCAGCTCTCTGCAGGCCAAATGATGTCAAGGAAGTGGGCCCACACCACCTGATGTCAAAAAGGTGTTGCCTTGCTTGCCCCCTGATGTCATTTGGTCCCCAGCAGGAGAGTCGGGAGTACGATCCTCTTGGCTCATCCACCAGGAACTAGCTTCGCTGTGCACAGGGCTTTTCCCACTGGAGGATGACCCCATGCAGTGAAGCTACTTTCCCTGCCCTGTCCCTTCTCCCATGGGGAGAGGATGTAGAGCAGGTAAAGCTGCTCAGCCTGGCTTTGCCCATCCTTCCCCTTCCCCACGAGAAGGCAAAGGAGGAGCAAGGTCCACTCATCTGGCACTTGCAGGCGCCCCAGCAAGTGCCAGACACGTGTACAGCCACTGCTCCCCCGATCCCTTCCTTATCTGGCCGGGTGACTGGCCAGATGGGCGATTAATAAGTATAATAAATAAATAAATAAATAAATAAATAAATAAATTATCTCCAATCTGAGCTAACAAGGGGATTCCCCTGAGCGCTGCTTGCCCTCCATTGGGAGGGGAGTGGCTCACAGCAGAACCCCTTGTTATCACCAACCAATCACAGATCGGAGATAAAAAGAGGATTGCTCTCCACACCTCCTCCCAAAGCCCCAGGTAGCCTCCATGCCAGGGGGTGGAGCTTGGGGAGGGGAGGGGCACACTGAGGAAGTGGCTTACACTGGCTCAGCTTGTCTGAGCGTGGAACGCTAAGCAGGGTCAGGCCTGGTTACTACTTGGATGGGAGACCCCTCCTCTAGTTTCCTGCATTGAGCAGGGGGTTGGACTCGATAGCCTTGTAGGCTCCTTCCAACTCTATGATCTATGAAATCTATGAAGTCCAAGCCTCCATGGGCTGGATGGGCAACCTCTGTGGGCCATAATTAGGCATGCAGGCTAGAGCTTGCCCACCCACGTTCTAACTCAATATTGTCTACACTGATTGGTGGTGCCTCTCCATGATTTCAGGCAGGCATCTTTCCCCAGCAATTACTGGTCATGCTGGGAAGTGGGAATTGAATCTGGGACCTTTTGCATACAAATCATGTGCTCTACCACTGAGGTAGAGCCCTTCCTCTACTAATTCTTATTAAGACACCTTGGCTCCAGAGAAGGACCACATTATTCTCCAATCCCCTGTAGTCTTTGCAAATGTTTCTGGTGCCATGTGAAAATCAGACAGTGTGGCTCCCACTCGATGACGGTAATGTATGAGTTGGGCCAAAATCGCTGTCATTCGCTGTGAAGAATCATGGACAACTGCAGCTGCATTTCAAAACACCTTGGATATTCAGTGGGTCTTTATCTTTGATCTTTGGGGGATTCAGAGGGTGGGTCTTTATATGACTGGTATGAATCCTAGTTTACTGTATACCCATAGCCTGCTGCCATGAAACCGTAAAGCAAAACTAATTGTTTGAAGAATGTATCAGACTCCTTTATTATTGGCATAATTTTCTTTCAGGAGATGAAATAATGCTAAATACCTCTTATCTTCATTTGGATGAACTTTCCTGAAAGTGTCAAAATCCTCTGGCTTTCTGGCAAAGAAGAGTGCTATGATGGTAAGATGGATGCCCATTGGGAAAGCCAAGCTATTAAATCTCTCTCTTTTGAGTAATGCAGGCTTGAAGAGGTTATTTTCCTTGAGTGAAAGAGGTTAATGTCTCTCTTACTTCACAGGTGCCCGGCTTTCCTGGACTGTACACCTTGGCCTTCCCCAACCTGGCCCCTACAGATGTGTTGTACCACAACTTTCATCACCCCCAAACAGTGAACTTGTTGCCTGCCTCCTGGGAAAGGAAGTCAAAGGAAAATACATATTTTTATACCTAGACAGCCTGTCCCCACCCCTGGTCATGAAGGATGGTGATTTTAGGAGTCCTAATTGGCTACATATATTGTACTGTAGAATTAGCTTATTACGGGGGAAATTCTTCAAACCATTAGCAATAACCATCATCCTTTATATGAGCAAATCCAGTCCCCATTTTTTCTTTGACACCTTCCAGTTTAAGTTTATTAGTGGCTTGGCCATTGGCTCAATAGCAGCACTGATAACTCTGCATTAGTCTTGACTGTTATGTATTGAAGGTTATTAAACTGGCTGGCAGGTGTATAAATCTATCAGACGCTGCCTCCCCCTCTCCCCTCCCAGTTTATTTTCTTCTCTCTGAACTAGGATACCACATTAAGGGAGTGGGACATGCAAAAATGTGGAGCTGAAAGGCCAGAGCTGGGGGACAGGATGCAGAATGGATCCATTTGGGTCAGTAGTTGTTTGTTGCAACAAAATAAACCAGGTCTTGGTGAACTTGGACCTGGTACAATAAGAATAGTTGCAGATGAAAGTAAAAACAGCTGAGGTACAGAAAAATAAAGGGGGGAAAGCTTGAAGAAAATGCAAATAGATTAAAAGTGGCTTATATCACTTACCCACTGGTGCATGTTTGGATTTTTTAAATACCTGGACAAAACCTTGGTAACAGGTTAAATATGTTTGGTTTTCTTCTCCAGTCATATTTAAACACCTGGCCTAGGGCTGATCTCTGAAGGAAGTGCCTGTGCGGTCCATGTTCTTCTCTAAAGGGCTCACCATTTTTTGTTGTCTGCATAGGATTGGATTCAGACTTAGTCACACTTAGAGCAGACCCATTAAAATCAATAGGACTTAAGTTAGTCATGAGTAACTGATTTTAATAGGTCTGCTCTAAGTATGACTAAGTCTGGGAACATCCCATAATCTGTTACTTAGTATTGGTATTACCAATTTTGGAAAATGGTCCTAGGAAGAATCCAGTAAATAGCTCTAGGAAGAATTTCTTATTCTTATAGGTTCACCAATAATGTAGTGCCACTTTCCCCAACCTAGTGCCATCCAGATGTGTTGGTCTATAATTCCCATAATCGCCAGTCAGCATGCTGAAAAGGAATTCTTGAAGTTCTAGTGGCACCAAGTTGGGGAACGCTGATACTGTGTCCCTCTGTCTGTCTCTTTCTGTGTAAGTGTGTGTGTGTGGGGGGGGAGCAGT
Source organism: Shinisaurus crocodilurus (assembly GCA_021292165.1). Lineage (NCBI taxonomy): Eukaryota > Metazoa > Chordata > Lepidosauria > Squamata > Shinisauridae > Shinisaurus > Shinisaurus crocodilurus. Next base: position 22,733 of record JAHFWL010000883.1, read on the forward strand.
TAGGATTGGTATATTTAATTTTTTTCAAATAAAGCTTAGTGTGTGTGTGTATAGAAAGGAAGAACTTTGTGATTTGTCAGTTTGAGATTAGATTTCTTCAAGCAAGCAAAAGGTTTATTGATGGATGATAGGATTTATAACTAATCTTCAGGGAATGGCAGAGTCAGTTACAAAATATGGTTTATGATCCGCCATCCCAGCATATTATGGCACTCACATGTGATTTAATTTCAGCTATATTTATAACGTTGCTGTATACTTTCCCTTGCCCGTGCTAAGAGGATGCTCCCATAAGCTTGCAGCTATCACAAGGTCATGGGGGTTTGGGCAACAAGGAGGAGATTGTACACAATCCTGTTTTAAGATCATAGACAACCCCTAGTGGTTAGGAATGGACAGGCTGTCATTGTGAGGCAAATATTTGCATCACTGTGGGGCAATGTTGCATCACTGTGGGGCAATTCTTGCAATGGTTTTCCAACCTTTCATGTGCATAGAAAAGTTTACATGGTTGCCTCTTCTAAAGGGTATACAAAGCTGGTGTATTGGATCTAAGAGCATTCGCTCTGTTCAGTCTGGCATTGGTACTACTTCTCTTTATTAAGGAAGTGTTCCCTGCTGATGAAGACAGCAGCCTGCTCTACCTCACCCCATCTCACTCCCCCTGAGTAAGCATGGGAAGGTACCATATGGTCAACTTTAACATATTCCCGGTGCCATCTTAATTAATTAATTAATCATATTCATATCCCGCCTTTTTTTCCTGCAAGGAAGCCAGGGTGACTTATATGATCCTCTTCCTCCTCTCCATTTTATCCTCACAACAACCCTGTGAGGTAGGTTAGGCTGAGAGTCAGAGACTGGCCCAAAGTCACCCACTGAGCTTCATGGCCGAGCGGGGACTAGAACCCAGGTCTCCTGAGTTCCAGTCCAATACTTTAACCACAATGCCACACTGGCTGTCATCTTCTCTGCTGTATGCCAGTTTTGTATGTATTTTGGGTCTTTCATTATACTTCTTCTCAGTGAGGGCCACTTTACAATAGACTTTTTGTACTTTGATATGAGTACCTACCTACATACAGACACAAGCATTATTAGTTGTGAAGGATGTGTGTGTTCATGTACTGTTCAGCACATTTCTCTTTAAAATACCCAGATGTGGCAGCCCAAGCTTTGCCCAGCCATTCCAGTGCTTCCAAGTATTCTGAAGAGAGAGAAGATACCTAATCGTACATGAGGGCACCCTTCTAACTAACACAGCACTCATATTGACCTGGTTTAGACGACATGACAACCCATCCTTATTTGTTATCGTAGGCGGGTTGTCGTGTCGTGCAAACAGGGACTGCTTCACCAAGGGTGGCTTGTTCCCCCCCCCCCCAAACAAGCCACCTTGCAGTTCCCATGGGCTGCTCTAGGGTTGTTGTCACCCATGGTGGCTTGTCGTGTTGTCCGAACATGGATGACACAACCCACCATAGGCGAGACCCTGCAGCTAGTGAGCCACTTGGCAAGAGTGGCAAAATTCCCCTTGCTACTCTTACCAAGCAGCTGTTGGGTGACCGCCATTGACAGCTGTCCCCAAAGTGCCCAATCTGCACTTTGGGGCAGGTGGCAGAGGCTGACCCATTTCCCTGCCATGATCGCCAGTCAATTTCAGCTGGCAATTGGGGCTTGTCTCTTTAACCTTTTTTTTTTTTTTTTTTGAGATCGTGATGAAAGCCACCTGGAGAGGCTTGCCAGGGCTGTTTGACAGCTAGCTCTGTTTCCCTTTAAACTCCATTTCCCTTTAAAAAGAGGGTGGGGTGTACTTTTACACTTTCCCAAGCCCCCAGAAGGTTGGGACAAAGGGCAGAAGTTGTTCCCCAATGGAGAACAAAGGGAGAGAACACCGGAAGAGAAGGATCTTGCCGAGAAGGGGGTGCTGTTTGCAAAAAAAACCCCAGCCCCTTCTTGGCAAAAAAAAAAAAAAAATCCCTTGTGCCTCTGCTTTCAATGGGCAGCTCACCTTCTGTGAGCCAGCCATTGAGAGCAAGGGGGTGGGGTGGGGATGGATTTCCAGCCTCGGCTGGGACAATGTGTACATGCTGCAAGGGAGCAGCTGGCATCCCTCTGCACATTGTCCCAGCTGAGGCTGGAACTTGCCCATGTTGCGCTGGAGTGAGCCCTGTTTGTGCAATGGGGACAACTCGGGGGAAAAATAATAATTTTTTGTTGCCCATTTGTGGGCACACAAAAATTAATTAAAAAATAGTGGGCAGGCCCAGGCAACCCCTCCAAGGTGCCGCTGTGGCACTTTGAAGGGGCAGCTCATGCCTGCCCCTTAAGGGGGTAGCGAAAGTTGGCTCTGCAGCTGGCTTTCGATATCTCGGGGAGGGGGGAAATTTAAAGGGACAGCCACAGAGGGCCAAAATCGGACTTTAAATCGGACTTTAACCATATGATGCTTTTCCTAACCATATGATTCACATTATACATATCACTCCCTGGAAAGAGTGAAAGGAGACGCCTGTTGCTGGGTCTACTAGCCCACTGTGAATGTCATGACCCCAGAGTCCTGCCATATCACATGCATCAGGACCAGCAGGTGGATCTTACCAAAGCTCTTACTCAGGGTGTGTGTGGTGCCTCCATCAGTTCCTGCCCATTACTGATGTACATGCTTGGGGCCGCTTTCATGCATTCAGCAGATGTGCAGCAGCTGGGTGTCATGGCCAGCAGGCAAGGTCTTGCTTCCCCCACCGTGCATTCAGTTCATGCGGGGTGGGTGGGTGGCAGCGTCAACAAGGCTAACCAGCCACTGCATTCTCCCTGCTGGCTGAATAGAATGGTGCCTCCTTAAAAAACATACTTTTTTGAAAACTCCGGAGGGCAGACTTCAGACGACAATTTGAGAGTGAGAAATAAAGTTTCAGTTTAAAATTAGCACCATGCACTATGGGGAAATCAAGCCAAATGGAATACAATTGTTTTTGGACTGTTCCCCGACTTGGTGCCTTCCAGAGGTTTGGGACTACAACTCCCAGCATTCCTGACCATGCTGGCTGGGACTGATGGGAGTTGATGTTGAAAACATCTGAAGGGCACAAGGCTGCTTTAGGCTATAGGTAGGGGTTTAAAACTGTTAGGAACATCAAATTCTCAGGAGTCATCTGGGCATGATCCAACACATACCTAAGCTTTTTCATCATCTATGTGTCTGCATCTGGACATGCTATTGCCCTCCTGAATGTTTCAAATCCTAAGCTTCTTGTGCTACTGGGTCCAGTTCTGACCCTCATGCTTTGCAGCACCAGACTCTGAGGCCAAAGGGCCTATAACCTGAAGGCCTTCTAGTAGGGACACAGACATTTCTACCAGTACCAGTGAATGAGGGATATAGGTGAGTAAACCTCTACTATCTTTCTGTTGAACTTGATAACCTCAGTTCTTGTCACACCTCCTCCAAATAAAACCTCCTCAGGCCAGTCGCTGGCTGCCCAAAATGAAGGCCTCCAAGCCCTGTATCATGGGTCTTTCCTTGCCATCCCTCATTCCTATGGTTGTGGTCACTTTTCCTGGTGACTACCTAGGTCAGTGTTCTCCAACCTTGGGTCCCCAGATGTTTTTGGCCTACAACTCCCAGCATGCCCCAGCCAGCATAGCTGGCTGGGGTATGCTGGGAGTTGTAGGCCAAAAACATCTGGGGACCCAAGGTTGGAGAACACTGACCTAGTTCCTCTGCCCAATCCCCTGCATTTCTGTGCGATCTGAATGCCATGCAACCCAGAATCAGAATTAGGAATTTGTCATTTTTGTCCCACCATTTCTCTGTTTCATCTATTGCTGTTAAGTGATGATTGCAGATTTATTTATTTATTTAGTCAATTAACTGTCTTGCATGTAACAGCTAAATTTGCTAAATGGCTTTCCCCCTGTTAGTTTGATGATATTTTAGGGTAAGAGGATTTCATCTCACTTTGTAAGAACAGGAAAATTATTTGCTGAATGGAAAAATCTTACTCGATAGCTTACGACACTCCCATGTGTGCTGGAAACCCTTTCATGAGGGGAAATTCCAATTAAAACCAGATTTAAAATTCATGCTTTTTATCCCTGGTTGGTGAATAAATTAATCAAACCAATCAAGTAATTATTGCTGTTGGCCCTATGTTTACTCCTCAGCTAGACCCCTGTTTGCCCGTTGAACACAGCTGCTTCAGGCATATGACAGAGACACCCCTTGCTTGCATGTAGCACCTGTAGGCCCCAAGACAGTTTCAGGGGCTTGAGCTTTGAAAAAAAGAAGCATGTCTGTGCGCCTACCCTCCATCCCTCTCAGCCTAGCAGCTGTGGAGGTGTGAAATGCTGACGCACCAGCTGCCAGGACCATTTATATCTTTTGAGATAGCTCTCTCAGGACAATAATGGATGTTGGACAAATGATGATAGGGAGCTAAAAGTGCTATTACTCATTATTGAAACTTTGCATTGCTCTCTGGCCAGTGCTAAAACCATAACGTCGGCAGCCAATGGGCAAGCTCCCGCTAACCTCTGCCACAGAACTAAAAGCTTTCGGAAGGCAAACCGAAGTGCTATCAATCTTGGGGGGCTGACAGTCAACATTTGTCACAGGAACATTTAAGGCTTGGTTTAATCTCTTCCTTTTGGAGAGTTCATCATAACAAATAACTGGGTGGCTTAACCTTGGCCAGCAAATCTCCCTTTCCCACTCCAGCTGGAAAGAAAAAAATGGCCCCTGATAGGACCACTGACTTCCTAGTTGGCAATGCTTTGCATTGTGTGGTCCTCCTAGATACCATCCTAAATGGATCTGGAGCCTTCCAATGTTTATACGTTCTGACTATTATTGCGATAATGCCTGGGCCACACATTTCCAAACCTTGCCTGCATGTGTGTGCCGACATCCATTAATCTTCCTCCACACCGGGGAGCAAAGGAAATTATTTACATTGTGGATGCTATAAGGGATTGTTCTTGCATTAATGCTTCATTTGGGAGTGTTAAATCTGTCCCTCAGAGTGAATTAGTGATTTGAGTCGTTGGATAACTTGTCCTGAGATGGCTCCCATCCCAGAAGCTCATCTCATCCATTCTTCTACCCAGAATATCCTCCTATACCTATTGAAAATGGAAGCAAGCCATTGAGAGGCATGCGATGGTCAGAGAATAAACATGTATAGTTGCAGAGCTGAAACAACAGTGTATTTAAACTAGTGTCTTGACTTATCTGGATCTGACCTGTAACATTAACATTCCTAAGAGATTCATGAGCTATCCCTGGAGGTTGCAAAGAATGCCACAGGAAAGGCTTACCACATTGTCTGGTAATAATGACCTAGCAACATCAGTGGTGAATCCATAACTGTGAGTATTCCTCACAGTTCAACCCCCACAGGCTTCCCAAGTTTGCCCTCAGAAGTAGCAACAACGGCGGACCCAAGCTAAAACTAAGTTCAGAAGGAGCATATGTGTGGTGATTAGGTCTCTATGCATTGAAGAAACCGGCAGTGAAACAGACCAGAAGGATATATTCTGATTTTTAGTCCTTTCCCATTTTTAGCCCCATGGGCTGAAGCAGCTGTGTGGCTGTTGACCAGCGAACACAGAAATCTGTGGATCAAATCCGGCACTCAGTTGCAATCACCTGAAAAGCAGCCATTGGGATTAAGCGCAAAAATCCAGTGTGCACAGATTTCTGCTCATAATTATCAGCAGTCACACAGCTGCCTCAGCCTCTGGCAGGATGCCTAAAAGTCAGTACATGACGACTAAAAAATGCTGCTACCATGACATCAGATTGTCATGTGAACATGCAAATAGTCACATAACCTAGAGATTGCACACTGGTGTCTGACTAGTCTATTCCATCCCTCTTGACTACTTCATTATGCCACTAAAGTCAAGGATCAAACTAGGGTCTCCACATTTTCTAAACACCAGCAGTCCCAGTAAGAACCTGACCCACAGCCTACATGCAGCCCTCCACATCCTCTTCTGTGGCCCCTGCCACGGAATTCTGCAGAGTGGTGGCAGCAAAAAGAACTGGCAGTTTGCTACTGAAATTCAGTGGCAAACCATTACGGAGCCTTAGAAAGGCCAACATTTGCATGTTTCTGTCCAGTTTTGTCCTTTCTAAGGCTCCATAGTGGTTTGCTGCTGAATTTTGGCAGCAAACAGCCAATTCTTTTTTGCCACTGCTTCCACACTGCCAAATTCAGCAGCAGCAGTGACCCATGAGGAGTGGTCCAGGGCTAGAAATAGGCCCCTAGACTGCCTGAAGTTGCCCAGCCCTGCAGTAATGCAATAAGTCAGGGTGAACTTGCTTCACCTCAACAAAGAGTATTACACCGTTAATGCAGCTACCATAACATGAGTAGGTGGTCATCAGAGGTGGATGCTAGAGCAGTCTAATAATGTGCCTGGAGTCATCAGCATGCTCCCAGAACATGTTCTTTCACGTATCTAAGAAGCGCAATTCAGAAAAATGTAGCCACACATAAATGCCATTGAAATATATGTGACTCAAGCACACTGTTCTGTCCTTAGTCTCATTGGCTTCAGTGGGAATCAGGTGTGGCTACATTTGGGGGGGGGATTGTGCCCCATGACATCTGTTTTATTTACACCCAGCAGTTTTAAATGCATCACCAAACCGATGAAGTATCATATTCTTCTGATCACGTATGTAGGTTAACACTGAATAAATTAATGGGCACGATACAGCCAAAAGTAAGCAATTTTAAGCCCCATTGAATTCAATGGGAGAGATATGCATGCACTTAAATCTGTCCCACTGAAATTAAAACAACTTGGAAGTGCTAAACTTTGGCTGGATCATGCCAGTCAATTGAAGTGAAAATGTCATGTCTAGGCAATACATTTAGATTTTCACTTGAACTATTCATGTGAGCTTTTTGTTGATGTTAGTTAGTTAGTTAGTTAGTTATGGATGTGAAGTGGATAACTATGTTGACAGAATATAGAACTGGGGGGAAAGGACACAATCCAAGATAAAGTTAAGCAAGCTTAAATCCCATTGAAATAACCGAGGCTTGAGCACATATAGTTCTGTGTTGGATTGTAGCCAGCATTTAATGATAACACCATTACAATACGAAGTCAAGGGGCACTGATTCTGCAATGGTTGTACAGACATGAACAGCTAAAGCTCTACAAAAGTAGCAGGCAAATGGTGGCCAGCCGCTGGCCAAGCTTGCCACAAATCACATCCATAGTATGAGACCGAGCCACTCTAGTGCTCCCTATAGTCCAGGGATGCAGAACACTTTTTGAGTGTGGGGCAATCTGGCCCACCCTGGGCCAGATGAGGTCAGGTAGCGTGGTCCCATCCCTGACATCATGTCTGGGGGTGTGGCCCCATCCTGCTCACCTCATCCACCTTTCTTTCTCCCTGTGCTAGGAGAGGCACAGAAACAGGAACTCAACCAGCATGGAAGAAAGGACTTGGCCAGTGCCAGTTGGAGCACCAGGAGGACTATCATCCATATACAACCTTCTCGTGCTTTGGTATGGTTTTGCTTCTAGTCTACTGAGCCAGGGAATGGGCAGCCATTGCAGTATTGGAGAGGGAGGCAGCGGTGTGGGTGTGACTGTGTGCCACAATGATACCCATCAGCTGTTCTGCTCCTTCTTCAGGTGTCACCAAATGCCCACTGCCTGCATAACTTCCAAATCCATGGTATAAACCGTACGTTACCAGTGTTCCTACAGTGGGTCAGGTTCAGTCCTACCTGCCTAAGGGGGCTATTGGAAGTATTAAGCCACACTGTAAAGTGTCCTTGGGAAAAAGTTCAAAGGATTTAGAAGAACCCCTTCTCCCCCACTAATACACCTGTGATAGCTGTGAGATTTTACCGAGCAAGCTCTGTGAAAAATTGATATCAGTGTCTGCTGCACTGCATTCTCTGGAGAGCCACCATTTGTGGAATCTATTGGAAAAACAAAGGGTTGGGATTGTGGAGAGCACTGCAGAGGGATCGGACTAGGGGAGATGAGTCTGTTAATGGAAATATTGATTGTCTCAAAGGTTCAGTGCTGCCAACCGCCGTGCACATATGGTACCAGTTTTATTGATATATGAATAAGATTAAACATGACACCTGTGTCAAGCGAATCCCTAGGTACCATTTAACTAACACTTAAAGGAGCTGCTTTTGAAGGATTACCTTCAGGCACAGGCCACCCAAGCAGAACAATATCATCACCCTAAGTACTTTCCCAGTTGTCGGCAATTGGGGATTCTTGCCTTACATCAGCAATAATTACATTGTATTAGTGAAAGCCAAACAATGGGGCATTTTAGGGCCTGGATTCTTTCTCTCCCTAGAAGAAGGCTACAGAGAAGGGAGAGTGGAGTGGCCAATGGCCATTCTGTTGGCAATCTGGCTACAAAGATAAATGTTGAACGTATGTTTCCCTTTACTGCTGCAGTCCTCCATCAACATCATGGAGGCAGTAAGTCTTTTTATGGTCATTATGAGAAAAGACACGCTCAAGCTTCGAGATGAGCCAACGTTGTGGTAATAAATCAAGTTCTACAGCAATCAGAGGACTAGTTCACTTTCACCATTGCATGCTTTAGGGTTTCTGCTGTGTTACAAAAAGGGCACTTAAGAGCTCTGTAGCATGATAACATTTAACAGGTACCATTTTTTAACCAGCCCTGCAACTGGCAATGAAACTTTAGGCCGTGTGTGTGTTGGTTTCAGATCCCAGTCTGTAGATAGAAACCTTGTCCTGATGTAGAAGACCACAATCCCTTGGGGGGTGGGAAGCACGTGCATCCTCCAAAGAAGGGTGTCTGGCCCACAGAAGTCACCACAAGGAGTGAAATTTCTTGAATAATGAAATGTTAAAAACCAGAGACATTTCTGGTTCTGATATGTGTATTGATTTTTTTTTTTAATTCCCTGAGAGCCATCTTAAAGCACAGAAGCTTTCTCTTCCCCAAAGTTTGTTTCATGCTTCTATGGTGAGTAGGCTCCTGAAGGTTTAGCAGGAGAGGTGGAAGCCAATAAATATTCCTGTGCTTTAAAAGAAACATTTGCCTCTTCTGCCCCAGACAAGTACACCTGTCACTGCAATGGTATGATGGGAGTAGGGCCACTTGGCAAACTTCTGCCTTCCCAAGAACTCTTCTCACCTTAAATCTGCAGACCTGGGCAACCTTGAGAGTAAGTCCCTGGGATCTGTGTGTAAGTAAGAGTGGCTCTTCATCCCTGCTTCATTATCCCTGGAGAATATCAGCATGTTTAATACTTTTATATCACAGCAGACCCTTCATCACCAACTCCTTTAGCCTGCTCTTGCTCTGCCTTTACTGAATGCTGATGCAGAAAAGTGATGGTGACATCAGGTTTATAAAGTTATCGTCTGCTAGTGTCAAAATTGACACACACACACACACACACACACACAAGAGAGCAATGAGCTGTGTATCGTAACTGTCTGGAACCTTTGTGGACAATATTTATAATATAATGATGCCTGAAGAACACAGAGACAACTCTTTTGTCAGGCCTTTTCAAGTGGCAGATTCTCCTTGTTTATAAGAAATTGATGGCGTCAGTATTTTGCATGGTCATATCTTTTCCCTTACTGTGTTTTTTCTATTCAATTTATTACATATAAATGCATAATAATAATAATAATAATAATAATAATAATAATAATAATAATAATAATAATAGCCTTTCTCAACACTCCCTGACAAAGCCAAAATAGACCTCATACTGAAAAGTTAGGTCAGCCTTCCCCAACCTGGTGCCCTCTAGATGTGTTGGACTGCACCTCCCATCACTGAATGATGGAACTTGCAGTTCAACATATCTGGAGGGTACGAGGTTGTGGAAAACTGTATTATGTGGAAGCCAGTCCCTTTTATTACAAAGATGGGATCATGTAATGCCATTAGGACCATGGTGTTAGATGTATTAAAAAGATCATCCTCTTCCAAACTCCTTCATGAAAGAATAACAGTAAAGACTCCATCTCATCAAGAGAAGGATCAATTGTATCATACCCCTGTGTTTGGTGGCATTATATGTGTCTCTTTCAGCAGCATATTTTAGAATCTGATCCATGACTACTGTGCACTGACAAGGTTTAAAATAACTGATTGGCTGAAACCATCTAGGAAAGAGATTTGGGGGCCTTTTCAAGAAGTTCACTAACATGTCGAATCATTGTGCTGCAATGAAGCAGTGAAAAGGGAAGGATTAATAGAAGGATTTTTTCCATGATGTTTTTAAAGCAAGAAGTATCATAATATCAGTATAGAAATCTATGGTGTACACGAATTTGGAGCACAGTTCTGGTTACCCCATCTCAAAAAGGATGTCACAGACTGGAAAAAGTAGAGAGGTGGATGATCAAGGGGTTGGAGTGTCATATCAAGAAACATTGAGGCTTTCTAAAGCAGAAAAGTCATCTGAAGGACAAAGATCATAGTGATTGGTAAAACAATGGGGCTGGAAATTATTCTCTGATTCTCAAAACACTAGAACGAGTTCATTCAATGACATAAATTGGAAGTAAGTTTAGAATAAACAAAATGAAGCACTCCTTTATGCAGTCAGGTAAGGAGTTCATTACCGACGAGATGCCCACTGGGGCAGATGGCTTTGGTAGAGGAACAGACACTTTCACAGAGGATAGGTCAAGCAATGGCAAAGTCCACCGAAGCAGTACTTGGTGAATGTGAGCAACATCCGGTGTGGGGTGTTCCTTACCAGAGAGAGAGAGAGAGAGAGAGAGAGGAGGAGGAGGAGGCAGTGCTGACAGAGCAAGCCACACGCTGCAGCTGGTCAGGGTGAGGCTGGCTTCTACGGTGTTGACAGAACTGTTCCCTGCCTTCCCTGCCACCTCATCTCCCTCCGATAAAGATGTGAGGCCCCTCCCGCTTGGCAGCCGTGACTGAGTCCTGCCTCAGGCCCACACCTCACTGGTCATGTCAACAGCTGTAAAAGAAAAACAGTTTCCAGAATGACAGACAGGCCACCCTACTTTCCAGTCTGTTTTCTATTATGGCAGGTGCACCTTCCGCAGCAGACGACAGTTGCTACTTATGGGCTCAGGTCACACTGTTCTTGTGACTCAGCATCAGGGCAAGGAAAAGGTAAATAGATGGTGATTAGAGTTCCTTCTGAAGACCATGCCCACACAGAGAATCCTTTGACACTGAGTCAGTACCTTAATTCACGTAGTCTTGATCAGCACACACACACACACACACACACACACTGATACAAGAGAAGGCTTTTCGCAAAACAAAACACTAAGCTTCTGGAGCCAAAGACTGGCTCAGTAATTGATCAGAGTTTAATTAGCACTAAACTGAGCATGCCCAATTGTGTGTGTTTTTCCTTCATTTTTACAGGGCTAGATTTCATAGATCATAGAGTTGGAAGGAGCCTACAGGCTATCGAGTCCAACCCCCTGCTCAATGCAGGAAACTAGAGGAGGGGTCTCCCATCCAAGTAACAACCAGGCCTGACCCTGCTTAGCTTTCCACGCTCAGACATATGCTAGGGAATGTGGTGTGAATGAGGGGCTCTGGCAACCTGGTGGTGGTCAGGGTGAGGCTGGCTTCTACGGTGTTGACAGAACTGTTCCCTGCCTTCCCTGCCACCTCATCTCCCTCCGATAAAGATGTGAGGCCCCTCCCGCTTGGCAGCCGTGACTGAGTCCTGCCTCAGGCCCACACCTCACTGGTCATGTCAACAGCTGTAAAAGAAAAACAGTTTCCAGAATGACAGACAGGCCACCCTACTTTCCAGTCTGTTTTCTATTATGGCAGGTGCACCTTCCGCAGCAGACGACAGTTGCTACTTATGGGCTCAGGTCACACTGTTCTTGTGACTCAGCATCAGGGCAAGGAAAAGGTAAATAGATGGTGATTAGAGTTCCTTCTGAAGACCATGCCCACACAGAGAATCCTTTGACACTGAGTCAGTACCTTAATTCACGTAGTCTTGATCAGCACACACACACACACACACACTGATACAAGAGAAGGCTTTTCGCAAAACAAAACACTAAGCTTCTGGAGCCAAAGACTGGCTCAGTAATTGATCAGAGTTTAATTAGCACTAAACTGAGCATGCCCAATTGTGTGTGTTTTTCCTTCATTTTTACAGGGCTAGATTTCATAGATCATAGAGTTGGAAGGAGCCTACAGGCTATCGAGTCCAACCCCCTGCTCAATGCAGGAAACTAGAGGAGGGGTCTCCCATCCAAGTAACAACCAGGCTTGACCCTGCTTAGCTTTCCACGCTCAGACATATGCTAGGGAATGTGGTGTGAATGAGGGGCTCTGGCAACCTGGTGGTGGTCATTTCTAGTTTCCAATGGTAACCAGATGACATTTATTTTATTCATTCATTCATTTGATTTGATTTGTACTACATAAGAACATAAGAAGAGCCCTGCTGGATCAGACCAAGGGTCCATCTAGTCCAGCATTCTGTTCACATAGTGGCCAACCACCTGCCCACGGATCCTACAAGCAGGACATGAGTGCAACAGAACCCTCCTGCCCATGTTGCCCAGCAACTGGTGCACATAGGCATCCTGCCTCTGATCCTGGAGGTAGCATAGAGACATCAGGACTAATAGCCATTGATAGTTTTCTCCTCCATGAATTTGTCCAATACCCTTTTAAAGCCCTTCAAATTGGTGGCCATCACTACATCTTGTGAAAGTGAATTCCATAGTTTAACTATGTGCTGTGTGAAGAAGTGCTTCCTTTTATCTGTCCTGAATCTCACACCAATCAGCTTCATGGAATGACCCTGGGTTCTAGTATTGTGGGAGAGGGAGAGAAATGTCTCCCTGTCCACTTTCTCCACACTATGCATAATTTTGTACACCTCTCTATCATGTCTCCTGTTACTCTCCTTTTTTCTAAGCTAAACAAGCCCAGGTGCTGTAACCTTTCCTTGTAGGGGAGTCGCTCCAGCCCCTTGATCATTTTAATTGCCCTTTTCTGCACTTTTTCCAACTCTACAATATCCTTTTATAGGTGTGGTGACCAGAACTTTACACAGTACTCTAAGTGCAGTCACACTATAGATTTGTATAAGGGCAGTTTATCTGGAGACCAAAGGAATAAAGTGGAAGGAAAACAAAGGAACAACACAAAGAACAAAGCAAGCTTACAGCTCCATGCTAGCAGCACATAGACACACATATGCACAGCTCACATTCTCCAGGCCCAACAACCAGGAAGCAGTATCTCAAAGAAAGAGCAAGCAGTGTGAAAGAGGAAGAGAGCCAGTGCTGTGTGTGTAGTAGTTCGAGTGTTGGACTGGAACTCAGGAGATCCGGGTTCTAGTCCCCGCTCGGCCATGAAACTCACTGGGTGACTTTGGGCCAGTCACTGACTCTCAGCCTAACCTACCTCACAGGGTTGTTGTGAGGATAAAATGGAGAGGAGGAGGACCATGTAAGTTGCCTTTGATTTCTTGCAAGGGGCAAAAGGCTAGATATAAATGTAATAAAATAAAATGTAATAAAGTATAAAAAATAAACACTGTTTATAAACACAACAGGGTTGTTGTGAGGATAACATGGAGAGGGGGAGGATGATTATGTAAGCCGCCTTGGGTTCCTTTCAGGAAAAAAGGCGGGGTATAAATATAATAAATAAATAAAATAAAATAAAAATAAATAAACACTGTTTTACAGAACTATTCCATACACCACACTTCTGACCAGCTACTGTTGGTCAGAAAATACTAGAATAAGGCTGCAACCCTATACACACTTTCCTGGAAGTAAGTCCCATTAGACTCAATGACACTTACTTTTGAGTAAGCATGCATAGGATTGCACTGTTAATGGCTCTTTTAAATTTGATCCAGCCTGTGGTTTGTATGTTCTTTCGGTAAAAGCTAAACCTTTGTTGCCTGAACTTTCTTCATGCATTTAAATCTCCTTTACTTCTGCTAAGTGAATAGAAAATTAAAGAGAACAGTGTTTATAGGACACAGGGTCTCTTTATCTAGGAGCCAATTCAGTGCTGTGTGAAGAAATTTTACCTGCTAAAATTGCTACTTGTGCAGCCTTTAAGTGCAATGTTGTGTCAGCTATATATCAGTGGCTAATGAAGGGTTGTTGTTGTTGTTGTTTAATTCCTGTCCCGCTTCCTCTTTCCATGCTATAATTTTGTAGGTTAAAAAATCTCCCTAATTCTCAGTTTAAAATACACCATGGAAATAGCTTTCAGATCATTATTACCAGTTTTCTGGGGATGATGTCTGTTATTAACTTGTCAGGATGATATTGAAGAGGCAGTGGGAAGATAAGTACCATGTTTTTCAACGAGTGAGTGGAACACATGGCTTCAATCTTTTTAATCAATCCAGCACTTAAGCAGCAGCAACTACAACAACAACAACTACAACAAGGCAAATGGAATGCCTTCCTGGAAAGACACAGATCTAAACCGTATCGCAACTGCATTATAGTTTTCAGACTGTGCTCTTGTTTGCCTTGGGGTTCCGTCCCAGGAAGCTCATCAAAGATTCCTCAAAGAGAAGAGCACAAATGGAGGACAAGCTTCCCTATAGGACTTGCAGTCTTTCACTGAAACACGCAGCTCCAGGGCAGTGATGCCATAAGGCCAGGACTTTGGTGTAGATATTCAGGGCGCCACTCAGCTGATTGAGCAGGAGGACCCTCTAACTCAACAGATCTCACCACATTTTGAAGTACCGTACTAAGTGAAGTATTGGCTTGGAGAATACTGGATTTAGCTGTTCTACAATGGGACCCTACACTGGATGAAGAGAATTTTATATCACTAGAAGCTGGGACTTTATTATCTGAGGGTTCATCCCTTCCAACTTCTAAATAAAGTAAGGTGACCATATGTACTGGTTTTACCAGTACAGTACTGGTTTTTTGGACATTGTCCTGGTTAGTCGTGAGATGTAACCAGTACAGTTTAGGACTACAAAATCAAACATTATTAATTTATCAAAATATTGAGTACATCAAATCAATCCTTGATAAACCAGCCTAAATCAATTTTATTAATTTATCCTAGTTTTAGTTTTATTTTACACGATGGTTCTTGTCGTTGGATCTCGGCAATACTCGGCATTCAGCGCACGCACTCTCACTACATTGTGGCTGCAGCAACTCTTCGATAATACTCCCACGCAGTACATAGAGCCCGACCGTGGGAACTCGATGATGATGTCATCACACAGAGCCTGCCAAAATCGACCAATTCGGTGTTAGCTTTGGACTATAAAAGGCCCTCCGCAGTACAAGACAGGCACCAGTGATCTGGCATCTTCGGACCGTGACACTGGCCCTCAAAGCTCCACGCTTTCTCGGTTACTTGAGCTTTTCGCTCTGCCGTTTTCACGGCAGACCTTGCTGCTTTGCCAGGACTAGGCTGACCATACGTACCGTTTTAAAAGGGTGCTGAACCGGTGCCTGGCTGCGACAATGGACTGGATGAGGGCTAACAAACTGAGGCTCAATCCAGACAAGACTGAGATGCTGTTAGTGGGTGTTTCCTTTGACCAGATGGAGGGTGTTCAACCTGTTCTGGATGGGGTTGCACTCCTCTTGAAGGAGAAGGTTCATAGCTTGGTGGTGCTCCTTGAGCCATCTTTGTCACTTGAGGCTCAAGTGGCCTCAGTGGCAAGGAGTGCCTTCTACCAGCTTCAGCTGGTGGCCCAGCTATGCCCCTATCTGGACAGGGATAGCCTGGTCTCAGTAATCTATGCTCTGGTGATCTCTAAACTAGACTACTGCAATGGACTCTACGTGGGGCTGCCTTTGAAGACTGTTCGGAAGCTGCAGCTTGTGCAAAATGCGGCAGCCAGGCTTATTGCGGGGACTGGAAGGTCCGAGCACATTACACTGGTTCTGGCCCGTTTGCACTGGCTGCCAATATGCTTCCGAGCTGAATTCAAGGTGCTGGTTCTAACCTATAAAGCCCTACACGGCTTAGGACCACAATACCTGATGGAACGTCTCATCTCTCCCAACTGCAATTTACCCGGACACTACGCTCAACATCTGGGGCGCTCCTCCGACTGCCACCTCCAAAAGAGACTCAGTTGGTAGCAACAAGGAGGAGGGCCTTCTCAGTGGTAGCCCCCCAATGTTGGGGCGCCAGGCGGGTCCCCACTGAGACCCGCCTGGCGCCAACCTTACTATCTTTTCGGCACCAGGTTATGACTTCCCTCTATGCCAAGGCATTCAATAGTTAAGAGTTCAAAATAGCATGGGGGGGCGGGAGAATTGTCACCTGTAGACTTAGTTTTATTAACTTTTGGATTGTATTTTAAACTGTGCTCTTTAATTTGGTTTTTAATCTTTTTTTGTATGTTTTGATTGTAGTTTTTATGTACAAACTGTTGTGAACTGTCCAGAGAGCTTCGGCTGTGGGGCAGTATAGAAATTAAATAAATAAATAAATAAATAAATAAATGTCCTGGATTTAAATTTGAAAAAAATGGTCACCTTAAAATAAAGATACCCAATTTGGCTTCAACTGACTTTTCTTTCTTTCTTTTTTTTAACCTAGAACAGCATCTAAATGATCTCCTGCATTGTTAATATAAAGACTGTCTAATTTCTCTCCGTGGTTCACCGGTAAAAGGAGCCTGTGTTCTTTCACCCAGGATGGAAAACACGTCTGAGAATAGCTGGATTTTATATTTTTGAAAAATGGAAGATCCAATATTTTCCTCTTTCTCCATCCTAGTAGTCCTAAGGGCAGCCGCAAGTACATCCTGTGTCCAGTGTTCTTTTTTTTACATCTCAAGTTCTTTCCATCCAGGTTATGGAGAAATTTGCAAATGTTAGTGAGTTCTTATTTTATAAAAAATGAACCAAGTGAAATTCTCACTCATCCCTAACTAGCCCCATCTTAAAAGGGATTGGTTGTGATATGGGGAGTGGGTAGATGAGCATTTTGTGTGTCTGTCTTTCCCCCTACTTTAATCTGGCATAGATGTGTAAGGAGAAAGGGAACACTCAGGCCCAGAAAGGAGAACCCCTGGGCTGACACTGGCTTTGGATTGTCTTGTTCTCCAAGAGCTCATTCATCTATCATGAGATGTTATTATGCAAGGCTTATATAGCCTGGTGTGTTCAGTTGATCTGTTCTTGTTCAAGACTCACTTTGAGGCTGATAAATATATATATATATATATATATATATATATATATATTGAGGAACAGCAGCAAAGCTGTGGGAGTTTAATTTCCTTACTACGGCAGGTGGAATTAGAAGCGAGGCTTACAGGCCTCTTTTCCAGAGGGAAGTGCATCACCCGCAGCATGCCTCCTGTGATCTCCTTGGGCTTTGACTGTTACACATGCTTTGAAGGAATGCTCGGAGTCCCCCGGGGCCAGTCAGGATGTGACTCCGGTGGCTCTTCCTTAATGTGCGACTTTCTGTGGGCTACAATCCTTTCATTAAAACTGAGAGATGACACTTTTCCTTTCCTTTTCACGCTATTTACAATTCAGAGAATTGTGATCAAAGTGCTGGAAATTAGGGTATTGACTTGGGGATAATTAGTTCTTTTCTTAATGTGTGCCTCAAAAGGTGTCTGGGGCTCTCCTCCCTGCCATGTGAACACACACACTTCGCATTAGCAGAAAGCATTTCACCCCAGTTGATGCCTTTAGATATATTTGCTGACTCTTCGTGTCAGTAACTCCCTCTGTGGTTCGAAACCACGGGTGACAGGGGGTGGGGAAACAACATCCTTGACTTTTACAAGCTTGGATAATTCAGGTGCAGAGATAGTCATAAAATCTAAAAATAAAACACCAGTCACCTTAGAATGGTGCCTCGTCCATTTGTTGAACAACTACAGTCTAACAGTGGTAGGTAGGCAGGTAATGTTAGAGAGAAAATTAACATGTCACACTTTGTGGTTATAATAATGCCGCGTTCTTTTACTGCTCTTTTTCATGCTGGGCCATATTAATGCCTTGTAGATGAAGTTATCAGTGGAGGAAATTAATAGAAAGAGATTTTAAAGAAGCCTGGTGAAGGTGCAAAAAAGCTGCACGAAGGAAGGCCTTTATTAAGAATGCCGCGCAAGGGGGTAGCACAGCAGCCTCTGGGGAGTGCTAAGCTCCCAATGGATGACTGAGCACATGTCTCTTCCCTCCTCTGTGTATAGTGCAGAGGCTGTAAAAATGACACACAATGGGTTGGATCCAGATATAACCATACATAGAGCAGACCCATTGAAATCCCATTTATTTCAATGGGCCTACTCTAAGTATGACTAAATCTGGATCCCACCCTGTGTCTTTGGAAACTGAAATCAATGTGAGGCAGCAGGAAGGGGGGAAAACATAGATCCAGTCAGAGTAGGGTAGTGCAAGACCTGGGAGAGCTTCTGGCAGGGGAGGCTGGTGACTCCTATTTCGGTGGGGCTCCTCATTTATTTATTTATTTATTTATTTATTTCATTTTTGAATCGCCCATCTGGCCAGTCACCCGGCCACCCTGGGTGATGTACAATCCAATCCAATCCAATAATAAAACAGAATTAAGATACAGTTAGACCAGTATAATTTTTTTAAAAAATCCTAACCCACCCCATATTCCCGCCTGAAAAACCATGTTTTAAATGCACGGTGGAAGCTCATCAAAGAGGGAGCACTAGGTCACTAGGGAGGGAGTTCCATAACTTGGGGGCCACCACAGAAAAGGCCCTCTTCCTAGTCCCTACCAGCCTGGAATGCCCATGCTGGCCCAAGCATTTTTTATTTATGTATTTATGTATTTATTTATTTATTTATTTATTTATTATATTTATATCCCGCCTTTTTTCCTGTAAGGAACCCAAGGCGGTTTACATAATCCTCCTCTTCCTCTCCATTTTATCCTCACAACAACCCTGTGAGGTAGGTTAGGCTGAGAGTCAGTGACTGGCCCAAAGTCACCCAGTGAGTTTCATGGCCGAGCAGGGACTAGAACCCGGATCTCCCGAGTCCCAGTCCAGCACTCTCACCACTACGCCACACTTTGCTAAAGACTCACAGGAGGCCTTAGACTTTTCCATTGGATCCAGAGCAACTGGACCGACCAGGCTCTGGACCACTTGGAACAGGCTCCTGGGGCAGCACTCCACAGACACGATGCTGCCTTCACCGCCACCTGGTAGGCTGAAGATACAACTCTAACCTGTGTCCGATCATCCTCAGAGCGGGATTTACGCCATCGGCGCGAATCCATTGCAGGTTTTATTTGGAGCTTTATAGGAGCTATCCATGGTGCTGAACTCCACCCCCAAAATAGATTCACCACCATGGAGCACCAGGGATAGCTCCTATACACTCCAAATAAAACCTGCAATGGATTAGGAGCCCCACCGAGATAGGAGTCACCAGCCTCCACTGGCTTCTGGGGAAACCTGCAGTGGACTGGTCCATGCCCCATAACCTCATGCCCCCTTAATGAGGCCCTTCCTTTGTGTGAGGCAGCGGGGAGACCACTTTCACTCAGCTCTTCAGTAAGGAACTGCTCTTTTATAGGCTCTAAGCAGACAAGGGAGGAGATGTCCCCATGCAGGTCTTCTCAGGCCCAGCGTCGCTCCTCCCTGAACCATAACCTGATTGGCTGTGGCTATGGGGAGGAGGAGGAGGGGATAGAATGTTCCGAGGCAAGGGCACAGCTGGATGCTGCCAGTCAATTGCCTCGAGTGCGGTGCTGCCAGCACGAGGCACAAGTGGATCCCTCAGAACAAGCAGGGATCCAGCCTTGTTGAATTGTCTCAGATTTGAGACTTTTGGCCCTTTACAATGTGGACCTTGAGGAGGATGAACAGAACTGAGTGGTTTGGGGTTAGGCTCCCCACATGAAAGGCTGGCACCTCCACTCTGGTCATTCCTCCTTCTCCAAGAGATCTGTGGGGAGGCCATGCACAGCCTTTATGTCTGGTGAATTTGTGGTATGATGAGGCTCCCCACCACCCTTGACAGACAACCCTGACTCGAGGTCATTAACACATAGGTATCTAATGGTGGGGAGGGGACTGGGCTACTTCGGGATTCGTATCACCTGCTCTGTCTTATTGCTAATAGGAAAGGCCTCTTTGCTGGTTGGACTGGTTTTTCTATAGTACCTTCTTTTGACCAGAGGCAGATGGTGCTGCACAGGCGGAATCGAATCCTCACCTGATGTCTTTCACAGAGCGAGCCCTCCATTGGAGCAGGATGAAGCTCCCGCCATAGGTGGCAGAGCAGGAGGAGTGGTGAATTGCGTGTTCATCCCCCCCTCACCAGGAAGACCTGCTGCTGCTGCCTCACTCACTCCCTTTGCTGCCGACACCGCCACCACTGCTGTGTCTCCCAACCCCTCCTTCCCACCCACTCCAGTATGACTGCCATTGCTGGCCCGCTCTGTGGATCTTCTCAGAGCAAGCTGGTAGGCAGTCAAGCTCTCTGCAGAGCCACGTCAGCTGGAAAAGTGGCCTTCAGAGAGGTGGCCACACCCAAATGCCTGGCTCTGAGGGATCCTTGTGGGAGGTAAGGTGTCCCTGGAGATCACCCAAAGTACACACGATTTCCAGGGACACCCTCTCCCACAGTGCCTGGCTCTGAGGAAGGAGCCTTCGAGCTGGGCATTTGGGCATGGCCGCCTCTCTGAAGAGCTGTGCTGGCCACTTTTCTGGCTGACATGGCTCTTCAGAGCCTGGCCGCCCTGCAGAGTGGGCAGTGGCAGTGGTGGCAGTGCATTAGGAAGGTATTGGGGGAGAAGAGGGACTGGGTGGGAAGGCAAGGGGAGGAGGGAGACAGACTGAGCAGGGGGAGGGGAGGGGGTGAAGGGGGTGGCAGCCACAGTAGTGGCACATGTGTTTTCCCACCTCAGGCATCAGGAAAGTTTGCACTAGCGCTGGTCTTTTAGGTCATGCCAGTTTAGGATCTGCTGAATGTTCAGGACCTGCCGGCAATGCAAGAACACTGTACCATTTCTGTTCATTTAAATGAACTTGTGCAAGTGAACCTCTCGGTGAATTGTGCCCATTGTATGCCTCCAGTGTACAAATTCTGTCTTCAGTCATCTGAGGGATTACAGTAGATGAAAGGTAGGTAGTTGTGTCTGCCTCTGCCATTTGCCATTGGGCTGTGGCTCAGTGGTAGAGCATCTGTTTTGCTTTCCAAGGTCCCCAGTTCAATCCCCAGCATCTCCAGGTAGGGATGGAAAAATTCCTCCCTGTAACCCTGGGTAGCCACTGCCAGTCAGTGCTGACAATACTGGGCTTGATGGACCAATGGCCTCACTCAGTATAAGGCAGCTTCCTCTGTTCCTAACAAGTGGATTCCAGCCTTGGCTTCAGGTAGAATAAGAATTACTTTTCTTTTTCTTTTCTCTTTTTTTAAAATTTTATTTAAATTTTTCGAGCAATGTATATAAAACAAATAAAAAGACATACATAAAAATAATACAGTGCACCCATCACCTTGGGACCAAAAGTTAATTTCTATCTCTATGATCCATTATTACTCAATATTCCAAAAGTACATCATATCTTGACATGGCTTGCTCCCTTTTCCCTCTTCTAATACATAATCTAAAAATAGTCCCCAAATATCCTTAAACCTATTTTTCTTTAATTGTCGCTTTTTACATTTAATACTAAAAGTTAATTTATCATTTAAGGCAATATCCCACACCTCCTTATACCAATCAGTAATTAAAAATTCATGTTGGACTTTCCATTTCCTTGCTATAGAATTACTTTTCATGAGCAGAGACTTAGGCTGCAATCCTGTACCCACCTAACTGGGAGTAAGCCCCACTGAATTCAAGTATGAGTCTTACTTCTGAGTAGACATGGATATGATTATGCTATCAATGTCAATCCAGACTTTCAGTGTGAGGATCCCTGATGGAAGGACCCAGGCCTGTTGCTTACGCTGGCTCAGCTTGTCTGAGTGTGGAAAGCTAAGCAGGGTCAGGCCTGGTTATTACTTGGATGGGAGACCCCTCCTCTAGTTTCCTGCATTGAGCAGGGGGTTGGACTCGATAGCCTTGTAGGATCCTTCCAACTCTATGATCTATGAAATCTATGAAGGGCTGGATCTCTGTTTCCATAAAATGGTGGAGAAAGAGAATAGTATTCCACATATCATAAAACCTTTGTCTACATGATATTATCAATTCTATTGTTATGAGCAATTTTTTCTCTTTCTCTTGCATTATACTACCATTTTTACAGATGATTCAAGAACAACCAGCCGTCTGAGATCAGGCCTGATTTGCATGGATTGCACCATTGCCTGCAGGCTCCCCAAGGAATCATCCATCTTCTTGGCAGAGCTATGTGCAATCTCCCCACCACACACTGGACTCCATCAGGATATGACAGTTGGAAAACTCCATCATTTACTCTGCCTCAAGTGAGCTCATTACAGGCCCTGCAGTGGTTTCAGTTCAGTCCACATACCCTAGGCTTGCCACAGTGTGATTCTAGCATGTCTCCCTTTATTTCCTTCATACTGGATTGCTTTCTGTTATGGAGGATGAGGCAGCAGGATCTACTGCTCCCCTGTTCACAGTGAATGCAATCATTCCTTAATGCCATGTTTACACCTCTTCTCAGCCTAGGACCATTGCAGAGTCTGAAACAAAAGCACCTCCTCAATTAGTGATTGCAGATCAAATCCATACTTTTGTCATGAGACAGACCTTGCCATGGTGAGGTATATACCAAGGATGCCTTCCAGGGATGCTTGAGCAATTCGATCTTTGAGAATTCCAGTGCAAATTGACCCAATCTGCCCCTCCCAGAATAATGTGTGGATTGAAAATGAATTACCCACCAGCTTCTGCTCTTCCAAATGTTCTGACACAGTTGCATTCTCACTCAACACAATTAAAAATGCATATTTTGAGAGAAAATCTGTTAAAATACATATTTAAATATGTATTTAAATGAGAATTTTTGTGCAGGTTTTTTTTTTTAAAGTTCACAGATTAATGCGGAAACGGGGCAGAACCAGGGACAGGGGAGCCATTTGTTT
The DNA here is from genome assembly GCA_021292165.1 of Shinisaurus crocodilurus. Lineage (NCBI taxonomy): Eukaryota > Metazoa > Chordata > Lepidosauria > Squamata > Shinisauridae > Shinisaurus > Shinisaurus crocodilurus. The sequence goes on from JAHFWL010000883.1 coordinate 45,779, forward strand.
GGTTTGCATTTTAAGGATTTACCTCTTTTCTCACTTTCAAACCAATATGCAAACCTAAACTCAGTTACCCTTTGAAATGCACACTTTTCTGAATTTTGCAATGGAGTTTCATAGATTTCATAGATCATAGAGTTGGAAGGAGCCTACAAGGCCATCGAGTCCAACCCCCTGCTCAGTGCAGGAAACTAGAGGAGGGGTCTCCCATCCATGTAACAACCAGGCCTGACCCTGCTTAGCTTTCCACGCTCAGGCAAGCTGAGCCAGCGTGAGCCACAGGCCTCTCCAATCAAGAGCTGCACACAAAAAGTGCATATTAGAGGGAAATGCATATTAATGAAAATTATTAAAATAATGTTAAATGGAAAATAAATTACATATTAATGAAAGTGTTGGAGGGAATGTTCCTATGGCCCCTACACACAAACTGGAGCACATTTTTGGGTGAAATGTTTGCACATTTCTGAACTTGTGATTGTGTTCAACACATGCAATTTTTTTTTTTTGAAAAATGCACATTTGTCCAAAGATAAGCATTTTCATGCCTTAGTCAATATGGGAAACTGCACACTTTTGAAAACTGCACAAAGAAATGTGCACTTCTCCCGGGCAAAATGCACACTTTTCCATTTGAATGAACTGAAAAATAGGCTGCAAACAAAAATGGGAGTGAGCCAAACCAATCTTCGAAGTGATATTTGGAGAATTTTGGCAACCTCAAACATCCCTTGTTCTCCCCCTCCCATTCACGCTAGAAAACCCTTGAGCACCACTGAGGCATTGCTTTTCTGCAATTTTCTGGAAGCAGAATGATAGCGGTTTGTTAGCAATGGCCAAGGTCTTCCTGCAAATAGGTTCCATTCAGCAAAGGCTCCCCACAAAAACACAAAGTTTCCTCCTTGTCAGTATAGCTTGTTTTGTCGCTTCCCCATGACAGGATGAATAGCCTATTAAATGCCCATTGAATAGCCTCTCTTAATTGCCCCAATTTCAGTCCCTGTGGGGGAGCTTTAATTACTCATTTCCTCTTCCTCCCCCCCTTCCATTTTTTTACAGCAAAATAGAGCTATATGATGCTGCTGTCAGAAAAAGCAAAAGGGAGGAGGACGAGGATGAAGACGAGGATGAGGACGAGGACTCTAGTGCAGTGGTTCTCAACCTTTTTTGCCGCATGCACCCCTTTCACCATATGTCAGAATGTCATTCCCCCCCTTTCCAAGATTGTCTGACTTAATCTGTGCCATACAATAAAGTGTGATGTCCTGTAGATTATGTACAATTGGTAGAATTGTAATTTGTAGAAAGATCAGTATTCCAACAGTTTGAGTCTGTGGTCCCAATTCCCGCCCTGAAACCCTAAAATCCCCCAGGGGGGTAATTCCCCCCTGGTTGAGAACCCCTGCTCTAGTTGATGTTCTGAGCAAAACCTGAGAACGTTGAGGCTCTGGGTCAACGGTTTGAGCTTGATTATTTTGAAAGATTGTGATATGCCAAGGGTGAAAAGCCTCAGGCCTGTGGGCCAAATTCGGCCCACCTGGGGTCCCAATCCAGCTCTCTGGGGTTCCCCCTTCTCCTGGCCCCACCCCCTTTCCCAGAAGCCCTGATTGTGTGGTGGTTTCTGGGCTTCTGTGTAGGTTTGTTTCCTCTTCTTAAAGCAGCGTTCTCCAACCTTGGGTCCCCAGATGTTTTTGGCCTACAACTCCCAGCATGCGCTGGGGCATGCTGGGAGTTGTAGGACAAAAACATCTGGGGACCCAAGGTTGGAGAACACTGTCTTAAAGGCTGAAATGCCTCTCTTAAGGCTTAGTCCCGGCAGTAAGAGTTTTAGGCTACAACATGCCAGTCGTTTTTGTATTTGTTTGTATTTTGGGCCCCCGGCCCTTTTGCCTTGGGCCCTCCGCACCACTGGGATGTGACCCCCTGAGAACTTGGCCAAAACTGAATTTGGCCCCCTGCTATATGTGTTACTGAGTTGCTTTCAGATGAGCAGCTACTTGCGCTACCAGTCAAAAGACATTGTTCAGCTATTCTGACTTTCCCAACATAACAGATTTTATTTTATTTTATTTTTTATTTTTTTTGTGGTAAGAAAAAGAAAAGACAGAAGAAGCAGTGGGGAAACCTGGGAGAATTACAAGTGGAAGATGATGTCCCCACACACTGTAAAATTCCATGAATGAAGCAGGGCGATTGCACAATAAAAGCCTCATCTGATCCGGGAGCAACCGTGGTTGTTATCCATATAATCTTATGCACTTTTGCCACAGAATCAAGGTTTTGGCTATGACTTGATCATCCCAATTCTGAGTAGTGGGGGATGGACTGATAACTCTTTCTTCCTTCATTTATTGGCTGGTATGGTAATGTTTTGACCTTTCTGGCTGCTGCATATTACTTTTTAAACCATCTTTTCTCCCTTTTTTGGACATAAAGCCTTTCAGTATCCTGACATTTATGCAGCAATCTAGAAACTACCTCAGCATAGCCCAGTAGAATCCAATTGGATGTCAGTGAGAATGCTCAGAAATAATAGCATTCCAGTCCTGAGCATCTTTGCTTGGAAGTAAGTCCCACTATTTTTATTGGTTAGGATTACAGTCTGAAAGCTACAGGCTCCTTGACAATCTAAACCTTTTGTGAACTATTTTAGCAATTTAACATTCTGATGTTCAGTGATTGAAAGAGATGCTCAACAGGCACTTCCACAACTTGGCTCTGGAAGAACAAGATTATTCTAGCTGGTTAATGCTCTTTGAAAACATTTTTTTAATATATAAAAAAGTCTTACAGTGCAATCCTATTCATGTCTACACCAAAGTAAGACCCATCAGGTTCAGCGGGACTTCCTTCCAGGTAAATATATTTAGGATTGCAGCCTTATTTATTGAAATCAAACACATATTCTCTCATAGATTTGCAGCCACAGATTTTAATGCAACACTTTTCCCCACTGTGTCATCAAACAGAACATCTGAGATATCTATCTACAGTATTTTTCCATGCATAAGACTATACTTTTTCCTAAAATTGTTAGACTAAAAATTGAGGGTCGTCTTATACACGGAAGTAAGCCGAGGAGAGAACCGCGCGGTTGCGAAACTGCCCAGTGGGGGGCGTCTTATACATGGGGGCGTCTTGTACACGGAAAAATACGGTATCTATCTGTCTGTCTGTCTGTCTGTCTATCTATCTATCTATCTATCATACCTGACCTCTCCAGCAGAATGATCTGTTGGGTGGAGAGCTCTATAGACACTTGTTCCCAATAGAAAGAATCCTAGGTTTGATCAATCTTTAATTAATCTCCTGACGCCGCTACAATGAGCTTATGTTAAGTTCACGAGGCGGTAATGTAGGTGTAAAACCACACCATCAAAATGCAGGTCGATGAACATCGATGTGGATGGATGGGGAGATTGATACAGAGGAGATACTTGGGCACAAAAGGCTCTTAACGGTTTACTACTCTCCTTTCCCTCGTCACCTCCCATCAGCCACACTAATAGGTTAAAATCCTGCACAAGTAACACAGCTATCGCTCCCCAGGGAATGGGCTTTGGTGTGGGGGGAATAGCACTTGGTGAACTCCTAAGAGTAAGTGAGAGTGTGCAGTAGCTGCTCTGTATCAGAGAATTGGTCTGTTTACATATGATTATTTTTAATAACCAGCCGCCAAGGGTTGGAGGCAGCTGGAAACACATTATCAGAGCCATTATGTGTTGTTGTTTTATAAACACAAAGGGGCAAGAGAAAAGAAATTGCCAGGAAAAGAAATTGATTATTTGCAAACTGTAGGCCAAACCAAGACTTATTTACGTTATGTATTAATTGCACTTATAGCCCATCTGCCTCAATGGCTGAGCAGGTAACACTATGTTAATTATCCTAGGGTTAATGACCCTAGCTATCCCTAAACATTGAATGCCAATTTAAATTAAAAGTTTTATATCTATTCCGGAAGACATACAGACTTGGACGAGTCTTCAGGGGAAGAGAACTCCAATGCTGAGAAGCAGCAACTGAGAATGTTTCTCTGTCCACCTTTACAGGCCTGATTTGGTGCACAGTAGACTATGCATTTATCTATCTGCATATTCTAAAGCACATCCAGGGTGTCAAACCTCTTTCAGCCTGAAGACAGAATTCAATTTCACAGAAATTCTCAGGGGGGGGGGGGGGGGATTGCAATCTAGTGGTGGGTGGGGCCAAAGGCAAAAGGGATGGTTCCAAAATACAAAACATACCAGCATATTTCAGCTAAAGCTCCTCCTGCCAGTAACTAAGCCAGTGTTCTGGCTGGGGCATGCTGGGAGTTGTAGGCGAAAAACATCTGGGGACCCAAGGTTGGAGAACACTGAACTAAGCCATAGGTGAGGCGTTTCAACCTTTCAGAATGGGGAAAACATGCAAAAGCTGGGAAACTACATAACAATTGGTGGCCAGGAGAAAGGGGGCGGGGCCTGGAGAAAGGGGGCATGGCCATCTTGGGAACCTCAGAGGTGAATTATAAGGAGGGGTGGGTTTAATTAAAGGGGAATGCATTGCTGGTATTCTCATTGATGTTATATATTTTGTGTTCTTTTATGTGCACATCTTTATAAATTTAATAGACTTTTAAGAACAAAAATAAAAGAATCTTCCTGGTTGATCTTAAAGCTTGTGGTGGAACATGATGTAGAGGTAGATCTAGTTCTCACTGAGGTGGCAAATCTGTGCCTGGGTCAATTCAGAATCCAGATGGAAAAGGCAGAGACTTGGCCACAGTCCCATAGGTATGCTGGTCCCAGGCCATTTGGGGCTTTATATAGCTAACATTTGAATTGAGCTTAGATGCCAATAGGAAGCTAGTACAGACAAAAGGTTGTTTGATTCACTCCCTAAATTCTCACTTTTGCCAGCAACAAATAAAAATACTTACAGTATTTTTCCATGTATAAGACTATACTTTTTCCTAAAATCGCTAGACTAAAAATTGAGGGTCGTCTTATACATGGAAGTAAGCCAAGGAGAGAACCGCGCAGTTGCAAAACTGCCCAGTGGGGGGCGTCTTATACATGGGGGCGTCTTATAGACAGAAAAATACGGTACATTTCAGTCAGGGATGAGAATCTTTGGAGATGGACTGGGAGATGTTCCATGTGCCTTTAACTTTGTGAATATAGTACAATCTACAAGCTGATTAGTATAACATGTCTGTACCCAAGCCATGATCTGAAATGTATTCCAGTGTAAGTAGTTTGTTGATCACCAAACGGTACACTTACATTTCCAGGTTCAAGGTTCTGCAATGCACCCTGATGCCAATGCTCCAACATGTCTTTGATACGTGCCTTGATTTAATGGTAATGACTTGATAATTTTGTCATTAAATCCTTCAGAGTGTACCGGAAGAGCATTGACTGCACACCAGTCCTCATTTTATTTTTAACCATATGGACAAAAGGATATATAGGTAAATAGGTGACAATGAAATCTGGTGGGTGTGGGATCTGGTGGATTGTTGTATGTTGCAACAATCTGCCAATGCTGCTTGAAAGGTCCTTGGTTACATTGTCCTATGGATTTTACCCGCCAGACTGGTTCAGGAGAAGATATACCATTTTAACCCGTTCTCCATCTCTCAATTGAAAGGACCTTTTGGTAGCAGAAACATGCTAAGGAAAGCAACAACCACCTGAACTGAATCTAAGACATGTAAACAAATTCTCTCTGAAGGTCGGGGAGAAGAGGTGCTGAGACGCTTTGTTCCGTCTGTTCTGCTTCTCTACGGCACCACACAGAATGGTGGAATGGGAAACTCTACAGCAGCATTCCCCAACCTGGTATTCTTCAGGTGTGCTGGACTACAACTCTCATCATCCCCAGCCAGTATGGCTGGGGGTGATGGAAGTTGTAATCCAGCACATCTGGAGGATGCAGGTTGGAGAAGGCTGCTTTACAGGGTAGAGTCAAACCCAAATCTGCTGCAGTTCACCCTTTGCTTTTAATCCTGCAGTTCAATTTCAGCAGTGGCTTTATTGTCTGCTGACAAATGGACTGAAACCACCAATCTGTTTCCCCCAGAACGCTGACACTCAATTTGATTTAATCTTGTGTGACACCAAGATGAAAGATGGAAAATGTTGTTTCCTAAAAGTGATTAATATGTCAGCCCTTAATGCATTTATTTGGAAGAGTTAAGGCCCATTGATTTCAACAGAACTTACTTCTAAGTAAAGCAAATGTATGATCATAGCCTTGAAGAGCTAAAAAATAAAATAATTAAGGGGCATTGGGTGAAGTCAAGACAGCAAAGAGGGGTAAAAATGGTCTGGCACCTGAAGGATAAAGAAGTCAAAATTCTGAAATGTTTGCTCTTTGGGATGTTTTTTTAAGGGGCGGGGGTATATTTTATTAAAGTCTGGATTTGCATGATCAACCTAAACAAACAAACTGTGTTTCTTTCTTTCTTTGCTTTCTTAATCTTTGATTGTATTTTTTAAAAATTTCCAATAAATTAATGTCATACCTAGCAGGCTGTCTCCCTTGAGAATAACCAGGGCTTTGAATCGTTGCTTCTATAGAACCGTGATGTTGTTCAGAGGCATTCCTTTGAGCTTGTAGCCTCTTATCTCTGGCTTTGACACTGTAGGCAGCTTGTCACCATCCATGCCCGCCACTCTTTTGAGCCTGTGCGTCTCTGGTGGGAGTGAGAACAGCAGCTTCTCAGAGATTAAATGTCTTCATGCTCACCTTAAGAAATGCCAATTATGCCATGTTGTTCTCAGTGATATGGTTGTCACTACATTTGAAAAGAAGGCCCCGGTACCAAACCCTTCTCAGCAATGCTCCGTAAATATGCCTATGTATATACACACATATATTCCAAAATCCAAGCCAGTGGAAGATGCACAGAAGAAGAGAATGAGGTGTCCAGCTACCATTAAATGGAAAATCATCTCTCCTATTACCGCACACCCTTTGGGATTTGGCAAACAGCTCTCAGTAGGCTTTCATGTACAAGCCCAGGGAAGATTTCATATATTAAAATACTTACAATTGCATGGGTTTAGGCCTCTGATTGAGAACCCATCTATGGAGGTCTACCTGCCTGCCTTGCTTCTGCCGGGCATTAAAAACGTGGCTTTTCAGGCGGGAATATGGGGTGGGGTGGTACAGTACAGTTTTGTACTGTTTTTAATTGTACTGTGTGTGTGTGTGTGTGTGTGTGTGTGTGTGTTCCCCCCCTCCTTGTGTTTTATTGGACTGTACATCGCTCAGAGCGGCCGGATGTCTGGCCAGATGGGTGATTCATAAATATAATAAATAAATAAATAAAAGCGGGGGGGGGGGGGAGACCTCTATATATCTTCAGCTAGGCTGCTTCCAGACAGGTGGCTCCAAGCACAAATCAATAATTCCTCTTCTGCTGTGAGCTACAAGTGTAACTGCAATTGACATTCTACTCTGTTGGAGACATTACACTTTTTCTATATGCCCATCCCACTCTTCACACCAGTGGGCATGACATTGCTGTTATAGGTGGGGAAGATAAAGGTACAATTCACCTGAACAGCCATGGGGGGGGGGGATTCTGAGCAATCCTCAAGAAATAATAATACATTATTTATTTATTTACTGCTAAGCACTTATTGGTTGAAGCTTGATTGCCTATTAGTACCCATGAATGTCAAAACACAAAGTGTTTAATGTTTGTTTTGGATCGGAAGCAAGTGTTAATTAGGGAAAAATACATTGCTAAAATGACGATGATCTGATTTTTTAAAATTAGCATTGCAGTGTTATACCATTATAGCAACCTTTCATTTATGCACTATTTTGCTGATATGTTTTTTTTAAAGGCTATAGCCAGAAAAGCACTTTAGCACTAATTGAAAGACCAATTAGAAAAAAAATAACAGGGTTATAAAATGCTGCCCATTGTAAAAAACTTTTTTAAAAAAATGTAAATGTGTGTTGAGCTGTGATTGGTTCACCTTTCCAATATATTACTTCTCACATCAAAACCACACCTCTTTTTAAAAAAAATAATACAGAAGAATGGTTCTAAGGGCATCTGTGGTGATTGCTCTACTCTTCCATCCTTGGCTCAAAAGTCAGTAAGAAAAAAATGGAAGAAATACTTGGGAAACATGAGAGGATTACAAATGGATGATGATGTTGTATGGATCCCACATTACGGTAAATGTGAGCGGGCAAGGTGTGGTGATTCCAAATTACAAAGAGATACAAAGCTGATACTTCAAAAATATCAGCCAGTGTGGCGTAGTGGTTAGAATGTTGGACTGGGACTCAGAAGATCCGGGTTCTAGTCCCTGCTCGGCCATGAAACTCACTGGGTGACTTTGGGCTAGTCACTGACTCTCAGCCCAACCTACCTCACAGGGTTGTTGTGAGGATAGAATGGAGAGGAAGAGGAGGACTATGTAAACCGCCTTGGGTTCCTTACAGGAAAAAAGGCGGGGTATAAATATAATAAATAAATAAATAAATAATGCTTTGGCCAGCATGGGCATTCAAAAAAATGCCATAGAAGATGCCATATTCACTACTGTACTAATGTTTGCTTAATATAAGTCAACTTTACCAATTTGACTCTGATGAAGGGTGGACAAATCTTCCCTGTGAACAGGTAGAAAAATAAATAAATATCTGCTTGTAGCATTATGTGGAATACTGGCATGCTACGAGTGGGTCAGAGACAGCACAGAAGGATCTTGGGTCAGAAGTCTACTTATCCCGTTAAGTCCCCTTAAAATATGGGGAGTGCAAGAGCCTCCACTGGTGATTGCTCATGCTTCTGTTGTGAGCTGCAAGAAGCTGGATTACTTCAAGAATATGGGTAATCTTACAGGGGCTGGGCATATTCCTTGAAGTCAGATCACCTGATCCCCACAAGCTGGCACATGGAGGTACCACTGTCTTGATTTGAGTTGCTCTTCCACTCATCTGTACTGTCAATGGAAGATTACAGGGTGAATGTGGGCAGCATTATTCTCATCACCCTCAGAACAGAAATGAGGTCAGTGTGGGTTTCTTTATTCATGCTTTTCCAGGGAATGCCTTTCATACTTTGGATTTTCCACTAGCTTGCCAAGCCAGAAGTCCAGGATGCTCTCTTACTGTATATCCATAGGCCCGAATAGGGACCTTTCTGGTTGCCACAAGTGTAAGAAATAATTTGGATCAGGGTGTTCATGAAGTCGGGAGAGATTTATTACACCTGTGATCTTTGCCTCTGCCTCCATAGACTACTGTAAGGCAAGACATCCGTGAATAATAACCCTATTAGTATTTCACTATTACTATAATGCAGTATTCCACTACAACCCTAAGTAGGAAGTATACTCACAGTCACTGAAGTCTCCCCCTTAATGGGGATGGGGGGAGGCTGAGGTATTTTATTTATTTATTTTTATTTATTACATTTTTTAATCGCCCATCTGGCCGGCCACCCGGCCACCCTGGGTGATGTACATTCCAACGATAAAACAGATTTACACAATTAAAACAATATACATTAAAAAAAAAAAATCCTAACCCACCCCATATTCCTGCTTGAAATACCAGTTAGTATGAGTACTAACTGAACACCCTGGTGGACTTCTCCCTCCCTCACGAACACGTGCCATGCCACCAGATCCGGGTTCTATTCCCTGCTCGGCCATGAAACTCACTGGGTGACTTTGGGTCAGTCACTGACTCTCAGCCTAACCTACCTCACAGGGTTGTTGTGAGAATAAAATGGAGAGGAGGATTATGTAAGCAACCTTGGGTTCCTTGCAAGAAAAAAGGTGGGGTATAAATATAATAAATAAATAAATAAAGCCAAGTTCAGGGACTACTGCTTCTTGCTACTGTCTCTCTCCGTGTCTCCCCTTGCCCTCCAAGGGCTGTTCTCTCAAAGGTACAGGATCCAGTTGATGTCAATGGGAGATACCTCTGAGTGAGCTTGCACAGGATTGCAGCACAAATTGCAGTTGTGGGGAGTTTATTTAAGAGTTTGGTCGATTGGGTGATGGGAATGAGAGAATGGGGGATGCTTTACAATGAACTGTGGTATGATTGTAACGGATTTGGCCATGAATTGGCAAGGCTTCTAAGCACATTATACAGATGTAGGCACTGAAGCAGTAGACACAAGTGAGACAATTAATAACTACACACTACCAAAAAAAAAGAAAAGAAAGAAAGCTTCTAAGGAAATGTGTTTAGGATCCAGGCCTGGGAAGTTGCAAGCTGCCTGCTACTCTCCACTCAAAGGAGAGTAAAGTATAATTACATCGTGTTTAGAAGCAGCTGTTTACATGACGGGCGTTAAAGTAGCTAGAAAATGTGGTAGCAATTTATGCCCAGTAATAACAGCAAGCTGCTATTTTAGCTTCATAAAAATGTAGTTACAAAATATTGTAACGCACATGCGGCAACGACTTTTACAATCTCTCGTAAAAAATAATACTGCGGCGTTTTGTCGTGATCAGCAACCAGCGCATTTCCCCAAAGGCATTGGGAAAGAGGAAGGAAGAATCCCTGGCTCTGTTGTTCCCGCAGAAGCCGGCATCCTGACACACAAAGCTGCCTCAAATTACAGACCAAGTTCACCCTAATTGCAGGATGGGTCACCTTTAATGTCCTGCCAGAAGACAAATCAAGACATCCCAAGGTGGAACTCCCAGCAAGTCTGGAAGGATGTTTGAAGTTATGCACCACATCAAAAAATGCAGATGAGGTGGGTGAAATCCCCAGATTCTCACTGGCTGCTTTAGGAAGACCACAGCTGTGTTGCATGATGCTGTGCACAGGATGTTCCCTCAGACTAGGTTACGTGTGTGTGTGTGTGTGTGTGTGTGTGAACACACACACACACACACACACACACACACACAGAGACTAAGGGTGCAATCCTATGCATGTTTAGACAGAGAAAGGTCCTACAACTCCTAGCATCCCCCAGCCAGCATGGCTGGCTGAGGCATGCTGAGAATTGTAGGACTTTTTCTGTCTAAACATGCACAGGATTGCACCCTAAATGCTTTACCCTGATTAAAATTGCCACTGCAACATCCCAAACTTTCACTCCAAGTTTAAACTTTCCGAGCTAAAATAGAAATCAAGTGGAAAGGGGAATCGTAGTGGTGGTACTTGGCTGTAATCTAGGAGCAGGCCACAGGAGGGCCACACAGTGCCACCTCCGGGTGTGGTGCTAATCCACTATTTTTTCCAGTGCTGTGCACCTTCTGAAACCATCTGAATTTGTTTCACTAAATACTCTTTGCTTGCTAGGCTTCTGGGGCAAGGTGCACCTTGTTCAGCCCTGCTCCCTGTGGCAAGCTGCAACTTGGTTTGCATACATGCATGTATTGGAAGGCTATATGTAATATCTTCCTTCAGTGTAGGAGGAAGCCTGATTAAATTGTCCCCAGTTGCGCCTTTCCAGGCTGTATAGCTCCATGATGAAAACCAGTGTGGAGTCATGTATTGATCCTCTTCTCATGGGTTGAGACCCACAATTGCATTACAGTCTGACCTAAGATGGGTCACTTTACATCAGCCTTCCCCAACCTGGGGAAGAGACTTCAGCTCCCATCAGCCCAAGCCAGCATGGCCAATGGTCAGGAATGCTGGGAGTTGTAGCCCAAAACATCTGGGGGGGGGGGAAGGTTGGGGAAGGCTGCCTTACATATATCGGTTACATAAGCCCCATAATGCATGCCCAGGCCCAGGTGGGGCCCAGGTCTGAAGACTACTGCAGAAGTGCACATAGTGTTGGATAAACCAAGGAGCCCAGAGTTCAAATCCCTATTCAGTCTTGATTGGTGACCTTGAGTAAATTGCTATCTGTCAGCCTAAGCTACTTTACAGGGGTGTGTTGCAAAGATAAAACAACTGAGATAGACTCATGAATGAGCTCTATGGAAGAAGGGCAGGGTACTAATGAGGTCAAAACAAAATAAAAATGATCATTTCAGCAGGAAATGTCTTTGTTAAACCAAACAGTCATTTTTTAACAATACATTTTCCAAGGGAGAATGGTAAGTTTGGCAAAATTGTGTTTCTGCTCCAGGTCTCAGTCTTTTTCAACCAGATTTTGGAAGCGCTATTAGTCACTCCCCACTTCCCCAAGTAGTGTGAAGTTTCACCCTCTGTTGAAACCTTTGGGATTCTCCTCTGTTTGGGATTCAGAGCTAATCTAGAGCAGGGGTGGGTGCACTCTGGATATTGGTGCCCTCTGGATATTGGTGGACTGCAACTCCCATCATCCATGGCCATTGGCCATGCTGGCCAGGGCTGATGGGAGTTGGAGACCACAACATCTGGAGGACACCAGGTTCCCCACCCCTCATCTAGAGCCAGAACAAATACCTTTTTTATTCCAACTTCTATTGGTGGTGCCCCAGAACCTCTCTTCCCTCCCTCCTTCCTACGTTAAGAGTACATTTGCTGCACTGCTCAAGCTGTCCATAAATGTTCCCAATAAATCCCACCTTCATTTAGCTTGTATAAGCAATCTGGAGCAAGATTTATTACCACTTTAACCCTTCGCTAACATTACTTTGAGGCTAACCAGAGATGCTATGACAACTTCAACTCAGGCAGTAATTAAACACTTTTTAAAGATGTGTCACAGCCGCCAGAGAAGTGATTTGGCGTAGTGCCATCCATCAGCATTATTATATTGTCAACGGCAATGCTTTCTCCCTTGGGAAACCTTGTCTCTATGGTCTCTGCTGACTCCTCTCCCTTTATGAATGAACATTGTTACCTCAGCCCCCAGGGAGAATGTTCAGTACTGAGCCCTGTAGGGTGGGGCTGAAACATTTCAGGAAAGCCTGACCAGATGAAAAAGGGTGTTCTAACTAACTGAAGTCATGTTTTCTGGGGACCTGCATCACAGTTGAAGGAAACTGATTCACCACCATTCCTAGAGAAAGGGTGAGTTAGGTTATTATTATCAGTAAATGACCGAGGACCACAATCAGATGCCACAATAAAGACAGGATGAGGAGACTGTGGCAGAAAGAATCACCCAAGTTAGAAAGTGAACATTGTCCTGGAGAGCTGTAAGGTGTTACTATTATTAGGGTTTGGATTTTGATGGCTTGGATTAAATGGGTAGGTGATAATTCTAATTCTAAAGATCCAAATCCAAACAACAATAAGCATCTTTGGGCTGTAGTGTTATTGTAATTTTAATTCTGACATCACATTTTAAGTATATAGTAGACATTTAAAGAAGTATTTTATTTATGGCTTTAATCCTATTTTTATTCTAGCTTCATTAGTGGAAAGGGAGGAAGGATGAGAAGTCCTAAATAAAATAAGCAGGTCACTACGCATGTAAGAATCTAGTGCAGCCTTCCACTAGTGGCCTCCAGGTGTGTTGAACTACAACTCCCATCATTCCTAGCCAGCATGGATGGGTATGATGGAAGCTGTAGTCCACCACATCTGAAGGCCCACAGGATGGGGAAGGCTGGTCTAGTGTCTCTTGGTCAGAGAAAGCAAGGGATTCACCGGGTTCTCCTCCTTCAAATGATTGTTAAGAAGAGCCCTGTTGGATCAGATCAAGGGTCCATCTAGTCCAGCATTCTGTTCACACAGTGGTCAAGCAGCTGCCCACTGGAAACCTGCAAACAGGACATGAGTGCAACAGCAGCCTCCTGCCCATGTTCTCCTGCAACCGGTGTACATAGGCATACTACCTCTGATACTGGAGGCAACATATAGCCAATCAGAACTAGTACCCATTGATAGCCTTCTCCTCCATGAATTTGTCCAATCCCCTTTTAAAGCCCTCCAAATTGGTGGCCATCACTAGATCTTGTGGAATTGATTTGCATAGTTTAACTATGTGCGGTATGAAGAAGGACTTCCTTTTATCTGTCCTGAATCTCCCACCAATCAGCTTCATGGGATGACCCCTTTGGGTTCTAGTATTATGAGAGAGGGAGAACAATGTTTCCCTATCCACTTTCTCCACACTAGGCATGATTCTGTACACCTCTATTATGTCTCCTGTTACTCTCCTTTTTTTCTAAGCTAAACAAGCCCAGGTACTGCAACCTTTCCTCATAGGGGAGTTGCTCCAGCCCCTTGAACATTTTGGTTGTCCTTTCATGCACTTTTTCCAACTCTACAACTTTTTTAGGTGTGGTGATCAGAACTGTACACAGTATTCTAAATGTGGTCACACCATAGATTTGTATAAGGGCAGTATGATCCTGGCAGTTTTATTTTCAATTCCTTTCCTAATTATGCCTAACATGGAATTTGCCTTTTTCACAGCAGCCACACACTGGGTCAACATTGTTGAGGCCATTGCTATAATGGTTGCCAACTGACCAGGAAAAATAGAATGGCTTAACCATTTTTTTGCTTTGGGGACAGTTGACAAGTTTCCAGAAAAGCAAAAAGATCCAGCCCTCAGCCATTTCCCAATCAGCCATTTCCCACTCACTCATCTGTTTCCATTTTATTTATTTTAAGACATTCTGTGCTGCCCTATATCAATTTGATTTCAATGTACACTTTAGGTGAAGAGACAGCTTCATCCCTGGGTTCTGCCCCCAAATAAAAAACCTCCAGATTTCACCACTCAGGGCTGCCAAGAAGTTAAAATTAAAATGCTGAGTTGTACCCAAAGAACCAGCCAAAAGGATGGCCTCTGCCTCTGTCCAGACTTGAATTGGGGTCTGTCTGCCCTTGGACCCGGAGCGGAGGGCTCTGTCCATAGGCCTACCCAAAGACCAGAATATTTCATTTCAAGGAATATTGAAGCCTGATTGCCATGAGCAAAGCAAGAGACAGGATAGGGCCTGTTTCCCAAACCTGCATTTACCTGCTGACACTGCAACAGACCATAGCCTCCAGCTCCTGGCAAGCAAGGAAGGAAGGAATGCTTTCCCCCTCCAAAGGCAAATGCTGCCCAGTCCTGCTGATGCAGCACCCTTAAACAGATTGGGAGGATGCAGATCCAGGAGGCAGGCTGGGGCAAAGGAAGATGGCAGACAGAGTTCAATTCTGGATCAGGATTCCAATACAGAGAGGCAGTAGAGGCAGATCTTTCAGGACCCTGGACAGAGCCCAGGAAGTAGACAATTCCTTCCAACAAGCCTCAACCAACCAAGCCTTTTTATAGTTCCTGGGCCAAACTACCCCTCTCAAGATCTTCCCCCTTGCAGAAAAGTGCAGGGTCCTAAAGGGGCAGCACTCTTGGCCAGAGCCTAGCACTCTGTCACCTCTCTCTCCATGGTTTCTCACTAGATGCATTAGCTGTGTCAGCAAGCTGGCTTGGTGGAGTGTGAGGGCCATGAGGATGGAGATGCTGCCCCTTCAGTTCAATCAATCCTGAGGACTACTGTCTCTGAAAGTGCAATTATGGGATCTCAGTCTCTGGGGTCTCAGGCTCATGGGGCTGGGGTTCAGAGTCAGGGCTCAGCCCAGTGCCTCCTGGGCCTACATCACTGGCCCTTCACCCTCTGTGTCTGTGACCCAGAAGCCAGGGTCACACCAGAAGCTGCACTTGGGGATAAAGGAGGTGACAATCCTTCCCTCCTTGCTGCTCCCAAGGCTGCTGGTGGGGAGGATGCTTATGCAGAATTTCTGTAGAACTCAGGAGCTACATTCAGAAGGAAAAGGCATATGTTACACCCCCTGCCATGCAGCCCTGTCAGCGATGACTGGACTACCCAGCTGTCAGGGCTAGTTTTGCCCCTACTGAAACATTGGCCTCAACTGCAGTGCTTTATTTTTCCCCACAGGAATTAATGGCAGCCATTCACTTGTAAAGTGGTACACTCTAGGATAACATTGAAATAATGGATAAATCTGTTCCCTGCTCCTAGTGACCCCATCTGTTAAGAATCAATTCTGTACCTCTCGGTATAGCCCCCGTCTTCAGCTCTGTTTCTTGGTCACACTGTGTGCCAAAATGTTAGGAGTGGAGGACAGAATATCGCAAATTAACCTTGATATAGAGCAGGGGTGCACAACCTTTTTATCCCCGAGGGCTGCATGCAATGCTGGCTCAGAAACCAGGGGCTGTACAAGTGTGCGTGCACATGCATGTGTGCATGCATGCACACACACGTGCACACTAGTGAGTCTGATACAAATCACTCTTTCCTTGCAGCTAGCAGCAGCAGCAGGGAAAGAGCAGTCTGCATGAGGATCACTGGGGAGGGGGGAGTGGACAGCGATTTCTCCACCCTCTCCCTCAGTGATCCACATACAGATCAGTCTTTCCTCACCGGTAGCATCAGTGGGAAAAGAGCAATCTATATTCACTGGAGGAGGAGGTGGAGAGAAGGTTAGCAACGGGGGGCGGGCACAGTTAAGGACTTTGGGGGCTGCATGTGGTCCTTGGGTCACAGGTTATGCACCCCTGTAATACAGAGAGATAGAAGACTCTATAGAGGGATGGGCCATAGCTCAGTGGTAGAGCACCTGCTTTGCATGCAGAAGGTCCCAGATTCAATTCCCAGCATCTTCAGGGAGGGCAAGGAAAAAAACCTCCTGCCTGAAACCTTGGAGAGCTGCTGCCAGTCAGTGTCAACAGTACTGGGCTAGATGGACCAATGGCCTCACTCAGTAGAAGGCAGTTTCCTATGTTCCTACGTTCTACTTACAGTACAAAAGGTGCACAGTAATTGGCCCTCTTGCATTCTCTATGCTCTGGAAGAAGTGGAAAAGGATAAAAGCAGCAATAGCTTGGAGCTGACAAGAGGAAGACTACCGTACATTTCTGTTGTTGCCGGTGCAAACGTCAGCAGCTAGCACTGAAAAATTGAGAGCATGTACTACAGATAGATAGTTGTAAAGTCAAGAGGCTTCTGAACACTCCTGGAATTCTTGTTAAGATGAGCGTGACCAAGACCTTGTTTTCACTTTGGTTGTAAGTGTGTCTGGGCTGGACCACATCAGCCTGCAAGCAGGGCTCACATGATTGCATGCTCCTCCAAACAAACAAAAATAAAATAAAATAAAACAATTCCCTGCATTCTAGGTGTCAGGGAGAAGAGTTTATCTAGCCTTCTCCCTGACATCTAATTTTCCACCTGCACAGTTACAGAGGAGCATCCAATCATGTGAGTCCACATCTGCAGCTTGAAGTGGTACAGCCTGGATGCAGATTTCCTACCACAGTGAGAAGCAGGCACCACAGGATTCATCCACCAGAGTTTTATTCATTGCATCACAGCTCAAATTGAGATTCATTTTATTAAAACAAAATGGAACGCCAACAGCAAAAGAGGTGGCTCAGCAATAAAGGCCAACTGCAAATTGTTCCAATCTGCTTGACTTAAATAAGCAAGCACAACTTGGCAAGGACATGTAATTGAAAACAATTGCGAGAGGGTTTGCTTTGGAGAGCTGTGCCATCCTTGATTAAATAACACATTTCTTGGTACGTGCTGCATAGAAGCATTGGAAACAATAGTTGGCTCAAAGGCATGTGTGAACACTTGGCTTGCCGCAGTGCATGTAATTCTGTGGTTTTATCTCTGTGTTTTGGAGTGTTGCATTAATCCCTGAGAATGAGAGAAACAAGCCAAGCAAAGTGGTGGATCAACTTCTGTTGACAACAGAGTGCAAGCTTTTATGATTTCATAGAGCTCTTTTCTGCTTTCAGGGAAGATTGGCACAAGCCAAAGTCCTTCATACTTTGCACCTTCAGAGAACACTTTCCAAAACAGTTTGCCTATCAAAGAACCCCCAAGAGTCTGCCCAGTGTATTGCAGAAGATTCTGGAGCATGTTCTAGGGCAGTCTCCCCCAACCTGGAGCCCTCCAGGTGTATTGGACTGCAACTCCCAGCATGCTCCAGGCAGCATGGTGGGAATTGTAGTCCAACACATCTAGAGAGCACCATGTTGGGGAATGCTACTCTAGGGAGCAAAGTTTCACTTTACATGGGAAACTCATTTCAGAGTCCAGCTATACCAAGAACCTGAGTTGAGGTCCCCTTGGAGGAGAAAGGGGACCCCACTCTCTGAAAACCCCAATACTTCCAACACCCCCGAGAAGCCCATTGTTTCTGCAGAGCCTTCAGACTCCAACATTGTAGCTGTGGTGCTGGAGGGCTCCACACGAGTTTTTCTGGGCTCCTGGGTGGATCCTGAACCCCACCTTGTCACCCTCAGGGCCACAGAAGCAGACGAGAAGATGAGCCAACAGAGGTGGCAGGAGGTGGAAGTCCAGGAAACATGGAGCCTCCAGCTCCTACAGAAGCTTCAGTCTGGTGATTCATGATGCAACAATTCCCTTAGGATTCTCTGCCAGGCTCCCCCTTGTAGGCAACCAGTTGTTGGGTTTGTACCCTCTACTCCAAGGGTGTTGAACCTCTTTCAGCCTGAGGGCCAAATTCAGATTTGGAGAAGCTCTTGGGAGCTTCATTCCAGTGGTGGGCAGGGCTGAAGGCAAAAGGGGTGGGGACAAAATACCAAAAATGTCAGCATATCTTAGCTTAAAGCTTTTACTGCCAGTAACTAAGCCTTAGGAGAGGCATTTCAACCTTTTAGAAGTGGGGGTGGAGGGAAGTGTGCAAAGCCTAGGAAACCACCATGTCCAACCGTCAGGGGTGGGACATGGGCACCTAGGGAATCTCAGACAGCCAGATTGGTACCCAAGTTGGGCCAAATTTGGCCCATGGGCCTGAGGTTCAATACTCCTGCTCTACTCCCTCCTGACTGGGGAATGGACAACTGGCTAGGCCTGCTGAGCATCACAGTCTAGCAATGCAAACTGAGTATGCACACCATAGGAAACACTCAGTGTTTATCTGCGTTTGCACATTGCTGAGGAGAGGCAGTGGGCGGCATTGGGCAAACCATCCTGCAGGAAGCTTCTCTGCCACTCCTGATGTTCTCACTGAGGAATCCCTTAAATACTTCTCTGAGGAGCTGAGGTGTTCCTTGGAGCAAAGTATGAACATCATTGGTGTAGGCACTGAAAGGCCTGCACACTCTGATCCATTGACTGAACCCTGGTGCTGGGCTTTTGGCCAAATTTGGGGTGTAGAGATGGGGGCAGTTCAAACTTTCAGCCAAATTTGGGGTGAGGGGCATTCAAAGCAAAATAGGGGTGGCAAACTGCCTCCTCTCTTTCACATTTTGGCAGCATCATGACATAACATCATTCCAGGAATCCTGGGGAAGCAAAAACAGCAGCCACCAGCCCAGGAGTAGCATGGAGGAATGCCTCTTGAGTTTTGTTCATCCCACCCCAAAAATAGATTAAATGCCTCCGCCCCATGGCAGCGTGTGAATGGGGCCACAAAGATGGGGAGAGCATTTACACTCAGACCAAGAATGTACCATTCTTCTGATTTTGTTTCTTTGTCTTATGTATATGTCCAACAGCAGTCTCCTTGGATACTGGTGGGGCTCTTATGCATTTAATGTGGAACAGCATAGAGAAACCCACTATTTATAGTCATCTTCTTCAAAGCCTTTGCTGAGTAAGGCAATGGTAAGCAAAGCTTACATGAATAGAGATGAGTCTGTCCGCATGTAAAAAAGGCTCATAACTGGGAAGCAGAAATCAGTCAGAGGGTTGTGGGACCATTCAGAGTGCATTCAGTGCAGAAAATGCATGCCATAGAATTACTTACCTTAAGGGTTAAGTCAAACCATTAAATACAGAAGGCATCTATTTATTGTAGCAATTGCAGTTAGTCCTACCATGTTGTTATATTTGGATTTCCTCGGTATTCCGTTCTGGCACATAGCTGATTTCCTTCGCCTCAGCCGTGCCTTCATTTCTCCCTATGTATAACCCAGGGATGGAGACTCGGACTCGAGGACTCGACTCGTGAGTCGGACTGAGTCCCCCCTCTGACTCGACTCGGACTCGGGTCCCAATATTTTTAATGGGACTCGAGACTCGACTCGGGACTCGAGACCAAGGACTCGTGTTCCTCAAATGCAACATGGATAGGTTTTAGGAAGTACAGCAAGTTTATTTTTTAAACTCATTTTCCTAAAATGCAACCTTTCAGACATTTTGGGTTTGGCTGCCTCTGCCTGCCTGTTTGGGGTTCCCAGCCTCCTCTGCCTGCCTGGTCTCTTCTTAACCAGTTGCACAGTTTGAATTGTCCAAGACAAATGCCTCTGCCTGCCTGCCTGCTTTGGGGTTCCCTGCCTCCTATGCCTGCCTGGTTATTTTGGGTTTGTCTGCCTGGTCTGTTCTTGTCAAAATCAGTGGCAGAGTTTTGAGATAAAAAGGCACACTTGTGCCTAGAATTTATTTATTTAAGCCACACATCTGAAGTAGCCTTATTTTGTTGGGGAAAAAACCCATTGATTTTAATAGGGACTTGTGGAGTCAGCTTTGGGAGTGACTCGGGACTCGTGAGTCACCATTTTGGACCAAGGACTCGGACTCGAGACTCGGGTCCAAAGACTCGTGACTCGACTCGTGACTCGAGACCAAGGACTCTTCAACATCCCTGGTATAACCTCTTTCACAGTTTCTATGACACAGAGAACATGAGCACATATCACTTTGGTCCCACCCCTTGTCCACGCCCCTCTTCCAGTATTTCTTGAAATAGCATTTAATTATGGGATTTGCAAGGTCTTCTCTGTGCCTTTCTTCAACTCCAAATTGCTGTGATCATTTGGGATTATTCATTTTTTAAATTTATATCCTGCCTCTCCACTAAAAATTGCGCTCAACGCAGCTAACAATAAACTAAAGCTAAAATAACAAAGTTATCATTAAAACATTAAAACCCATCCATTAAAAAACATATCCAATAAATACAAATGTTAGATGCCTGAATAAAAATGTATTTGCCTGCCAGTAGGAGGAAATAACCTGGCCTCCTTGGCAGAATATATGCATGTACAGGAGAGCAGGGTATCTGGGGGTGCTTCCTCTGTAAGATTGAACTTCCCTTCAGTAAATACGTTTTATGAGTTGCCCACCTCCACACTAGATTGACGCCACATTCCTGCTTGAATCTATTATTTTCCCAGCATATTCTGCTATGTCTACCTTTCCTATATATTCCCACCTCTCCTGAGACTATTTAGTATTTTTATTTATTTATTTATTTGTGGATAGTGCCATGTCAGATCTTCCTTCATCCCTGCAAAATTGAACATATCATCTCCTCAGTGTTTTAAAAAGAAGCTTCAGCTGCTACATTAAATATATTTTCTTCCAAGAGTTGAACCATAGAATTGCAGGCATAACTGTCCCTACAGTGAAAATTAATCCTTGCCTGAAACAGAGTATCCAGCAAATTTAATTCATTTGTTCCTAATACATTTGTGAACAAGTGCTTATCAAAATGGCAAATTTAATGTTAGTGATTACTGGGGTAAAGTACAGAATTTCCATTTCTACTCATAATGTTCCATATGTCTGCCTGTCTTCTATTGAACCACTTCACTGATGCAGACCCGAGAGCCACCACAAGAATACTGAGTGGGAGGGGAAGGTAGGAGGCTATTTTAAGGGAACTTTTGACTTTTCACCTGGGAGAAAGACCCCAATAAGCCCCTTCCCCCTAGGAAAGGTGGTGGGAAAAATTACAACAAAACGGTCTGAATATGCAAGGTTGAGTGTGTTGGTGATATGTGCAATGAGTAGACCACTACCTTTTCTGACACTCATTTGCATGATTAGAAACCTTTAACTCTTATTGGCAAGTGGTTGCTGCTGGGTGTTCCATACTGGCAATTCAAAGGGTTGCCAACAAACAACCTTCGCCATCCTAAGAAAGCCAGATGAACTGTTGCCTGAGCAAAGTACAAAACATAAGAAGTGAGTGTAGGTTATGGAATTTGACTCAGCCAGAACCTGTTGTACACCTCGGCTCCTCTTCTAGACTGGCCTTATGCTGCCTGCAACTGTGCCTGTGATCACAGAGCTACAAGCGCTTCCGCTGTATTGGAATTGTGGTAGATCACAAACTGAATATGAGCCAGCAATGCGATGTGGCTGCAAAGAAGGCAAATGCAATTTTGGGCTGTATTAATAGAAGTATAGCTTCCAAATCGCGGGAAGTGATAATTCCCCTTTACTCGGCACTGGTTAGGCCTCATCTTGAGTACTGCGTCCAGTTCTGGGCACCTCACTTTAAGAAGGACATAGACAAACTGGAGAGGGTTCAGAAGAGGGCAACAAGGATGATAAAGGGACTGGAAACAAGGCCCTATGAGGAGAGACTGAAAGAACTGGGCATGTTTAGCCTTCAGAAGAGGAGACTGAGGGGAGATATGATCGCACTCTTCCAGTATTTGAAGGGATGTCACACAGAGGAGGGCAAAGATCTCTTCTCGTTCATCCCAGTTTGCAGGACACGGAATAATGGGCTCAAGTTACAGGAACCTAGATTCCACCTAAACATCAGGAAAAATTTCCTGACGGTTAGAGAAATAAGACAATGGAACCAACTACCTAGGGAGGTTGTGGGCTCTCCCACTCTGGAGGCATTCCAGGTGCAGCTGGACAGACATCTGTCAGAGATGCTTTGACCTAGATTCCTGCATTGAGCAGGGGGTTGGACTCGATGGCCTTGTAGGCCCCTTCCAACTCTACTTTTCTATGATTCTATGATTCTATTATCCAGATCACATGCAGTTCTGCATGTCTGCCAGGTATGAGGTCTACACGTCATGGCTGAATAACAATGGTTCATTACACAGACCTTGAAAGCACTGCTCAACTCAAGCAATTAAGTTCCCCAAACTCCCACATACCAGGCTTATGAAAGGAAAGGAAGGGATGAAGAGAGCTTCCTTAAGTGATTCAAACCATTCATAGGGATTATTGACACCAAATAAATTAAAAACAACAGCAAGCCCTGCCTCCTTTTAATTTCCCAGGATTTAATTCTGCATCTCACCAAGGAAATCTGTGCCACTATTCAGTTTCTTATGCACTGAGGACAGGGAGAAGATGAGATAGATAGATAGATAGATAGATAGATAGATAGATGAGGATATAGAGAATCCAGATTTTCCAGCTTTCTAAATCACAGAAAGAAGAGACTCCCTACAGCAAACAGTCGGCCTCTACACGTGGCAGGTGATGAGAACAATGATGGATGGAGGTCAGAGCTTGCATGCTTGTTCCCCCTCCCCCTCCTTGCATGTAGTGCCTACATATATTTTGAACTCCTAAAGAGGGCTCTTGACTCAGGGGATTGGATCCAAATCCATTGTTCCATTTGTGGAATGAATTTCTGCATCCTCTCCTCCCCCCCCCCACACCCCACACCCTCCAAATCTGCTCCAGAGGGCACGTGGGGGATTGTAGTGGGGAGGAGAGGACACAAAAGTTCCATTCCACAAGAGGTATCCTTCCACTGACAGAGTGACAGATCTGAATCCAACCTAGGGTCACCTTCCCAGATGGTCCACAGCCTGTGTATGCACTGGATATAGACTCAGAAGGGCAACATTCCACTGACCTCTTGGTGGAGGAGGTGAAGAATGTTACCGGACTCCAAACCTAGACTCAGCAGCTCAGATCTTTCTGGAGAGAACTCTGATGCCCAAACCACATGTCACAAGAAAATGCATGTCCACCGTCGCTTCATGTCTCCTGCTCCACAGCCATTAAAGAAGAGACACGACGTGATGCCACTGCATTTCAGAGTTTCTCCATCCCTGTTTTCACTGGCTGCCACCTGTGGGAGGTGGAGAAACTCTGAGCACAATGATGTCCTATTCGTTAAAGAAACGTTGGCAGGAAGTCAGGGGTCTGCTGCTCTCAGCCACAGTCATATGTTCTTTGTAATGTGCTGCTTGGGCCTGAATCAGCCCACCAACCACCCAAGATGATTCACTCTTCTCAATGTCCCCACAGGAAAAGTCAAAAGTTGCAATTTGTGGCCATTCAGTGACAAGACACAGCATGGCTCTAAACCAGAGTGCCCCTCACCCTTTTACATTCTTTGCAGCTTTACTTGAGAAGTGGAGCTCTGGCAATCTGGAATTCATTGGATCAGTTCCAGCTGACCCTGGGAACTCTCCCAGAACCACCCAGTTTTTAAGAATTAAGGGGTTCCGCTGTTGTTTTATTGTTGTATTTTATGTTATGATTTAATAGATTGTACACCACCCAGGAATTCTAAACAGAATGAAGAACAGTAGTAAAATGTTTGAAATAAAAAAATAAAAATAAAGCCACCTTCATATTCACACTCTGCAATGTGTTGTGATCTTATGCCGCAAGGGTGTGTGTGTGTGTGTGTGTGTGTGTGTGTGAGAGAGAGAGAGAGAGAGAGAGAGAGAGAGAGAGAGAGAGAGAGAGTAACATGATCACGGTGAGTGGGGCTGATCACATGGGAAACCACAGAATGGGCACTGGGGTGTGCGGCAAAGACCCCTTCAAGTTGTCCCACCCATGCGATCACATTGTTGACACACCCACACCCCTGCAGAGTAGAATCACCACCACACTGAAGCAGAGCCCCATTCTGCAAGGTGTGCACGTGAGGCTAATCATCTGTTGCCTGCAACCAGCTCTCTGTTGTTATCTGTGCCTTGCTTTTTGTGCTGTGCTTGGCTGTTGGCTCCTGGTTGCACTCTGCTCCAGATCAGTTCCCCCTAGACCTGGGCTGGGGAACCTCAGACCTAGGGCCAAATCCGGCCCTCCATGGTTCCCCAGATGGCCACTCCCCCTTTCCCCAGAACACCTATTCTTTGCTGGTTTCCTGGCTTTCAGCAGCTTTCCTCATTCTACAAGGTGGAAATGCCTCTCCTAAGGCTTAGTTAATGGCAGTAAGAGCTTTAAGCTACCATGTGCTGGTATTTTAGTGGCTTTGGCCCCATCCCTTTTGCTTTTGATCCCAGCAGCCCCTTGCTTTTGGCCCTGCCCACCACTGGAATGCGGCCCCCAAGTGCTTCTCCGAAATGGAATTCAGCTCTTAGGCTGAAAGAGGTTCCCCGGCCCGGCCCGGCCCACCTTCCTGTGGGCTCTCAGCTGGGCTGGAAAAGGACAATAGCATAAGATGTCAGTGACCATCTGCACTCTGAATGAAACATGGAGAAAAACTTCCCCACAAAAAGAATTGCTAATCTACAGGTAAGGCAAAAGGTGATGGGACAGTATGAATCTTTTCACCTTATGTTTACTATATTTAGGGCGCGATCATCCATCCAACTGGGATGCCCATCAGCCTCCAAACTCGGAGGATTACGGGCATCCTATGCAGGGTGGGAGGAGCAGGGAGGTGATATTGAACAGGCCTGTGGCTCAGGCTGGCTCAGCTTGTCTGAGCGTGGAAAGCTAAGCAGGGTCAGGCCTGGTTGTTACTTGGATGGGAGACCCCTCCTCTAGTTTCCTGCATTGAGCAGGGGGTTGGACTCGATAGCCTGTAGGCTCCTTCCAAATCTATGATCTATGAAATCTAGCCCTGTAAAAATGAAGGAAAAACACACACAATTGGGCATGCTCAGTTTAGTGCTAATTAAACTCTGATCAATTACTGAGCCAGTCTTTGGCTCCAGAAGCTTAGTGTTTTGTTTTGCGAAAAGCCTTCTCTTGTATCAGTGTGTGTGTGTGTGTGTGTGTGTGCTGATCAAGACTACGTGAATTAAGGTACTGACTCAGTGTCAAAGGATTCTCTGTGTGGGCATGGTCTTCAGAAGGAACTCTAATCACCATCTATTTACCTTTTCCTTGCCCTGATGCTGAGTCACAAGAACAGTGTGACCTGAGCCCATAAGTAGCAACTGTCGTCTGCTGCGGAAGGTGCACCTGCCATAATAGAAAACAGACTGGAAAGTAGGGTGGCCTGTCTGTCATTCTGGAAACTGTTTTTCTTTTACAGCTGTTGACATGACCAGTGAGGTGTGGGCCTGAGGCAGGACTCAGTCACGGCTGCCAAGCGGGAGGGGCCTCACATCTTTATCGGAGGGAGATGAGGTGGCAGGGAAGGCAGGGAACAGTTCTGTCAACACCGTAGAAGCCAGCCTCACCCTGACCACCACCAGGTTGCCAGAGCCCCTCATTCACACCACATTCCCTAGCATATGTCTGAGCATGGAAAGCTAAGCAGGGTCAAGCCTGGTTGTTACTTGGATGGGAGACCCCTCCTCTAGTTTCCTGCATTGAGCAGGGGGTTGGACTCGATAGCCTTGTAGGCTCCCTCCAACTCTATGATCTATGAAATCTATGAAACCTCCCCGCTGCTCCCACCCTGCAAGCCAGCTAGACAGCCAATGTCAGCTCTCCAGCTGCGGCGCTTCAGACAAGGAGGGAAGGAGGCTGGAGCGCCACTGGAATACATTATATCCTGGTGGCCTCGGTCTCCTCCTCTCCCCGCACCCTGGAACAACCCCTTTACCCATTCTCTGAAGCTGGTCTTGCAACCTCAGAGAAGCAGCCAGTGCAGTGCTTTCCGCACCAGCTGCGGTGGGGGGGATCCGAGCACGGATCCCCAACTCCAAGGTCAGAGCTCTTTTTCAACTTCAGATCTGGGAATCTGAAGAATCCTATGGCCCTCTACTGCTCTACATGCTGTCTAGGGGGGTCACAGAATTGCTCTACCCATCAATATAAGTTCCAGGGATGTGCAGATTTCATTAAACTTGTTCCTTCTGTGTTTCACAGATTGTCAGGTGCCTTTCATTCTGTCATCTGCTCATTGACGGAATCGGATTTTTTTTTTTCCTTTCAATTTCCCAGGCTTGTGTTCATGCACACTTTCACAAATTTGCACTTCTGAAAATGTGCAGATCCCCACCCAAAATGTGCATTTTCACACTTTAGCCTATGGGGAGAGATGTGCTTTTTTGGTCTGTGTTTTTCCCCCCTATGACTAAATTTGTGTAAAATTCTGGAAGTAAAAAACTGGTCCGCACATCCATGGAATCTGTGTGACTAGGGAATAGTCAGTCCACTGCGGGTCGGATTCATAGAAATCCAAACTTATTTGAATCCATTGTTGATTTCTCCGACATCCTTAAAAAAGTAGAATTTGAACAAGTTCTGTGGATCAAAGAGTTTTTAAAGGTAAAAATGTACAGTTAAAATTTCCTCATGTAGCTGGTGATGCACTCAAATGATGGAAATGGCACGTGCTTTCAGGGATGTTCAGAAATCCTTTTCCAAGTGGCTGGCTGTGATCTTTCTGCAGATGACTGAAACACTTTCATAGCTATGAATCTGGAAACGAACCATGCAAAAAGAGATTACTGCTTCAGGATTCATCACATGTGATGGATGAAAAATGAGACGACTGTGCATGCTGGAATGAAGCAAGCAAGGGCGGGAAGATCAGGAAATATAGACTTGGGAAGCCACCGTTTGGCTGGAGGGAGAAGACGCCATATCCAGATGCCAACCCAGGGTGCTGGGTAAAGTTACTGAACAGTCCAAGCGAAAAGGCTCTCGGGTTTAATAGTCCTTAGTCACAGTCCTTCCCCACTGCCTTAGTGGGTATAGGATTGCAGCCTTAGGCTGGCTCTTGGCCTATCTTTAGAGTGCCCTGCAGTTTGCAACTCTTTCAGCTCTAGTTCCCATTGGCTGACTTCCAGAAAAAGGCACAGAACCTCTCTTTTGAGGGTGGTTTATGGATTTGTGTAGGAGTTAGATTCTTGTGGTTTTAACTATTTGGGGCTTTTGTCTTCCCTTTCATTCTTCATTTGAGTTAATAATTTGCTGTTTGAATTAATTACATTTATTTATTTATTATATTTATGAATCGCCCATCTGGCCAGACATCCGGCCACTCTGAGCGATGTACAGTCCAATAAAACACGGGGGGGGGGGGAACACACACACACACAGTATAAAACACAATTAAAAACAGTACAAAACTTCAAAATCCTAACCCACCCCATATTCCCGCCTGAAAAGCCATGTTTTTAATGCACGGCGGAAGCTCATCAAGGAAGGGGCATGGCGGAGGTCACTGGGGAGAGAGTTCCATAAATTGGGGGCTGCCACAGAAAAGGCCCTCCTCCTAGTCTCCACCAGCCTGGTTTCTCTGGCTGATGGGACAGGGAGAAGGCCGTCCGTGGCAGATCTTGTTGAGCAGCCTACTTGATGTTGCTGTAGGCGCTTCTTGAGATATACTGGACCGGAGCCGTACAGGGTTTTAAAGGTCAATGGCAACACCTTGAATTCGGCTCAGCAAATAACTGGTAGCCAGTGCAACTCTTTGAGCACTGGAGTGATGTGATCACTTTAACCAGGCGAGCTGCTGCATTCTGTACCAGCTGCAACTTCCGAACCGTCTTCCAGGGTAACCCCACGTAGAGCGCATTACAGTAGTCTAGGCGAGAGAATATATTACAAAGCCAAGGAGGCCTGGGCACTCTGCACAATTTTGCAAACAGCAATGTATGCTCTTCTGTCATCTCTGATGACCACCAGCAATGACACAGGGACATAAAGTAAATTATCCATATTATTAATGCAATAATAGATTGTTCGAATCAGCATGGGCTGCTACGGAAGATTTGAAAAAAAGCTTATATAACAAGGGAAAGTGTTGCTCCTTCTAGCGCCGGGATACACCTGATTTAGCTTTAGAGAGGAGAAGAAAAATACCCAAGACATTAAACCTCTTATCCTCCTTCTGATAGAGCAATATTGGAAAAACCTGTTATTTGGCAGCAAATGGGTTTATTAACTTCTAAAGGGGACCATGTGTTTGAATGTGATAGGGAAAGAAGCATTCGTCAGAGTGCTCATTGGATCAAAAGATGAATTAATCCTTTGAAGAAACCTAGCATTTCAAATCTGCAACTTTAAACAATCTACCAGGCTACAGACAGAGCCACGGAAATGCTGCCTAATCCCTTTCATCACACTGAAAGTTGATCTGCTGCTTTCAGTTTCAGACCCAGAAAGTTGATCTGCCTCTCCCGTCTTGGGGAAATAAGTGCCATCCGGGTAGAGCGAAATATAACTGACTGGAAGATAGCAGACATCTGGTGGTGTGTGGGAGAGTGAAGATGCACCGTGTTAGGATGGCGACGGTATAAATTGTAACACAAGCTTCACTGGTCCATACATATAGGGATGCTTGAGGAATCTGATCATTGTGAATTCTGACGTGGACTGTCCTGAACCGGACCTCCCAGATTAATATCTGGGTCTTTCAGATTTCTGCACTTCTCTGAGTTCCACAGTGCAAATCTCAGCTCAAAAAATACACCAAAATGTGTTTTAAAATGTGTATTTTATTTTAAAAATACGTTTAGAAATCCATACATTTTTAATCTAAATTGTAGAGAAATCTGTTTAGAAATGTGCATTTTGTGAGAAAATACATGCAAAAATACATAATTAAATACACATTTACATATGATTTTTTTATGCAGACTTTTTTTAAACTCACACATTAATTTGGCAACAGGATGGAACGAACTTAGGAATGAACTCATGCAATTAGATTGATTCATTCATCCCTACTAGACTCCACACCTTGGGATTTGGGGCTTCCTATAAAGTACGGTACGTAGTGGTGAGAGTGTTGGACTGGGACTCTGGAGATCTGGGTTCTAGTCCCTGCTTGGCCATGAAACTCACTGGGTGACTTTGGGCCAATCACGGTCTCTCAGCCCAACCTACCTCACAGGGTTGTTGTGAGGATAAAATGGAGAGGAGGAGGATTATGTAAGCCACCTTGGGTTCCTTGAAGGAAAAAAGGTGGGGTATAAATATAATAAATAAATAAATAAATAAATAAATAAATAAAATGTTGCTTTTTCAGACCATTTTAGTTCCCACACTCACACACCTTCTCCCAATTTGTTTCTAATACATAACCTACCCTCACAAAGCATGCCACACACATCATCTTGTGTACACACCCACCATACATTTGAATTTCTGGAGTGCATAACTATTATACATAACTCTATTATTTGGAAGGCTGTATACACTGTATACAAGTCATATTTACTACTCTGTTGTAAACAACATAGGATGGTAAGTGTGAGTGTCAAAGGATATCAAATACTTGTGCAACATGCACAGTAATTCTAGGGAAAGTTCTGGTTCTAGCATCATGCAACACAGGAAAAAAAAAAAAAAGCACAATATACTCCCCCACCCAACCCTTCATAATTTTAGATATAACCATATCCTCTTTTGGTCACTATTAGAGAGTCAGTGTGATGTATTTGTTAAGAGCATTGGACTAAGAACAAGGAAACCTAGGTTTAAATCTCCACTAACAGGGGTGGCAGATGCTGAGTGATGTGGAAGGGGCAGCAACAGCAGCCCCCTGGCCATTCCTCTCTGTTGGAGGACGGGGCTGTGTGATCCAGGCAGCCTTCTTTGCACCCCCAAACTAGCTTGCTGCCCTCAGGTGTGGTGGAGGATGCTGCTGTCCCGCCATCCCAGTGTCAAAGTAAGATTCAGCTGTCCATCCAGTTGGTTTCTGTAGCTGGAATGCGGCAGCGCCATCTTGTCTTTTGCTTCAGGCAGCAAAATGTCTTGGGCCGGCCCTGCCCACCCAGCTACTGGGTGAGAATAAAAAGAAAACAAAATGTAATTGATAATCTCCTTGAGCTAAAATAGCTCATTTTCCATGCCCGGGTACTGTTATGACTCTGAGGATCACTATTTTTTCACTGTGATTGGGGGACACTTCCAAACAAATTCTAAACAAAGGGGATGAGATTGTTTCTTTTAGACTCATGTTAAAAGCCTGTTATTTGTCCACATATTCCTGGTTTTAAAAAAGGCTGCTGGGCCTGCTGCAGCACTCAAGCAGGCAAGCATAGAGTATGGCATGTAACTGCCAATCTTTCTCGTCCTTTCCCACTTCACACACCACCATCCACTGTAATGATACCAATCCCCCCCCCAAGAAAACACCCCCCCCACCTGGCCTCCTAAACTGCTTCAGTGGGCATTGCAGCCCCCATCATTGCATTCTGCATGTGTGTCCCCAGAGGATGAGAGTGCGCAAACCTTAGTGGTCCAGATGCCACCGCATTGTTTTCTGGAGGGCAGATTAGATACTATCAGGAGGTAGCAGCTAAGAAATAGAATTATTAGTGATCTCGGCTGGATCAATGCCACTGCTGTTTATAGCCTGCAGTCAATCCTCTTAAGTCTTTGATCCCCATGGCTTCATTTCATCGCACTTGCCCCTGAGAAGAGGCTGCAGGAAACATAACCTTCCTGCCTCCCAGACAGACAGCTGTCACTCTGCCCAGCCAAGACTGCAGTACTCTGCCGAGAAGGATTTCCACTGCAGTTACTGGCATGAACAATGAGCCGGCCAAAACCAACTTCATATCTTTAATCCCCAAAAGAGAGAGAATGCTTCTGCTTCCTCATTCCCGAGATGGCTATTCTGAGCGGAAGATGCCACAGTGTCACACTGAGCTGCCCCATCCTTCCTCTTTGCATGTGGAGTGCTCAGTATGGTCTTCAAGGAAACTTGCTGGGCAGGGATGGGGCATAATGCATCAGATGTACTTCTCTGGGAAGGGGGCTTCTAACCCTAGCACACCTTTTTTGTTGCCTCATGGGGATGTTTAAAGTAATTTGGACCTTCTTCGTTGTTGATCTGGGCCTAATGTGTGTGTTTTTCCACAACAGATGGCCTCAGCACATACTGCAATTCCCGGGTCAATTGAGCTGGGCTCCTCTGAGGTGATGCTCAGCAGCACAGATGTGGGAATTCACTAGGTCAGGGCAGATGGGCTGAGATGACAAAGAAAATGGACCACAGGCAAATGGTATACACTGAGATAAAACCATCCAGGTATCACTCCTGACAACCCAGGGCTGGCCTACCATGCAGCAGGGTGAAATGACCTGCTGGGTACTTCCTATTTGAAATGAAGTTCCTAGGTAGACCCCGTCTGAAATAAAAGGTTCCATCCTGCTTTGAGGAGCAACGTGGAGCAGTACAGCTCTGACTGATTTAGGTATGCAGGGCCAGCCCTAGCGTTAGGCAGAGTGAGGCAGTCGCCTCAGGCGGCAGATGCTGGGAGGTGGCAGAAAGGTGTTGGAAGAAAGAGCTGTGTGCCAAGTGGCCTGCCCTGTGCCCCCTAAGCTAGCCTGCTGCCTTCAGGTATGGTGGGGGATGCTGTCTCATAGTTAGTATTGAAGAAAGAGTCAGATGCCAGTCCAGTCAGTGTTTGTGCATGGAATGGGAGGGGCGCCATCTTGTTCTTCCCCTCAGGCAGTAAAATGTCTTTAGCCGACCCTGTGGATATGACCACTATTTTGCATAGGAAGCATGTGATGGTCTTCTCTGAGTTCTAATGGCTAGGAGGAGGAAGTTACCCTGCCATTATATTTCTATAAATAAATCATCCCCAGAATACTCAGGGGAGAGAGACACCCAAGCAGGAGACAGCAATAGCATTATTGTTTTATCTCCAGGGCAAAAAAACACACACAAAAAACCATGACCAAGATGAGTAACCTAGGCTTGTCAACCCATTTTGCAATCCTTCCACCCCCACAGATGCCTTTGATGCTTAGCAATTTGTGGCAACCTTTCAAGACAGCACTGGGTGGCTTTCTAATTAAATGTGAACTCTCCCCACTTGGGCAGGGTGTAGGATTTTCCATTTGTCATGTTCCACAGTGTGTATAATGATCCTACGTGGTGCTTCTGTGATGGAATTCTCACTATAATGAACTTCCTTTTGTGTTCCAAACAAATTCAAGTACAGAGGGGCTTATCTGCAATAGCTGCCTTATCAGCACTCCAAGGAGCACACAGCAAGAGAATGGCGTTGGTTTGGGTTCATTAGTGTTTGACAGGAGAGAAGGGAGACACAAGTCTCCAGGAAAGGCAGAGGTAGGGGGTTTCTCAACTGTCTGGTATGAGGGATGGGTGATTCTTAATAATGTCCAGTCAACAAAAAAAAAAAAAAAACCCTGTAACAATGGCTGGTCCATTTCCCTCATGGTGAGGTAATTTTATGCACTCACTTCATGGTGGAGAGCCACGTGGAAGTATAGACTCCAATCTTCCAAGTTCAGCCTAGTTTTGCCTGCTTGCCATGCATCTAGCAATTCCGCTTAATGATCCTTTGCCAGCCATTCACTAGATAGGGTTTTCACCTGCAGTCCACTGTTAGAGGACTGCAAGTTATTGTGTGTAGGCAATAGATCTGGTCTGAGCAAAACACAGATGAAGTGGTACAGCTGTTCCTGGACTGTATCACTTCAAGGAGAATCTCATGATGAAATGTTCATTCATATATATATATATATATATATATATGCTTGCAGTTGGCTCTTATACATGTTTACGCATCATCATCATCATCATCATCATCATCATCATCATCATCATCATCATCATCACTACTACTACTACTACTACTACTACTACTAATTACTATTATTACATCCCTGCACAGAGTGTCAGGAAGAAAGATTCTAGCCTAGTCTTCTCCTTTTCTTTATACTTTCTTGACTGTAGGGATTGTTTGTGGAGAAGCTGACGGGATATACTTATACTTAGGGACAAGCATTCAAAAACTCCTCTTCACTATCCAATCATCACTGTCACCAGAATCAGAGGAGGTGAAATCCCAGAATAGTTCATGACCTCACCTCCTGTTTGTGTAGAGCAGGCTGTAGCTATACAAACCCATAAAACAATTTCACATCCGGAGTGGGGGGTGGGGGAGGATGCTCTACTCCATCAACTCCACACAGGCCCTTTTCAGGAAAAACGCCATCCCAGACTGATCAAGGCACTAATAATACACATGTATGTCACCTCCATTCCTCCAGACTCCAGCTCTCTCCTGTGGAGTTCTACCATGGATCTGCCCGTTGTCCTCATGCAGTGGGGTGGGGGAGCATTTTTGAAATCCAAATGGGACAGCCACTCAACCCTTCTGAATACTTTATATTAGCTCTAAGATTATATCATTTCTAGAGTTGAAACCCACCACCTCATACTAAATGGGCCAGTAACAGTGCTATCCTTTGAATTTATATATGGTGTGTGTGTGTGTGTGTGTGTGAGTGTGTAACATTCAGTCATATGACCACCTGCAGTCTGAAGTGGTATAGTCCACTTAGTGGTATAGCCCACCATTTGAATAGACTACTTATGATACCGTTTGTTTGGAACTCTCACCTTCGCTATTTTTCTCCACTTATATATGTGACTCTAAGGACTGTTTGACTTCTAGTTCTGAAATATGTATCAAGCCACCACCTATGCTAAGAAGCAAATGAACTTTCAATTAGCCCTGCAATCTGAGCAGAGAGAAAATCAATGTTACATTTTAAGAACAATGTATTTTGGTTATTGCCTTAAATCCTAATGACTTACCCCAACATAGCATGCTGTTGGAAGAAGGACTTTTTCTGAATACGGCCTGTTGCTTCTGTGACAGAAGCTAAACTGACCAAGGGAAACATACTCGCTTTCTTTGCCATATAAAGATATCACACAAGAGAGACAGACTGAGTGAGCATGCCTGGATGGGAAATACACCCTAACAGATGTGTAATATCATTAAAGCTGGCTCTAATATAATCTAAGCCACAGTTTGGTGTATTAATGCTTTGTTTATCTTGAAGCACAGATGGATATTTTTATTAGCATTACAACAGTGACTCTGTTGATGCAGCATCAGGAAAGGTTAGTCCAGAGGGCAGATGTCTATGTTATGAGAGAACATTCACTCTGAAGCTGACTAGTCGGAAAGGTGAAGCCTTTCCATGAAATGTCAATTAAAGAATCAAATCTTGTAAATGTTGGCGGCCAGGAAAGGCAATACAGATCTTAGAAGCAATTAAATCCAGCTATTAAAAAAAAAAAAAACACTCCTGTGTTCATACTTCCATCCTAGGAAATGGGTGCATTTTTTAAAAAAAAATCTGGACCTTTTTCAAAGATGGCAATCCAAGCCTTCTCTTTTTCTAAGATTGATGGGTGCAATACTTCATATCCTGCTAGAGGGTCAATGGAAAATATTCCTGTTGATTAGGCTGCTGTGGAATGGGAGAAGTGAGAGGAGGCGTTGAATCTGAGGCTGCCATTAAAGTCCACTGACAACGGAAAGGGCACTTGTGTACAGCCTTTCACATTCCCTTTTAATGACCATTGGTGTTACACAGGGATAAGCACTAAGTCCACATTTAATACAGGAGCAAAACTATATTCTGGGACTTGCATTCCACCGGTCTTAAGGATTGTATGAAATTATTAGCATAGGAAAGAGTGAGTCAATCCAAATTGGAACCCTGAGGATGTGTCAAGTTCTGGCTTTGATAACCTGGCTGTGATTGGCAACCTTTTCATTAGGCTCAAAATAAAGACCTTTGGAATCAGAGAGTTGGATCCTGACTTAGTCATGCTTAGAGCAGACCCTTTCAAATCAATGGGACTTAAGTTAGTCACGACTAATTTGTCCCATTGATTTGAATGGGTCTGATCTCAACATGATTAAGGCTGGATCCACACCTAAGGTTTATCACAGTACTGTATCGCAGCTGTGACTTGCGGGGCACACGATGCACTCACTTTTCAGTGCCGGTCACACTAGTCCTGCATAATCATTCTTTGTTTCTTCTGGAATTTCCTGGACTATTTTTATAATGCTGGTTTTTTTCCGTTATTGTGGTTCACTGTTGTTGCCTGTCTGAGGTGTGGCCATGAAAGTGTCATCAGTGGAGTTAGCTAATAGTTTTCGAGGAGTGGGGGAAATGTGGCGTTATGTGTGTCTTCAAAATTGATGGGGAAGAGAGGTATCCACCATTTGTTGTTGTGCAGAGGTTCAATTTCTTTCTCAGAAGCTTGTTAATTTTTTTTTTGCTTGTTTTCAAACGTTCCTGCACACCTCCAAGCAGGCTGCTCCAGGAAATTGCGTTCCCCCCCCCTTGCCCAAAGAACAAGGAGCTGTAAATTAGCCAAAAGGCATGTCTACTCAGAAGTAAATCACAGTCTCTCCAATGGCCTTACTCCCAAGTGAGTCAGAATGATTTAAAAGGGGCCTTGTGCTTGGGAAACTCAGAACAGGAGGAACACTTCTTTGGGAAATTGCATTTGGGTGGAGGGGAGGGGCGCGGGGCGCTGATCCTGCTGGCTTCACCCTGACCCTGCAGGAGGGTGGCTGCAGCATCATCTTTCTGAGGGGCCGGAACAGCTTTTTCCTTTCTGTTTTTAAAGATCGCTCCTGCGCTCCTTTGCACCTGCACAGATGACAAAGTGTGAAGAGAAAGCCAGTCCAAATACACCCACACACACACACCGCAACAGACATTAAAGTTTCTGCCTAGGACAGAAGCAGCCCAGGGCCGAGCAGTCATTTGCATCAGTCTTCATTTACATTCACCCCAATAGGATCCATCTACATGCCCCCCAGTAACTTCCCCTGACAGCCACAATGAGCTGTGAAGCACCCTCAAGCACCAAGAGGGGTGCCAAGATGCCTGGCAGTCTCAAAGATCTGCCAAGTACTGTCAAGAACCCAGGGGGCACCGAAGAACCAGCAAGAAGAACCGGTTCTCCCTGATAGCAAGAAGGGAGGTGGAGCTAGAAGGGAGGGGGAGCAAGGGAGAAGGTAAAAGGGGGGTACCAAGCCCCAGCAAGGTTGTTGATCACTGGGTGCAGGACTGCACAGACCTTCCCGTCTCCGGTCAAGAAGCAACCCCAGGTAATGCACCCGGTAAGAGCTAGTAAGCGGCAAGGCTTCTAGGAACTTGCTATTGAAGAAACAACGTAACTTACCAGGTCACTGTGTATTACGCTCTGTCTCTGTTAGCTGAGGTTATGTGGATTGAGGTTTGCATGCCTCATTTAGTTTATGGACTCCGCTATGCTTATAGTTGAGTCCTTATCTGTTTGTTTTGATACGCCTCATTAAACTTACTATTCACAAGTCCTGTATTCTAGTCAATTTCACTTCCATTCAGGTCAGAATCGTAGTGGTTGTCTTTTAAGTGTATGAGAGCCGCTTGGAGAGGGTTCTCGCAGCTCCGGTTAACCCGTTAACTCCCGAACTCACGCAAAGGACCAGCGGTGGTCCCCTACACAAAGCAAAAAAAAAAGCCCTGTTCAAGGCAATGCCCAGTTTTACCGCTACGGAGTTAGGGTGTGGGGTGGCAAACCAGGATGACTGCAGTACATGTAAAGAGAGTGTGCCCTTTGAGTAGTGACTGCAGAATGTGAATATAGCAGTACTGTTCTGCTAACTTGACGATATACAGTGTAATGTGGATCCGTCCTAATTCTGGATCCAACCCACTGACTTTGCAAATATCCTTGATGGTCCGTGAGGTTTGATAAGTAGGACTTAGCTAAATGCTACAAAAGCCTCCTCCAGCCTGGTACCCTCCAGATCTTTTGTACTTCAACTCCCATCAGCATCAACCAGCATAGCCAATGGTCAGAGGTGCTGGGAGTTGTAGTCCAAAACATCTGGAGGGCACCAGGTTGGGGGACACTATAGTACAAGCTGGTCCATCTGGTACCTGATGGAATCAATTTCTTTTCTGGAGATGCCATGATGGGATGTGACCTTGTATCAGCATTATTCTAGGGTAGGTCCTAAGTGGTAGAAGAAGTCCAGCTTGGTACTCATGACTATGTAGGAAGAGGAAAAGAATAAAAGGATGACTTGCCATTGACATGTTTGACCTTCTATAGCAATGGATTTTAGCATTTGTAATGCAGGTAGATTGTTATATATAAGAAATGTTAGTTGTTTACAGTAGCATATTAATCCACACTTGTGGAAATCAAGGATCTATTGACAAGAATTGTGCATAATCATCACCAACATTTATTATTTATAAATATGCTTAAAATATACTAGGTAGTGTACAGAAATAAAATGAACAAGTTTGCAGGGTCAGAAATAAAAAAAAACATGAGACCAAAAAGGGGGACTAAGAGGGAAATGTACTTCCCATTTTCCATAAAACTTTGATTTCAATAGTCTACAGTTCTATCAGTACTGATATCAGTTGAGATTCATTCTGTCACCATGTGATAAACCAACTTTCAAGTATAAAAGTAATGGACAATGGAACTGAATTATTGGATAGCAAATAAAAGAATGGTAAATATTATAATACCAACCTATAAAAATACTGAACTGAGTATAAAATTCAGTAAGCCCACTTTCAAATTTTTCATTGAGATGAAAATTTAAAATTCAGATTATTCCATCTGAAGTCATGAGATGTATCAAAACATTCAGATCAGATGAGATAAGTCAAGTAACTATTGCATGATGTTCTAAGCAGTGGTGGTGCAAGATGTCCCACTGCCTGAGGAGGGAGGACATGTGCCACCACAGCAGGAGCCACAGCAACCGCACTGTGCCATGCCACTGCTCCTCCTCCTCCTGCCCACCCCTTGATGAGAGACCAGGAGGGTGGCCTCTCTGAAGAGGCGCCCAGGCCCAAATGCCACACTTTGAGGAAGGACCACTCAAACCATGGCATTCAGGATTGGGTGCCTCTCCAGAGAGGCTGCCTGTCCAATCTCCCAGAGCGAGAGATTAGGCAGGCAGTCTCTCTGGAGAGGCACATCAGCCACCTTGTGCATCTGACACAACTCTCCAAAGAGGTCACTTGCCCACCCGGTATTTTGTTTGGGAGACTCTCCCAGAGTAAGATATCATGCTAGGCAGGCAGACAGGTAGGCACCCTCTCCAGCGAGCCCACCCACCCAATCTCTCACTTTGTGAGAGGCCTCCGAGTGCGAGATGGGGTGGTGGTGGTGGCAGCTGCTCCTGCAAAGAGCCCTGCTTTCCGCTCTCCTGAAGTGGCATTTGCCACAGAGGGCCAGTGGACCAGTGTGGCAGTGGCAGCAGTGCCTGTAGGGGCCCTCCCAGCGGGGGTAGGGGGGCAATCTGCTGCCCCTGCTGATCCCTGCCTTAACAGGGGGTTCACCCTGCCTCATGGGAGTGCCGGCCCCAGTTCTAAGAAATGAAACTCAAGACTGTTGTGAATAACTCCCCCCCCCCATTAATTTTACTTTGGTCATTGACCCTAAATCTTAAAAATGGCAATTTAGAATTGCAAGATGAGTCAATAAATTGATGAGACAATAAAATTATGGGCCTGCAATGTGGCTTCAGTTTTTATTTCATAGCTTCTCATTCAGATATGGCAGAGGAATATCAACTCAGTACTCAATGCATTTGTTCAAAACCAAAGATAATCACCACTATAGGAACAGCAACCTTCATCACTGGCTTTTTATATTATGAATTTCTTTTACTCCAAGTACCCACCCATGGCTATTTTTATTAATAGGTGGAGATTAGAGTTAGTTTTACTCATATGCTTTGGATCAATTTGGATCATCTACTTCGAAGCTATTACAAATGAATGTGTCATCCTTTGGTGACACTTTTCATAATTAATGGCATAAATGGGAGGCAGCAGATTCTTTAATCTGAATAATGTGTTTGCAAACATCTGTTCTGCTGGGAGGAGAAATGGGGTGGGGGAGGAGCCCTGAGACACAGAACATTTCTGTAAGTTTTTGGAAAGTCAGTGAGGAACAGAAAGATGAAAGAGTTTATTTCCTAGAATACTCCTGGAGAATTCTGCAAGATAAAACATTCCTCATACCTTTCCTACATTACTCACATCAGGTGACTGCTAATTATATTTATGCCCTGATACAATTTGCTAGTTTTGTATGGATAGATGAAGTCTGTGCTTCGTCATCCTGGCATTTTTTAATTTTTTTTTTTAAGATGAATGAAAAATCATCAGGAGCATGGAGCCAGGAGCGAAAAAGATAAATAACGCCAGGAAGCTGATCACTGCCCGTCTGTCATAAAATTTCATTAGTTCTGACAGCCTGTACAACATAAGCAATGAATGAATACTAACTATACTTCCTCCCTGTCTGCTTCCATATTTCACTCATATCGCTTAGCCCACAGAAAACACCAAGCTAGGTCGGCCTGCGAGGAAAGAGCTGCCAGAGCATTCACACACTAAATTATAGTCAACCCCATTAGAATTATAGAAGAGGAGGAGGAGGAGGAGGAGGAGGAGGAGGAGGAGGAGGAGGAGGGGCTGGCAATGGTTAGATTTAATATACCGACTTTCTCAAACCTATCCCTGATGTGCCCTGCAGCAAAAGGCAAGAGGGGACATTGAAATACTATGAGAAAATGGTCTGTCTATCATATCTGTGGATGTTTTTTGCAGATGTATGAAAAAGGGAAACAAGTTCTACTTTAACCATGGTAAGAGTTTTGTGTCAGTGTCCCTCACTGTCAAAATCCTATTAATATCCACTCCATCACACTGTCAGGATTGTGATTCAAGATGGAAGTTTATTTTCTAGGCCTTGGACAAAGCTTTGCAAACTTGCATCTGGAATTCATGAGGAAGAGGCTTGGAAGGAGGTGCATTGGGAAAGCTGTAGACAG
Source organism: Shinisaurus crocodilurus (assembly GCA_021292165.1). Taxonomy (NCBI): domain Eukaryota; kingdom Metazoa; phylum Chordata; class Lepidosauria; order Squamata; family Shinisauridae; genus Shinisaurus; species Shinisaurus crocodilurus. Next base: position 86,094 of record JAHFWL010000883.1, read on the forward strand.
GGGAAGCATCCTCCATTCCCAATTGTCCCTTCCTGAAGTCGCTTTACCCTAAACGAGGAGCTGTTGGAAGTTTTAACATACATGCTTTGTGTGCTCCCCCTCTTGCAGTACAAAGAAAAACTACATTGCCTGAAGAAAAAGTTTAAGGAAATCACAACTTAACAACAAGCACAGTATGCCATTCTATGACAAACTGGCAACTGTCCTGCTTGTGCTTGGTCAGAGGGACATGATGACCGGTTACACAGCTGGCAGTGGCATTGAGTTGCCCCAGTCTCAGAGAGTCAGGTATCATCCCATTAAGAACTCCCACTCTCCAGCCTCTGATACCTCCTCCCTGACTCCAGGCATGTCAAGCAAGAAATATTGAACGCTATACTGCATGGCCACCCGTATCCAAGCTATGCAGTGAGACACCCAAGCTATGCAGTGTCTCATCTGCAACTATTTCAAGAACCCCAGATGCTGGCCTACCCCCAAAAGTGTTCTATACAGAGCCTTTGGGAACTACAATACACCCCATGAGTCTATCCCTGCTGCACCTCCAAGCTTCCTGCTCTGCTTCTGGGACAAGTTCACCAGGTACAAGCAGCCAAATGTATTTTCCTCCTGCTGTGAGAAAAGCAATCTGGTCTTCTAACGTGCTACGTGAACCCAGAGATACTCCATCTAAAACAAAGGGCGTGAGCAGCAGCATTTGGGAAGTGGTCTGGCGTACTTTTCCAAGGGAAATGTAGTTGGAGCTGGACTGCCCCATGGAAGGTATGGATATTGGCCCTCAAAAGAGTAGGTTTCTCCCACCTTTTTCACCCAGGCTCCTGTCTCCAGAGGAGGAGCAGCAGCGGGCACATCACACTATTGTTGATCTAGACCAGGGCTCTCCAACCTTGGGTCCCCAGATGTTGTTGGCCTACAGCTCCAAGCATACCCAGCCAGCATGGCTAATGGCAAGGGATTCTGGGAGCTGTAGTCCAGCAACATCTGGGGACCCACCAGGTGGGGAGCCCTGATCTAGACCAAATAGTGATGCAGTTCTTCGCTTGTATTGGTAAAGCGCCAGAAGATGTGACTTGAGAGGACCCTTCTTCCCGATCTGTCTCAGGTGAGAGAGGGAGGAGAGTCACTCCCACTAGACTTGGACATGGGATGCCTCTTCACAGATCCTAGCGACTCATCCTTCATCGACTTTCTGGAAGAAGAGGTTGGAGTGAAGTCTCTAAAGGAGAGGAGGAACCTGAAGAAGAGCAGCCTGAACAGCCAGTACAGCAACTGATTCTAGCAGCCATAGAGCCCACACAGCCAAGGGAAGAGGCACAGAAGGAAAAGCCACCACTAATCAACCACAAAGGGTGGCACATCTCCGAAACATAGGTAAAACCAAACAGGTGCAGCTTGCAAGGAACTTGGTCACTGTACTGAAACATCAGTGAAGTGTACATATGAGCTTTTCAAGGAAATGGATGAACAGGAAAATAGAAGGACCAGTGAGCATCTAGTCTCTATCCGGTCAACTCAGAGCATAGCTAACAGGATCCACTGTTAAGTGTATGAAGGTATGTCAGCCTCAGACCTCATCTTTGAGCGAGCGATGAGGGAATGAACTGCTGCCATTGACAGGCAGACGGGTGCCATTTGAATGTTGATGGTAGCCTTGCAAACATCTGGGTAAGGAAAACAAATGCAAGCTCCATACCAGCCGTATCCCTACAGTGGACCACAGCAGTTTATTTCTCCCCTCCGCCTCCTCTGCAATGGCATCATTCTGTGGTACCTTGATTGCCTCAAATCCCTAGCCCGCCTCCACCTCAATATGCACCTCATCAACTGGTCTTCCCTGCACGGCCTACAGCGGATCCTTTGGTCACACCACACCTTGGCTTAGAGCCAACTGAACAACCACTTGCACCACTGCTTGAGTGGGAGAAAGCAGAGCAACTGGTTCAAAGACATCTGCGGAGCAGTCGACACCAACCACATTCTTCCATGCTGGCAGGCATGGAAGAGAAACAGCACCAGGGGAAAGGTGCAGGTGCTCAGTAGTTTCTTTTGCTCCTCCATGCTAACCCACCATCTACTCCTCCCTCTTGCTGTATGCTTTGCTGTTTTGTTCCTATCCCATCCTTCTTGTAGAAAAAAATCATAATGAAAAGATTTTCCCAGTGTGCTTTCAAGGTGACGTTCAGCCCACAATTTGCAACAATGTTGTGTGGTTAGGCTGGGCATTTCACTTCTCTGATGAAGGTGGCCATCTTGAAAGAAGGGCCTCTCCAGGAGGCCTTATAAACTGGGCAGGCTCGTATGTGAGAAGGCGGTCTTTTCAGGTAGCCTGGTCCCAAGCCATGTAGGGTTTTATAGGTCATAAGCAGAACTTTGAATTCCGCCGGAAACAGACCGGTAGCCAGTGAAGCTGTTGTAACAAGGGAGTTGGGTGCTCCCTGTAACCAGCCCCGGTCAACAGTCTGGCCACACCATTCTCAACCAGCTGAAGTTTCTGAACAGTTTCTGAAGAGGCAGCTTCATGTAGAGCATGTTACTGTAGGAAAAACTGGCTGTAACTAAAGCATGCATAACTGTGGCCTGATCAAACATCTCTAGGAACAGGTGCAGTTGGCGCACTAGCCTCAGCTGTGCAAATGCGCTCCTGGCCACTGCCAAGGCCTGCGCATCCAGGTTTAGGGCCGAGTCTAAGAGTACACCCAAACTATAGAACCAATCACATGTCTTTCACACCTAATCAGGATCCAATGTGAAAGCTATTGTGATGCAGCATATTATTTTATTTGGACAGTGGCATCCCTTTCCTGCCAAGACTGCAGCCATGAATTCCCTCTATTGATAAGGCAGGAAACCTGTCCAGGAGCAACTGTCCAAAAGCAAGGTTCAGGGCAAGATTGCTGAAGCAACAGTGGAGCTGTCCAGCCATGTAGTAACAGTAGTAGGAGCCCTCAAGCCAAGGGGCTGGTCAAAAGAGGAGGTATATCAGCAACAGCTAGGCAGCAGCTGAGCAGTTTTATAGCTGCCCCTGCTGCCCTACACCTTCCTGGAGCAACAGCAAGGACCTGATCCAGAGCATGCATCAGTTCTCAGTGATAGGAGGCCATAGGCTGCCAGACTTGCGCTGCTTTGCCGAGGACTCACTGCCATCTCTGTTCTTGAGGTCTCAGAGGTTATTGCAGAGCACCTGGAGCTAAGTCAAGGTCACATCCAATCTGCAGCTCCCTGAGTGCGGAGTCTTCCAGGGTGGTGGTATTAGGATATTTGCTGACATCCACTGAGTTTCCTAGGTCCCTCCCAATACATACTTACGCCAATAGTGGTGTTGTGCTGTGAGGAGGCCTTGCCATGTTCTGGTTCTGGGTTGTCCTGGATAGGATGGTAGCAGGACATGACATAGGGAGGCCTAGGTTCAAATCCTTGTTCTTCCATGATGACCTTGAGCCTAGCCTATAACAGGATTGTTGCAAGAAAAATGGGATGACCTCATGTTCACCATCCTGATCTTGAAGGAGATTAGGATACAAATGTAAAAAAAAAGAAAAGAAAAAAACACCCAATTTTGTAGGTGGGAAACTGAAGATGAGCCCATGGTTTCACAATGAGCATATGGTTGAGCAATAATTTTAATCCTGATCTCGACAGAACAAAACAAATATTGTTGTCACTTTGGTTCATATATTATGCCACATTGGATACAAACAGAACAACCTAAATGGCATGTGAGACATCATGTTATAATCTGGAGTAGATGCTTGGAGATCTCTATTACCAAAACTTGCATATGTGCAGGTGTGTGCATGCCCACACAATTCAGAAAGCTTTTAGTACTGAGCAGAATGAGCTTCTACCTTCAAAATGATAGCCTATCATTATTATAACTGTAGAATCATCATTTGATCCTATTATGTTGTTTATTTTATAAAAGATTGAGAAAACATTGCCCTCCAGTGCTTCCTGTTGACAATTATTCAAAGTCTACTCATAATTTCCCATTGTCTTTTAGAAGGTGGGTATATCCACAGCATCTAACCGCTATGGGGTGTTGTAAATTTTGCCTCCTCGGGATGGGTAAGGGAACATAGAGGCCTCACCCATGTTATTTTGGGGTCAATGGTTTTGCAGTGGAACCCACATTCTGGCTCTTCTACTGAGTCTAGTAGGCCTGTTGAATTCTATTAAAACTCTAGTTTCAACAGTGAGGGAAAAAACATATGTGATAAACCTCCACCTGCCAAAAGGGGATGGGTGGGATAAAGTTCCCTCACTGTTTCTATCCATCTCAGATGGACTTACTCACTGTTTCTATCCATCTGACTGGACGAGGTGAGCAAAATAAGGACCAAGTGGCTCTGGGTGGCTTATTTAGACAGCCATTCCCCATTACTTTTCCCTCCACTCCTGACTGGGCTGGATATGGGACAGGGTGTAACTGACCTCCTCTGAAGGGAGTTTGGCTGAGACCTTCCAGATGAAACCACACCAACCACACTAATGTACTGAGGTTTACTGACAACAAGTTGAACAGTGAAAAACAAACAACTCAAAGATGATGGGATGTACCAATATAACATAACACATATCCTCCCCCCGCCCCGCCCATTCCAACTACACTCTGACAATTGATCCTTGTTGGTTAAATGGGAGGGGGGAATGGAACAACTTTCAGACAAGCAGGACTGTGAGCTTCACGGGCTTGAGATGCACCCCCACGAAAGAGCACTGAGCTTAAAGGGGAGCTTCTACCCAGTCTAGAAACAAGCAATAAGTGGCTTATTTTATTTCAAATAACCCTTCCCTTTCTTCCATGTAGCTCCTCACCTTTCCTTGGGGTTTTCTCCTGCTCCTGCCATCAGCCTTCTTTGCTGGGCTGATTCCTGCTTGTTTAAGAAAGTAAGAAGTCAAAGCAGCATACTGACATTGGCCTGTCAGGCCTTTCCTTGTCAGCAGGATGAGTGAGTCTGCTTCCTGCAGAGGTTGCATGATAGTATGTTGTGGCAGTAGGGTGTGTGTAAGGCCCTCGTGAGCAGCTTGTTGACCCATTCTCCCATTCTGTGGTTATCTGAGGCTCACAGGGGGAAGCTAATGTCAGATGACAGGGTCAAATCTGGGCAAGGAGATCCAGCCTATGCAGTCAGGTCAAGGAAGGTGAGGCCAAGTCAGGTAGGTAGAGGTAAATGTACCTGGCAAGGTAAGTGCACCAGGCACAGCAAGCTAGGTAAAGGCAGAAGCCCTCTTGTATAAAGGGCAGTTGCAATCAGGTCTACAGATAGCTCAGAGTGAGCTTTGCTGGCTAGAGCTCTCTTCTACTAGAAATGTAGGAGAATGTTGCCTCAGCAGCAAGCTAGCCTTATGTAGGCAACAGTGATCTGTAGTGTGCTTAGCTCCACTCCCTCTGGAGGAGCCAGCTGAACTGTTGAATGGCTCTCTCCTGATTCTGTAATCTCAGACTTCTGTGAGACTGGGGAGATGGAGGTTCTGCTAGAGGCTCCTCCTCTGAGGATGATGGCAAGACCATATCTTCTGGCCGAGAGGGCCCTAAATATGGGACTGCCTGTTCTTCCCTGGAAGAGCAGTCTGATTCTCATCTTCATCAGAGTCTTCTCCTGTACCCTGAAAAGGCTGGGGGTTAGAGGACACCCATCAGGGTTTTTTAGGGCTAGAATATAGTGGGCACTGCCAAACTTAGTTGTCCCATTTTAAGCGATGGGACTTACGTTAGTTGCCACTATTTTGTTCCATTGTTTTCAGTGGTACTTAGTTGTGATTAATTTTAGCTGGATTTGGGGCCTATGTCCTAATATTCAGATAGTATCTTAATAGTACAAAATAATAATAGAGATTTCAGAGCAGAACTAAGAAAAATGACTAATGTAGGAAAACAGTCAAGCAGCTTTGAGTGGATTTAATATAAATCTGTTATGATCTTGAAAATGTTAAGGGTTACTAATAAGGTGATATGGTGTCAAGAATGGATGGGATGTGGGCTCTAAAAGGCCCCATTCACTATGGGCATACATTTACCGTAATTTAATAAAATTCATTTTCACCTAGCTTTCAATCTGGTTCTGGCTCCAGTGTGTTAGTTCAAATAGTTCCTTCTGTTTTATTATTTTTATTAAGTACATGGAGTTTATTAACACAGTTATTAGATATATTTCTGCAGCCTTTCACTGGGATTTTCATTTACTTGAAACAGAGATGGCTCTTGTGTCTCCCCACACAGAGAATATGCTTTAGAGAAGGCATCTGACGCAACAAACGCTTCTTTGCAACACACACCGATCCAAAACAAATCTTTGACACACTCCCCCATCCACGGTTTCTGGCCAACCAGCCAGGAATCTCACAAATAAATAGAGTTGTGGCTCCATGGGTGAGCTGAGAATAAATCTGTTTCACCCGAAATGAGATGGAAAGTAGAGGTCAAGCTTGCTTAGTGAATTGGTGGCCAAATGCCAAAACCAGTCACCCAAGGGCATCATAAAATGATTCATTTGTTAGCCTTACCCAACCAATCTTGTAAAATAAGGTGGTACACCTCTCTCTTTGGAACATTGGCCAAAGAAGTCAATTGCAGTGATCTTTCTGAATGCATACATATATCCTTTAAAATATTAACATTATGATTTTACTATAATAATTCTATAGAACTTTTAGCATGCAAAACACCTTTCAATTTGCACTCATTTATCCTTGGCAAAATATTATTAGCTTTTATCAGAGCCATCTCTATATGACAAGCATCAGTACAACCTAAACATTCTGCTAGGGAATTTAGGTTCAAAGGAACTCAAATTTCTACAGACTAAAAACAAATTTCTTTCCCTCATTACTGAGAAAAGTTTGGAAGTGTGTGTGTATGTGGTAGAGGCGGGATATATGGTTCTAATGCTCTATTCTATGGTGATAACCAGTTCCTGCAAGTCTTTATATTTGCCTGTTACACTGTACTACACAGTAGCAGAGTTACACTCTATGACGCAGTTATTACAAATTTATTCCAAATTATATAAAAACCTCAAATAATGCACTCAGAACTACATGTTCCAGTTAAGTAAATGTGTGTAAAGCTGCTTGACCATAGTACACATTTCTGTGTTCTAGAAGTTGAATCCATTGTTCATTTAATTTGTGTCTATTTTTATGGATGAAATGCTGAAGGTAAGAAAGAGTATCCTGAAAATCAGTACTGGCTCATGCTCATCCTCTGCACTTTGTCTACGAAAGCAGGGAGTTAAACCTCAGGCACTTCGTCTCTTTTCTGTCTGGCTTCCAAGTAAACTCTCCCATAGCTCTTACTAATTTGGGTCTTTCCTGTTTTTGTCTGGTTGTCTACTGTCCCATCCTATGTTTGTTTATTTATTTAATTATTGTATTTATACCCCGCCTTTTTTCCTGCAAGGAACCCAAGGCAGCTTACATAATCCTCTTCCTCTCCATTTTATTCTCACAACAACCCTGTGAAGTAGGTTAGGCTGAGAGTCCATGACTGGCCCAAAGTCACCCAGTGAGTTTCATGGCTGAGCGGGGACTAGAACCCGGATCTCCTGAGTCCCAGTCCAACACTCTCACCACTACACCACACATGTGGAGGTGCCACTTCATACAACTCATTCCTCCATAGGATGCTGGCTGGGTGATGAACCTGCCAGCAGCCCTGTGTGCACTTTTGCAGGCAATCATGTAGGGTTGTATCCAAGATCAGTCCTATCTAGAGTAGACCCATTGAAATGAACAGGACTTAAGTTAGACTAACATTGGATCCAATGAGCATCCAAACCTGAATGAAGCATTCTGTGGAGTGGGAATACCTTGCAGTCTGATTCTGTATAGGGTTTTGCTTGGAAATATGTCCCATTTGCTCAATGGGGCTCACTTCCAAGTACAGGGTTGGGCTCCGGTTTGGCTACCACTCAAAAGAGTGCTTGGAGTTGTTGTTATTAGCTCCCTGGAAGCTTCAACCCAATGCTCTGCAGCTATTTGTTTTTTGGGTGGTTTTTTTAAAAGAAGGTAAATGGCATGTAAATAAATGGTGTCTCCACCGCTCACATACTGTTTACAGATTTGATAATCACCTCTCAGAAAGGATGGAGTAATACTGGAAAAATACAGTGTATATCAAGAAAAATAATCAGAGGTACAGAGTGCCTTCTGCAAAAGGGGGGAAGAAACAGCAGTGGATATGATCATTGTAAATAAAATTATGGGTAGATTGAACAAAAGCAAATAAGAAAGAGTTGTTTATCCTTTCAGCTTCTGCTGCAACCAGAGGACCCTCCAGAAATGTTACCAAATAGCAGGTTTAAAATAAAGGATTTTACACTATTGCATTTTGAAACTTGCCTCTAGCAGAAGTAGTAGTAAGTGGTAATACATAACTGAGATCCAAAATTAGACAAATTTATAGAACATACAACTGTCAGCAGTGGCTGGGTAGAATATTCAAAACATGACACATTGTTCTCAGAATGTTCCTCAGACTGCTAGGTGGTGGGTATGGACCACACAAAATGGATAGGACAACATTCACATCCTCAAAAATCCAGATATGCTTACCTTTGAAAGATGAGTACAGATTATCATTTACCAACAGGTAACTTATTACAGTGCATGAACAACCATGTGGGGAACCAGTTGTCTGTACTGCCTGTTCACAGAGAGGGGAAAACTTTACCACATCTCCGTAGCTCTGTCAATCTGTAGCTCAGTGGTAGGGCTCATGCTTTGCATGTAGAAGGTCCCCGGTTCAATCCCCAACATCTCCAGATAAAGCTAGGAAAGAAATCCTGCCTGAAACCCTGGAGAGCCGCTGCCAGTCAGTGTTGACAATACTGGGCTAGATGGACCTGTGGTCTGGCTCAGTATAAAGCAGCTTCCTAGGTTCCTATCTATCTCTACCACAGTTTTGTTATGCAGGGAACTGAGGTGTGTGATTAAATTCTCCTTACTGTGTGGACTTTTTATTCATTCATTCATGCAGTAAATGTATGGATTGTTCCTCCACTCAACCAATGCTCAAAGTGATCTACAAATATTATTATTATTATTATTATTATTATTATTATTATTATTATTATTATTATTATTATTTTTAAATGCTTACCATGACTGGCTCCCCAGTCTGAGAGTAAATACCATGCTATGTGCACTGTGGTGATTGGTACACATCATCTGCATTCACCCAGGAACAGAATACCAGTTTGGATGGATCCCTGGAGGTTCTTACATACTGTTCTGGCAAAGCATTGCATATTAATGTCTCAGCTTATATTTGAACCAAAAGTCTCTAGCACTATGCAGACATTCTGAAACTAGCTACAATCAATGTATGGAGATCGGGATTGTGGTGTTTGACCATGTCCCTCTACCGTCACACATTGATCAGACCTTATGCATAGCCGACTTGCATGTACTTATCTGTGGGTAGCCTCTAGGTGAGCTATGCCCTAAAAATGCAGGGCATTGGTGTGGAGAAAACCTACTGTATGTGCAGGGGCCCTGTGCACAAGGTCCAATCAACATGTGTGCAGGGCGGGAGCAAGGCCTGTTGCTGCCATAGTCCAGATCTTCCCTCCACAGATGGTTTATACCTAGTTTCACAGTGTCTGCACAGGGCTAGCATTTCAGTTTGGAAATTTGACCCACCAGATCTTATATTTTAATGCTGGTTACAAGCTTGCTTTTGTGCTTCCTACGTGCTGACAAGGACTGAGGTTGGTATCTTCACCCCCACCATACCTGCACATGCTTATTCATTTGCAGTCTGTCAGGCTTTCAGCCTCTTATTCATGAACCTTTCATATTTGCATATTTTTCTTTTCAGCACGACTAATGTGCAGGCTGCCTCTCTCTCTCTCTCTCTCTCTCTCTCTCTCTCTCCCCTGCATGCAAGGTCCCGTTATGAAGGTGTATCTGGAGTAGGATACCAGCCCCCATAGTAACAGAGGACCTATTAACTGCTGCTCACAAACAGCAAATGAACTGTCATAAAGCAAGCCTGGGGAGGAAATTGCTTACAGAATCTCATGCCAAAATATTTCAGATCCAGGCTTTGAAAAAACAGGCACATACACAAACACTAAGGATGCCATCTCTGCCTGTAATTACTCTTACACCATTGTCCTTGGGAGAGAACATCTGTTGCCTCTTTGCCAACTGTCTTCTTGATTCCCTCTCGAGTATCTTAGTTTGTGCTGCAGCAGCTACTTCTCTTGACCTCTGTGTTTTGTTGCTAATAGATGGGGCCTGTCATACCGGCCTGCGCAGCTCTTAGCTCTCTGTGCTGTTACCCTTCAGCCACTGCAGTCCTTTGCTGCCAGTACCAAGGATTAGTAAGAATCTCAAGGAAGGAACAAACATGATCTCTTCACAGGCCCCATCTGACTCTGCAATGGTAAAATAGGACATCATTCCAAATATCTTTAGCTGGTATATAATCATTTCTATCTTTGCCTGAGCAACTAAATCCTAATCACAAAGAGGAATGATATGATGCAGGAAAATGTTACAGAGGACTGTGTTTTTTTAAATAGGTCAGGGCCTACAACTGGGCACAGCCTGACTTAAGGTGGGTCCCATAATGTATTTTAGGGCTACAGGCAGGTCCAGGATATGAAAAGGTTGAAGACCACTGCTCTGGGGAAGGATGAATCTGTCATAAAACAAATAAACATGGCCTTTAAGCCTCTAGAAACACTATTGCTCAGAAGTTGCTGGACCTGTGTGCAGCTTCCCCATGTAGTGAACAGACCACTGAGCTACTTCTCAGTAGCTTTGCAGTGAAAAAAATTCTGGGCTGACTCCACTCACCCAGGCTGACCATTTGATCCTTCTGGACAGGAAGGAGTATAATGGGTTTTCAGTACCAGCTGAGCCTTGCTTGAGGAACAGGCATTCAAGAGAACATGTGAGGGCTCAACGTGGCTACTGGGACAGGGCTGCGCATGCTGGCCATTCCCATACATCTCTGGGTGCACTGCCCCCCTCAGTTGAGACTGTGTGGAACCAGAAACCTCTGGAAGGCAGTTCTACTCACGCTTGCTTAAACACAAGTAGAACTCTCCACATGATTAGGAATCCTGCCTTACCAGGGTTTGCGATCTGAGAGTTCTACTCACACTCAAATGAACACAAGTAGAACTCCCTTTCAGACCTTGTCAGTTCAACATGGCAAGGTGTGAACTAAGGGGGATGGGGCCAGTGCACCCAGAGATGTAGGGGGCAGGGGCGCCGTGCAGGGCCCTGGTCCAGTACCCACTTTGAGCCCTCATGCCCATTCTCTTGAGCGCCTGAATAGGGTGAAGGTCTTCTTGAAATCTGAAGTACCTTATGCTTCTAGTCTAGCTCTTTAGTCCTGCCTCCAGGTTTGCCTTCTGAACCTCATTGCTCTTTGGCCCAACTATTGGCTTGTCCCATGGCTCCTGGTTCCTGGCTCACCTCAGTCTGCTCCTCATGACTCAGCCCAGACACTATTGTCCATCTCCAGTCTTTAACTCACAGCACTCATTTCATCCATATGAATTCCGCAGGACTACTAGAATATCTGCCTGGGGCATTCATCTGTTTTTCTAGTCACCATGTGTCAAGGTTCCGCTACTGCAGGGACCCCTTAACCTGCCTTTGGGAGATCTCTGCCTCTCCTCAAAGCCCCTCCCGTTCCAGGAGATCAAGTCCTTTTACAGCTTCCAATAGCATGGGTGTAGGCTGTAGACGTGGTGAATAAGTCACTCCAAACTCCAGGGTAAACAACAACACTTTACTAATAATATTAGGGTATTTACTTAATAGAGTGGTTATAATCCAAAAGCTAGCTGCTAGCTGGCCACACCCCACATATATAGCCTTCCCAGGAATTGAAGGTTATAATCATGTGACCTTGAATTGGAGATCTAATTCTTAACTTCTATTGGGTAACTTAAAACTCTCAAACTCCCCCTCCCATCCAAGTGTTTGGGCCTTCAGGCTTCACTACTCGAGGGAAGTGTTTGGGCCTTCAGGCTTCAACAAACTCAAGCCTGAGTAGGCCTCAATCCTTTACATCTTCCCCCCCTTCTTCTCAAGTGGAACAATTTCCCTTTTACAGAAGAGAATTGTGAAACGTTAACCTACACAAAAAGGCAACTGTTTTTTTGGTTATTTCCTAGACAAAGCATCAGCTATCACATTCTCCTTCCCAGGCACATGTTCAATGTTCATTTGAAATTCCTGCAATTTCCAAGACCATCTCTGAAGCTTGGAGTTGGTATTTTGCATAGTTTGTATCCATTGCAAGGCATGATGATCAGTCCATAAAGTAAATTCTTGTCCAAAAACATAAGGCTTGAGCTTGTCCAGAGCCCACACTACTGCCAGACATTCCTTTTGGATCGTAGACAGGTTTCTCTCCCTGGGTAGAAGCTTCCTACTCAGGTAGGCTACTGGATGTTTAACAGAGTCATAGTCTTGTAACAATACTGCACCTATGCCAGTCTCAGAGGCATCAGTAGCTACAATAAAGGTTTTTTTAAAGTCAGGTGCTCTTAACACAGGCTTTGAGCTTAAAATGTCCTTTAGTCTATCAAAAGCTCTCTGACATTCATCAGTCCACACAATTTTGTCAGGTTTACATTTCTTGGTTAAATCAGTCAAAGGTCCAGCAATTTCACCAAAATGGGGAACAAATCTCCTGTAATACCCAGCAAATCCCAAGAATGACCTGACCCGTTTCTTGGTTGTAGGTATGTCTCAGGTTCTGATAGCTTCAACCTTGTCCCATAAAGGTGTGATATGACCATTTCCAACCCTGTGCCCTAAGTATACTACCTCTGGCATTCCAAACTGACATTTGCTTAGTTTTACTGTTAGACCCGCCTCACGTATAGCCTGCAATACTGTTCTTAGGTGTACTAAGTGATCCTCCACATTTTCACTAAATATGGCTATATCGTCGATAAAGGCCACTGCAAATGCACTTAATCCATTTAGCAATCGATTGATTAGCCTCTGGAAGGAGGCAGGACTGTTCCTCAATCCGTTAAATACGTTAAATTCGAATAACCCATCAGGTGTGACAAACGCTGTTTTGGGTTTGGCAGCTTCATCCAGGCTCATCTGCCAAAACCCCTTGCACAAATCAAGAGTGGAAATTATTTTAGCAGCTCCCAACTGATCTAAAAGGGTATCAGTTCTTGGCATGGGATATGCATCGGGCTTGGTTATCTTGTTTAATTTCCTGAAATCAATGCAGAACCTGATGGTGTTATCTGGTTTTTTCACCAGGACCACTGGGGCAGACCAGGGGCTCAAAGAGGGTCTGATTACTCCTAACCTTAACATCTCTTCTACCTCCCTGCGTATGTCTCCCAGCACCTTTCCATTTACCCTATAAGGGAGTGACCTTATGGGGAGATTGTCTCCTGTATCAATGCTGTGTACAGCCAAATCCGTTTTCCCTGGTCTGTTCTGAAAGACATCAGAAAATTCTGTTACCACAGACAGTATTCTCCTCCTGTCCTCAAGGTTGAGTTGTTCTGACCATCTTAGCTGGTCTGGATTGCACTCTTCTAACCAGTGGTCTAAGATGTCTACTATCTCTTCTCCCCCTGTCTCTAGGTTTTCTTCTGGTACCTTCTGCACCTGTAAAACTACTCCACTCCTCTCATAGTGTGGCTTCATCATATTTACATGTACTACCTTGGGTCTTTTTTCAGATTTTTCTTTAACCACCACATAGGTTAAATCATCCATTTTCTCTCTGACTGTGTAGGGGCCTTCCCAAGCAGCCTTAAGCTTGTCTTTGCGCAGAGGAAGAAATATCATTACCTGATCCCCTACCTCAAATACTCTAGAGCGTGCCTTTTGATCATGCCTTTTGATCATACCAGGACTTTTGCACCTCTTGGGCTTTGGTTACATTGGCTTGAACTAGTTTACAGAGTGTATCTAGGGTTTGTCTAAGTTTTAACACGTAATCCACCACAGAGGTTTTGTTTTCTACGAGTTTACCTTCCCAGTTTTCCCTCAGGAGATCAAGAGGGCCTCTCACTCTTCTGCCATACAACAGCTCAAAAGGTGAGAATCCAGTTGATTCCTGTGGAACTTCCCTGTAGGCAAAAAATAGGTGTTGCAGTTTGTCATCCCAGTCATTTGGGTGTGTGTTTACATAAGCTCTAATCATTCCTTTGAGTGTGGCGTTAAATCTTTCCACCATTCCATTGCATTGAGGGTGATAAGGAGTGGTTTTCAAGTGTTTTACCCCACAACACTTCCACAGACATTCCATTATCTCGGAGAGGAAATTTGACCCACAATCTGTCAAGATTTCAGAGGGAAATCCAGTTCTGCAAAATATAGTTAGCAAAGCCTCAGCTACAGACGGAGCATCTATAGAGGCTAGTGCTACAGCTTCTGGGTATCTTGTGGCAAAATCCACCACTGTAAGGATGTACTTTTTTCCCTTGCGGGTGGGTTTAGTGAAAGGCCCTACAATATCCATGCCCACCCTGAAGAAAGCTTCTCCTATAATAGGCAGAGGCTGCAAAGGGGCTTTACTGTGATGCCCTGCCTTCCCCACACGCTGACAGGTTTCACAAGACCTGCAGTACTCTGCTACTTGCTTAGCAATTCCAGGCCAAAAGAAGTTTGCCATGAGCCTTTGTTTAATCTTGTTTTTCCCCAAGTGCCCTGCGCATGGCACATCATGGGCTAGTTCTAGCAACCTTAGCCGGAATTGGTTAGGTACTACCAGTTGCTTTAGTGGTTCCCAGGTTAACTCTTGGGTTTTTGGTAACCACAGCCTATACAGCAATCCTTTCTCCCAAATAATCTGCTCCCTTCTTTCCTCAGAGAAGGGCTTCTCTTGAGGGAGAGCAACTCTTTTCAGAGGCTCCAAACTAGGATCACTGAGGACTCCCTGCTTGAATTCCTCTACTCCTCTTAAATCAGGAAAAGGGGTCTCTAGCGCCTTTTCCTCTACAGAACCACCTGCCTCGGTTGGTTCACTGGCGTTCAGGTCAACAGGTTGCATGGAGGCTTGTTCTGTTGTTTCGGTTTGGGGAGGGTCTGGGGTTGGTTTTGGACCTTCCAGAATCACTGTGGGTTGTACCTCTAGTACCTTTTCTTTTACCCCATCAGCTTTTACCTGGTCCTGTCTTGAAAGTTCCTCCCTTTCCTTTTGCTTGCGGGTTACCACACATATTTGAGCTTCTGGTCCCATTATATCCTTTCCCACAATGATAGGGGCAAATTGGGTTGGAGGTTCCATCACCCCAACTTCATACAGACCCCTCCATCCTCTCCATTCTATGGATAACCTTGCTACTGGGACTTCAAAGGAGGGACCATTCACTCCCTGAATCTCAATAGACATTCCTGGTACCAAATCTTCAGGTGTCACCAAATCTGCTCGGATCAGAGAAACATCAGCTCCAGAATCCAACATTGCCATAATGGTCTTATCCTTTACATAAACAGGTTCTTTAAACTGATTATTAACCTCTTCCCTGTTGGTGATCACAAATCCACAATTATAAGGTTTTTTTACGCTTGCTACACCTTGTGGCTTGGTTTGTTCGGGTTTAGGACTACCTAGGTTAGCTGGTGTTATTGCTTGTAACTTGGGGCAGCTACTCTTGATGTGGCCTGTCTGACCACACGAATAGCAGGCACAGTCTCTGGGGTGAGAAGGATCAAAAGGAGGTTTTTTGAACTCCTTTTTACTTGGGGCTTCCCATTTCCCCCCCTTCTTCTCAGACTCAATCCTGGGGCCTAACCCTTCCCAGTTTTCAATCAATTTGTCAGCCATTTCTGCAGCTTGGTTTACAGTTTCAGGATCTTTATCCTTAACCTTCAGTTTTATTTCTCTGGGCAACCGAAAATAAAACTGATCCAGAGCCATAAGCTCTAGCACCTTTTCCCTGTTGTCAGCTTTTGCTTCATCCACCCATTTTAATAGCAGGTTTTTTTAATTTTGTTGCAAACTCTACCATAGATTTACCTGGTTGAGGTGTTAACCCTCTAAACTTTTTCCTAAAGTGCTCAGGGCCTAACCTGAACCTTTTAAACACTGTTTCTTTGAATTGAGCATAGGAAACAGCCTCCCCCTCTGGCATGCTATTATAAATCTCTGCCAGCTCCCCTTTGATTAAATTAGGCACAAACTTCATGTAATCACCCTCCTGCAATCCCCACTTCTGTGCTGCTCTTTCAAAAGTGGTCAGGAACACTTGTGGGTCTTCTCCTGGGGTGTATGCTGTGAAGTCCTTCGGGGTAACTCTGACAGGCTGCTCCTCTTTGAATTTCATCATCCTTTCCTCGTGCCTGCGTTGTTCTTCCTGGGCTTGAAGTTTCTCCTGGTGCAGCTTTTCCTCATGTCTGCGTTGCTCTTCCCGCACCTTTTCCTCGTGTTTGCGTTGTTCTTCCTGAGCTTTAAGTTGCTCCTGCCGCACCTTTTCCTCGTGTCTGCGTTGTTCTTCCTGGGCCTTAAGCTGTTCCTGCCGCACCTTTTCCTCGTGTCTGCGTTGTTCTTCCTGGGCCTTAAGCTGTTCCTGATGCAGACAAAGCCTTTCCCACTCTAACCTGGTCTCTTCTTCCTTCTGCTTTGCCACTAGCCGCAGTTCCTGTTCACGGAGCTCCCATTCTTTTGTTTGGGGTCCTGCTACACTAGGGCTAGAGGGTGCAGCTCCTTCTATTGCCGCCTGGAAGATCAGCATAACTTTTAGTTCTTCTGCTGTTTTCTCCTCCCATGGCAAATTGTCCTTTTTACACTGCTCAATCAGGGCAGTTTTATTCATGGAGAGATACTGGCTCATCCTAATTGCCTCACTGGGTCCCTATTCTGCAGTCCTGAAGTTCAAACATACACTGGTTTTGCCAGCTCTATTAGTAAACAAACCCAATTTCTGTTTGGAGTGCTTAATCTCACTGTTCAGGATCGCTCCGCTGCCACCATCTGTCAAGGTTCCGCTACTGCAGGGACCCCTTAACCTGCCTTTGGGAGATCTCTGCCTCTCCTCAAAGCCCCTCCCGTTCCAGGAGATCAAGTCCTTTTACAGCTTCCAATAGCAGTGGGTGTAGGCTGTAGACGTGGTGAATAAGTCACTCCAAACTCCAGGGTAAACAACAACACTTTACTAATAATATTAGGGTATTTACTTAATAGAGTGGTTATAATCCAAAAGCAAGTATGATAAAATAAAACAAACAAACAAACAATCCAATGTTCTCTAGTGAAACTTCAGACTACCTATTTCCTATGCAGCCAGTTTCTCTTTCTCTCTCTCTGCTTCTCTCTCTGCTGTTTCTCTGCTTCTGCTTCTAGCTCTCTCCCAGCACACTAACTGCTAGCTGGCCACACCCCACATACATAGCCTTCCCAGGAATGGAAGGTTATAATCATGTGATCTTGAATTGGAGATCTAATTCTTAACTTCTATTGGGTAACTTAAAACTCTCAAACTCCCCCTCCCATCCAAGTGTTTGGGCCTTCAGGCTTCACTACTCGAGGGAAGTGCTTGGGCCTTCAGGCTTCAACAAACTCAAGCCTGAGTAGGCCTCAATCCTTTACACCATGTTACCTGAATTTCTCCCTATCTTGATTTAAGCAAAGGTATTAGTACCAGCACTG
Source organism: Shinisaurus crocodilurus (assembly GCA_021292165.1). Lineage (NCBI taxonomy): Eukaryota > Metazoa > Chordata > Lepidosauria > Squamata > Shinisauridae > Shinisaurus > Shinisaurus crocodilurus. Next base: position 103,693 of record JAHFWL010000883.1, read on the forward strand.
CAACACACTAAAAGCAGGAAGGGATTTCATGTCCTCTGCCCATATTTCTTTCCTCTTCCCATGGTGTTACATTCTTTTCGCAGTTACACAACAATAACCCTTTTGGGGTGGAGTTGTCATTAATACCAGATGGCAGTTGGGATAAAATCTGTTTTCAAGGTTCAGGTCTTCCTTAGGGCATCCACTTAATTACACAATATCCAAAACAAACAATATACAACATTGTAAGACAGTTCTGTTCCTGTACACCACCCAGTATCTGAAGATTTCCAGGCAGTTCACAAAATAGAGCTAAAGCCATCAAATATAAAACTAGCATTATTATTGTATAAAATAATATGATGATGATGATGATGATGATGATGATGATGATGATGATGATGATGCCACTTCCAACAAGGAACAAACACCTGTTTCATTCAGGAGGATTGTAAACATTTATTAGTATTTGGTGGCAGATGGTATCAGACACTGAGGTGCTTAAAAGACCAGATACTGTAGGCCCAGAGAGGCCCTGCTAGTAAAGGCACACCGAGGTAGGCTGAACATCTCATCAGAATGCTAAATATTATTGCCCATGAAAGCATTCTCAACACATTCAAAGTAACCAGCTCAGATGGCATACTTGCATGATTGCTGAAATGCTAAACTAAAAACAAGGCAATGCATCAGACGAGTGGCAGCAGCAGGATGCCTATGACAGGGAAAATGGCAAGAAATTATTGCATGACACATATTAATGCAAATTTTGTCTACCGACCTACGTAGCTGAAAGAAAGAGATCCCAAAGGAGATCCTCACCTCCACACCATGTAATGTGCATCAACTCTTTGTAAAATAAATAAATATATTAAAAATGTTTAAATGGCATATATTTGATGGCTATGTGTGGATCAGGAACAGCAACAAATGAACTAAGAATCTCCTCTATAAGCATAAATAACAAATGAAACCTGACCACCTCTCCCAAGGGGGCGGGGAAACAGCCATAAGGGAAAGTAAAGTATTTGGGTACAGAATGCTGTCTACCTTATGAATAATGTATCAACTTTGCTAGGGTGTCAGGAATCCAAAGGGAACCAGAAGATGAAGGCACACCAGGTTAACAATCAAGCCTGCATCAAAAGTCTGAGTCTATTAGAAATTCATTGGCAAAAGAAACTCATTTGCCTTAAAATTCCAATTTGGTTACAGAAATCCAAACAATCAATTCATAAAGGAGCAACGTGGAACCAGTAAGTACGGTATGTTTTGTGTGAAAGAGAGAGAGAGAGACCAGAATCCAAGGGCCAATTTATACCATCAGTAGGATCATAAACTAAAACATTTATGAACTGTTCCACTTCAAGATACAAGTAGAGGGTTGCATATTTGAATGCTCACACACACACAGGCATCATGAAAAATACTTCATGCACATACCAAATTAGTAAGGGAGAACGGTTTAATGATTATTTCTCATTGACTTGGTATTTTCTACACTAAGGAAGGTGTGTGTGTGAGAGAGAGAAGTATTCAAACATGCAAGCCTCACTTGCAACTAGAAGTGGCATACTCTAGGAAAAGCTTTAGCACTTGATTCTGCTGCTTGTATAAACTGGCTACAACATGATTATAGGAACAAAGTGATGTACAAAGATGTGGAAATGTTAAAAGCAGCCCACAAAAATCTAGTAGTAAGTATTTTACATATCTTGTGGGGTATTTCTACACCATCAACCAATGTAAGCAGCTGATTAATGTGAAAGCAGGAAGAGACAGCAAATCAGGAGCTGCATGTAGGTACAACATTGCAAGGATAATTGCACTGCTATGGAAGTCTTTCTGGTGCAGAACTACTCACCAGGGATGTTGAAGACTCCTTGGTCTCGAGTCACGAGTCGAGTCATGAGTCGAGTCACGAGTCTTTGGACCCGAGTCTCGAGTCCGAGTCCGAGGTCCAAAATGGTGACTCATGAGTCACGAGTCACGAGTCACTCCCAAAGCTGACTCCACGAGTCCCTATTAAAATCAATGGGGGTTTTTCCCAACAAAATAAGGCTACTTCAGATGTGTGGTTTAAATAAATTCTAGGCACAAGTGTGCCTTTTTATTTCAAAACTCTGCAACTGATTTTAGTAAGAACAGACCAGGCAGAAAAACCCAAAATAACCAGGCAGGCAGAGGAGGCAGGGAACCCCAAAGCAGGCAGGCAGAGGCCTTTGTCTTGGACAATTCAACTGTTGAACTGGTCAAGAAGAGACCAGGCAGGCAGAGGAGGCTGGGAACCCCAGACAGGCAGGCAGAGGCAGCCAAACCCAAAATGTCTGAAAGGTTGCATTTTAGAAAAATGATTTTAAAAAATAAACTTGCTGTACTTCCTAAAACTTATCCATGTTGCATTTGAGGAACATGATTTTTTCTAAATGTTTGGCCCCCATTCTGGAACGGTGAGATCTCATCACAATTCCACCCTCACTGAACACCTGCTCCACTGGTGATGAACTTGCTGGAACCAGAAACACACTCAGAGCAGCCACACAGAGTAATCTCAGGTCCTTCTTCTGCCTCTCCCAAGTACGCAACACATCAATCAAAATAAATCTTGACACACTGTTGGAGCTGCACTCCTGGTAGCCGTCCATAGTGGCCGAGCAGCGGCACACCTCGCTTCCATGCGCTCTTCGCTGGCAACCACGCTCCTCTCCACTCGTTCTGGCACAGCCCAGGGATGTTGAAGAGTCCTTGGTCTCGAGTCCCGAGTCGAGTCTCGAGTCCCATTAAAAATATTGGGACTCGAGTCCGAGTCAAGTCAGAGGGGGGACTCAATCCGACTCATGAGTCGAGTCCTCGAGTCCGAGTCCCCATCCCTGCTACTCGCAGTTGGAACTTAGGAGTCACCATATTGCCAAGGAGAGGATGAATACACACACTTTCAAAAAACAATAACAGCAAAGGAGATGCCATGGCCACAGCGGCAAGAATAAGCCTCCCATTCCTGTGTTCTGATAAATATCCCACCTACCTGATTTGAGAAGAAGCAACGAGATTCCAGATAAGGGACCATGAACATGGAGGAAAGCTATCCCAGTTCCACCATCCATGGTCTTTCTTCACTCTCTACTATTATTTGCACCAACCGGATTAAGACCATCAGATGCCCTAAGCACAGCCCAATAATGGTGCCCCTTCGCCCCTTCCATTGCTTAGCTGGCAGGACATTAAGACTCAATAAGTGCTGAAGGTGAAATAAGACATTAAAAACTCAGTTTTCTTCAAGACCATCCCCCACACCAGAACACACAACTATATTAAATATAAACTGTTTTTTATTATATTTATTTAACACTAAATAGCAGCAAGCAATATAAGCCAACATATTACTTACTTACTAGGCCAACAGAAATACAAATTTTCATCACTGTTTTATGCATTTTTAAATAAAACTGTTATAAGGGGGGAAATGCAAATGCAAAAATTTGTGGTACTCTGTGGTGCCCCCTATCCCTTGGTGCCCTAAGCATGTGCTTATATTGCTTAATAATTAGTCCAGGGCTGGCACCAATGTATTGGATTCACCCCTCAAGCCGTGAACTGTGAAATGTCATGGCATCTCTCAACATGATCCCTTATTTTGCAGATAAGGATGCTGGAAAATAGGTAGCTTGCCTATTACCGGTAAATAGTTGCACAGAGAAGGTGACTGTGGCAAAGATCACAATAGCCCAGCCTTGCTCTTGCTTGACTTCTGAGCAGTGTGCATCTGAAGCCAGCTCTGTACCTTTCCATCTGGGACTGAATGAGCTTTGTTTGCATTAGGCTGATGTTTTTTTTCTCCCACAGAGTTCTCCAGTGGAGTTTTGCTGCTTCTCTCATGAGCGGTTGCCTTCTGCTTTTCTGTTCTCAATCAAGCATTTAATTCATACAATGAATATTCTATACCGGGTCACAGGGAGCCTCATAGCACACATGGTTGGCACACAAGGCCTAGGGTGACCATTCAAAGGAGATATAGCATGTAAGTGAATCATAATGGAACAGCCTGACTAGTAGCGATACAGGCAAAATGAAGGTAAAAAGAACCCAGACAGCCTCATGCCCACCTGCAGACATCATGGCACCAATACTCCTTTATGGACCAGTTTCAAAACTGACCTCAGCATCACATCACTCCATGGACCCTCTTCCAGCTGACATCCAAGACCCAGAGTATAATTCTCATTTATGCCAAAGCTGCCTTAAACCATTCAAAAGCCCTAAAGGGGGTAAAAAATGTAACCCACAGCTCCCCAAAGGGGAGCATGGGAATTCTGGAAGCCGTTGGTAATGCAGTCATTCAACAGACAATTTATTTCACTTCTTTCACTGTGGATGAAAGAGGCAATATGAAAAATAGCTTTTTAGATCAAAGTCGATCATGTATTAAAACTAGCAACTTATATTTATATTGAATTGTTTTACTAAAGTAGTACTTTTTGCTAAAGTAATTGCAATAATTCCTTGTTTCAGTAGCAGCCACAAAATAAAATCAGTTAATTTTTCTCTATAAAGTCATATTGAAGTTCTAGACTATCCCAGACATCAGTTGAAAGTTCGGGGGGGGGAAGCATGTTGAAATAACAACAGCAACAACTTATCCGTTGACAACATGCTTTATACTGCTTATATATCCTCACAACAGCCCTGTAAGGTAGGTTAGGTTGGAAAATAGTGACTTGCTCAGGGTTACCCAGTGTGCTATATAGCTGAATGAGAATCACACAACATGGTTGTCCTACATCCAGACCTCAAACCCAACACATTACCTATTGTATCATCCCCATCTTCACTCTGTAATATTATTGTAAGATAACAGACCAGATATCAGCATGTGTCATCCTGAGGCAGCAGCAGCTGAAGCACCAGCACCCTGGCAAGCCCCCAAAATCATGCCTACCTTGTTCCCCCTTTACATGCTTTCCCTTGCAGCCAGCATTCTGAATAAACACCAAGCAACACCATTTTAATCTCCCACAATGCCCCCAATGTAGCATCGCTCTGGGGTATTGTGGGACATTAAAATGGAACCGTCTGGTTTCTATTCATAGTGCTGCAGCCCACCACCGCCAGGGTTCACGAAAGCATTTGCATAGGGGCCTGCACACCTAAAGCTGGCTCTGTATGACAACTTTAGCCAGTGTAATCACAGGGCTGATGGACGATCCTTAGGAGGCTGATGCATCTTGGGAAATTCTTTAGTTGACCTTGAAATCCTGCTGTGCTGATGGGAAACCATCCTCAAGTGTTTGGATGCTTGCTTGGAAGGTATAGTATTCTTCAGATCTTGCCTCACTCCAAGCACCACTACTACCCTTTCAGTGGCACTGTCTCTGGCTGTATGGTACTGACATGTCATTCTCCCCTGCTTCTTCAGCGACATTGCCTGACATTTCTGGCTGCCTTGCCCACCTTGCATAAAATATTGTTCATTATTTTAATCCCAAAGCATTTTAATCCCTTAAGGATTCTTAGACATGATCAAAGCTCTGCCCGACATTCCACTCTCACATTCTGCACATGTTTAAATCTCATGAAACTCACATGCTCAGTATAAATACTTTAGCCTTATATGTCCTGCTTGTTACTCCTATACCAACCTTGTGTTTTGTCTTTTGTGTGCTTGCGTGCGCTTGCTTTGTTTTAGTGTGGGGTCTGTTTTGCCTGAGGTTTGTGTGTGTATGGTTGTGTGTATATATTGCCTGGGGTGTTGTTGCTGTGCAGTGTGGTGTGGGTGGGAGGATGTTTTGCCTGTGACTGCGTGTTTGTGTTTCTCTGAACATCACCAGTTTGCCTTCTATGAAATGGGTATTTTGTTGTACTTTCAGGGGGCAAATATGTGATTTGGCATTTGGGGCAGACCAACCACTGTCTTGTACTTAGTTTCTTGGCCAAGTTGCTTATCCTTGAACCTCATCAGTTTGCCTTCTGAGAAATGGGTGTTGGAGCAGAAAACTGTGAGTACAAAGAGTGCCTTGTGCATAGGTTCAGCAAGATACTTTTCTTTTAGTCTTACCAGTTTGTCGTCTGAGAGATTGGCCATGCCTACCATGGCAGCCATTTTGTGAATGAGCAAGCCCCTCTGTTACAACCATTTTGTGAGAGTGCCCATGACACACTCTCAAAATTCCAAATGTGCCCACCAATCCAAAAAGATTGGATATTCTCTCTCTCTCTCCAAAAGGTTGGATATGCATCACTCCCATATACACTCTAGTTAAGGCAGAATTGACTAAAGACATTATTTTCTTACAATTAATTCTTTCATATTAACTTACAGTCCAGATTCCTTGGATGTGGGCTGAGACTTTGCCCCTGAGGGAAGCCCCAAGACAACCACATGGTCTTTTAGCCCATCAGGGCAGAATGAGAGTTCCTCAGTAGCTATTGGGGAAGCTGTGACTATAGCAACAAGGCCACTATCAGCAGCCCCCGCTGGGGAAGTACGGGAGTGATATCGCCATGTTGCCATGGCAGCCAGGCTGTCATGGCTCCCCTTGCATGTTCCAGATGTATCATGAGACTGGATGCATCTGGACCATGGGAAACATGCATGGCACACACACATCATTTAACAGAGCGGAGGAGGGGAGGACAACGCTGAGGAGACTGTCCACAGATTGGCTGAGGCAGTGGACGCTGAGCGTGTGAATAGGGCTGGCCCGACATTTTGTTGCCTGAGGCAAAAAACAAGATGGCACCTTCTCCTATTCTATGTACAAAAGCCAACTGGACTGTTTCTTCAACAATGGCAATGGAACAGCATCCTCCGCTGCCCATGAATGCAGCAGGCTAGCTTAGGGGGCACAGGGTAGGCTGCTTGGCAGACAGCTCTCTCCTCCCACATTTGGCTGATGCCTCCCAGTATTTGCTGCCTGAAGCAATTGCTTCACTCTACCTCATGGTAGGGCTGGCCCTGCATGGAAGGGAGGAGGATCCTGGGGAAGAATCAGACAGGCGGGTCTTTGGAGCATGCCGTTGCTGCCACACACATAAGAACATAGGTCCATAAATCAGGAAGAAAATATAATCCAGATCCAATGAAGTATCCAACGAATGTGAAGGAAATAAATATGAATCAGGCTGCAAAAGATTGTGGAAAGATCACCGCCAAAGTATTCTACACAGAGAAGAAGAGGGAAACAATACATATTTTATTCCAAGGTTTGCCCTTAGTTGGTAGCAAGGTTTAAAGTCAACAGTTATCATGGGATTCAGGCAACTGTAGATCACATCCAAGCAGTTTAAAGTCTTCAGCTTTCCCATAAGGTAGTAGGCACTCTACTACCATACTGGAGGGGCCAAATAAACATTGATAACAGCAACAACAGGAGTCCTAGCACTGCTACTGGCCATACCATCAGTAGAACTAGTACTACTAATAACAGTAATCTCTCGTCATTTCTCTGTACTAGTCAAGTGAGTGGGAGGTGCAGCAGCTGCATCCTTCCTTGCTGCTTTTGACCTTTTAAAAGGTACAGGCCTGATCTCCAGTTTGACAACTGGCAATACTAATGGGAGAATGGAGCTTCCCCTCCAGCATGAGGAAGCTAATCAGCTGTCTTCGTGTGGACAGATGTAAGCAATTCATGGTCAGCCCCTGGGCTAGTTTGGGTATGAGCCCAGACATACGGGCTAGGAAAATGAGTCATCAAAGGTTAGGTTTCAATTAATGTGGGTTTATAGTTTGGCAGGGTCCTGAATGGGTGTCCATTCTTGAAAGCTCTGGTATCAAATGGACATAATTCCCCCTTCTTGAACTGTGATGTGAATTCATAAACATGTTGTCCTTGACGTGAATAAACACGCTTTGGATCTCCTGATCTCCAAGCATAAATGATTGCTTCAGTGTGAACCACACCGATCTTGTGACTCATGTAAGACCTGGTGTTGTGTTTTGTACCAACAGCTTTGAGAGGGAGGCTTGCAGCTGCTGGTCTGATAGAAAGCTGCTTTATGTATCTGGGTTGGCCTCCTTGTTTTTCAGGTGGGTTATAGTAGCCTCTGTATGTTATAAATGGCAGCAGTGCCTTCTCCTGTAAAAGCCTATGAAAGCCCTTCACTGTTCTTGTGGGTTTAATTTTCCCACTCAGAGGCCACCAAGAACAAGCACATGGAAACTTTTAATTAAACAGTGGGATGGATTCCTTTCTGATAGAGCCGAGCGGCAAGTTGAGTTGACTGAGAGGCTAAGGACAGAGAGGAGAGTCTGCCCATGAACTTAAATGGACAAAAATGGCATAATCCATTGGTGGGGAGAACTGAGGGCAAAAAGGACAGGGCCAAAATACCCAAAGAGCTAGCATATTTTAGCTTAAAGCTCTTCCTGCTAGTAACCAATCCTTAGGAGAGGCATTTCAACCTTTTAGAATGGGGGAAAGACTGCACGAACACCAGGAAACCGCCAAATGATAAGTGGCTGGGGGAAAGGGAATGGGGTCCCAGAGGGTCATATTTGGGCGCTGGACCTGAGGTTCTGCACCCCTGGACCGGTGATCTGACCTGATATAAGACTTCCTATGTCCCTAAACTTTGTTAGGTACCCCCACATTGTTTTATGTGTTGTTTTTTACTAGAGTGTAAATGGCTAGAGGATCAGGCTTTGTTGTTATTAATTTTCAAGTGATTCCTTCAAAGAAGAGCTTTTGCTCAGAATTATTTCCAGAGGGCTAGCTGTGTTAGTCAGTTGCAGCAAAAACAACAGAGTCTTGTGGCACTTTAAAGACCAATACTTTAGACCAATATTATGGCATAAGCTTTTGTGGGCTAGAGTCCACTACATAGATTTCATAGATCATAGAGTTGGAAGGAGCCTACAAGGCTATCGAGTCCAACCCCCTGCTCAATGCAGGAAACTAGAGGAGGGGGTCTCCCATCCAAGTAATAACCAGGCCTGACCCTGCTTAGCTCAGATTCAACATTTGCCTCTGATGAACTGGGCTATACTCCATGAAAGCTTATACCAGCCTTCCCCAACTTGGCACTATCCAGATATATTGGCCTTCAACCCCCAGCATCCCGCAGCCAGCTCTGCTGGCTGGGGACACTGAGAACTGCAATTCGACACATCTGGGGGGTGCCAGGTTGGGGCAGGCTGACTTATGACATAATAAATTTGTTAGTCCTTAAGGTGCCACAAGAATCTTTGTTGTTTTTGCTCAGAATTATGATTTTCAAAAAACATTGGCCAGTGCCATTTGAGATTTGATGTCATCTTTGCTAGGAGCAGAAATGAAAAGATAATGCACAATGTCTTTGAACTCAGGGGTAGCACTTGAACTTCCGGAAGCTGAGGTCTCATATGGAACCTTCCTCTGCATTTGAGGAAGATGAAAGTTCCCTCACTTCTTGCCTCCATACCCAAATCCCTCACAATTATTGGATCAGAAACATCTGGATCTGTAAGGGAAGCACAGTGAGAGTGGAATGAGAAACAAGACACAACTTGTCTCAGGACCAAAAACCCAAGCCACCAATCTTGTTAAGGCTTATTTCTGGGTCATATAGTGTTGTTACTGAGATAATTTTAAACTGAGGCTGTCCTGATTGTTAGCAGAAGTGACTGAATAAAGCAGATTGAATCCAGAAAGTGATGGGTTTGGCAAATTTTACTGAGTCATAAACAGATAGTCCCCTAGCAGAGCAAACCAGGCGAGGCTTCTAACAAAAGGAAACTGCTACTACCACCGATCATATAGAACATGCGTTTCTTTTATACACAATAAACCCAGGCTAAAAGGAAACTTCCTTGGTTTCACCTGGCTGCTAGACAACAACACCCCCTACCCCCTATGACCTGTTCATACCCAAGGCCTGCCTTCCCCAACCTGGTGCAGAGATGGCTGGGGGAATCTGGGAGTTGTAGTCCAACACATCTGGAAGGTGCCAGGTTGGGGAAAGAGAAAGAGCCTTGCTCTTTTGCATCCAGAGCTGCTAATTGGTTTTTGCAGCTACTAACTACTTTAAAAACTCCAAGAACAAATTAACCCTTAACATGTACCTTTATTTTACGTGATCCCCTATCGCTATTCCAACACCAACAAGATGGTGGCACTATTGGTAGGTAGTTGACTGAGGAGGTGGCATTCCACCTATTTGAGATGGGGTTGCAGTCCTGTGCCCCCCAGAGGAACAGGCTTATAGCCTAGGAGTGTTGGCAGATCCAGCTTTTGTCACTAGATGCCCAAGAGGCATGATCTGCTGGTGCAGCTGCTATAGCCTGTCCTGGACACAGTTATCCTTGCTCTAGCAACCTCCATGCATTATTTATTTATATTTATACCCCACCTTTTTTCCTGCAAGGAACCCAAGGCGGCTTACATAATCCTCCTCCTCCTCTCCATTTTATCCTCACAACAACCCTGTGAGGTAGGTTATGTGGGGCTGCTGTTGAAGACTTCCTTAAAACTTTAGTGTAAAACGGACTTGCTTCCCTGCTAACTGGGACTGACCAAATGGATCACATCTTTCCATTCCTTAAACAACTGCACTGCCCACCAGTCTGTTTCGGAGTACAATTCAAATTGCTGGTGCTTACCTTTGAAGCACTGACTATAAATAGCTTGGGACTTGGATATCAAAAGGACTGTTTTCCTCCACATGAGCCTGCCCAATACTGTTAATCATCAGAGGCCTATCTCAGAGTCCTCCTGACCTCCGAATTTAGATAGCTGGTGACAGGAGATGCCCACCTGTAAAATATCCTTCCCAGGAAGGCTTGCTTGGCACCAAATCCAATGCTGTTTCAATGCCAAAGCTATTTTCATTTGCCCAGACCTTCCTGCATGCCATTTGAGCTGGTTTTGTTGTTATTGATGATTGATTTACTGTTTCTGTTGCTGCTAATATTTAACTGTATCTGTCTTTCAATTACATTTTAATATTCTAACATTATTGTATTAACTGGTTCTTGTTAACTGCTCTTGAAAAACAAAGTGAAAGGCAATGTATAAATACATTAAGTAAATCCAAACATAAGTTGTTGTTTTAGCTAAGCTGTAATAGGAAATTTTTTAACATTTGTAAGAATACAGATAGGAATATTATCTTTGTATCTCCTTGCCCAGTGTAATAATCCTATGGCTACATTTTGTAGACCATGTATTATTTACAACAGGTGAGTGGCTGTTTTAATTCACCTTTAGAACTGCTACTCCCAAGGGTGGGATCAACATCTGTTGATTGGGTTGTAAAAGCTGAAGGAAGAGAAGAATGGAAGATATTAATCTTTTTGTTTTTAACCTTGTGCTGGATTTCTGTTGCATTTGATGGAGCTTGGATTCTAAGGATATTTGTGGGTCCAGTTTTTGGAACAAAATAGCCATACAAAATTCTGAAGATTTCAGAGAATAAATGCTAGCCATTATTTGTATAGAATATATATATTATTTTTACGATAAACATAGAAGAGGCATAACATTTTGGGTACTGGGCTTCGATCTCTAACGGTGCAATCTGATACATGTCTACTCAGAAGTAAGCCTCCCAGGTAAGTGTATATAGGACTGCAGCCTAAGAGTGGTTGAGCGACTGTAATCCTATACACATTTACCCGGCAGTGAGCCCCACTGAATACAGTGGGATGTATTTTCTACTAGTAAACTTGCACAGGATTGTACTGTCAGTGAAATAAAAGAGAAAAGATTTCTGTATGTGGGGTGGGTGGGAGGGGGGAGCCTAGAAACCATACCAGGATGAACATAGGCAGCCAATGCTTTCAGGGAGATGACGAGGGCAGCAACATCAGTTAATGCTCCCATAGGTATTAAGAAGGGCTTTTAGAAATATAGGAAATATGGGGAACTAGCAAGACAGAAAGTGACTCTATCAATAAATAAAGAGCAGATTAAATGAATGGTGACTCTAGAATGACTGAACTACTGAAGTTCATTTACAGACATCTCTTTGTAATGGAGCAAAAGGGGGGGAGAGAAGTAAGGCTGCCTCAGTGTTTATGACATACTCCTTATGGTTCAGACGGCATGGGGACTCGGCAAGATCTCTGATCTTGGCAGGTAAAAAAAAGTCTAACATTACTTCAGTTATAACATTTGGCTGGCATTGTCCACATTCACGGGTGAATGATGACATTCACTACATTTCCACTGTGATATATACTGTGGTTCAGAGAATTTAATGGTTTCTGTCATCTGCAAAACAACACGGCAGGCCTGCAGATATGGAATTCAGTGGGGAGCCAACAGCTGGGGGGTGGGTTGCATGCCTGGTTTGCAACTCTGGTGTCTCTCTGTGAACATTGTTTGTTAAAGTTGGATGGCTGCAGTGGCATCAAGAAAGGGGTGTTTGGACTTAGAACTTGCTCAGATTCTGCCCCCTTGTGTACATTTATTTATTATTACACTTTATTATTATATTTATACCCCACCTTACATGGTTGTCCTCCTTTCCATTTCATTCTCACAACAAGTCTGTGGGGTAGGTTAGGATAAGAGTCAGTGACTGGCCCAAAGTCACCCAGTGAACTTCTTGGAATGGAGAGGAGGAGGACTATGTAAGCCGCCTTGGGTTCCTTGCAGGAAAAAAGGCGGGGTATAAATATAATAAATAAATAAATAGAACTCAGATCTCTCGAGTCCCAGTCTGACACTCTAACCACCACACCGGCTCTCATGTGTGTAATTGTACATGCTGCTTCCTTTCCCACATCATCTTTTCATGGGTTGTACTTGTTAGTTACACTTTTGCCCATGCCTTCTTCAGGAGCACAAAGTGATATACAGATAGCATTCATCCTGCAGGGGGGTGGGGTCAATATTTTGTACCATGCTCAGAAAATTGCATTGGTGGCCTTGTGTATGGATGAGGCCAAACATAATTATTCCTGTTGTACAACTGAGGGTAGAGATACAACATATCCACAGTTTGCCTTTGGCTAAAAATGAGATTTGCATGTGGGTCTCCCAGGCTCAAGTCCATTGTACTGTTCACAGAGCTTCTCTCAGAGTGATGGAGCATTGTCATATAGATGCAAATTGGCAATTTACAAATAAGTGACTTGGAGGAGTAGCTAAAGATATCTTTCATATTTTACCCTCCAATCAGTTGCTGTAAGATTGATACTTAACAAGCAAGTGACTTTGACTAGGTGACTGTCCGGCAAGAGTACAGGCAGGATTATTTGAATGGCTTAGAACAGGGGTAGGCAACCTGATGCCCTCCAGGTGTTTAGGATGACAACTCCCACCATCCCTGATCATTGGTCTTGCTGGCTGGGGCTGATGGGAGCTGTGGTCCAAAACATTTGGAGGGTGCCAGGTTGTCTACCTTCGGCTTAGGAGGATACAGGGCATCTGGGACAGCCTGGGTCATAGCCATGGTACCCAGCCAGAACTGGTGAGTGTCCTGATCTAAGAAGTTACATTATTTTTTCTAACCAAACACAGGTTCAGTCAGGGGAACATGAGCACAAAGCATGTAGCTGTTACCAAAGCCTGGCTGCCGCCATCCCTATTGGGGAGCCCAGGGACCTAGGGTGTGATGTCCATCGGTATTACAGTAATACCTTGGATTGCAAGTAACTTGGTTTGAGAGCATTTTGCAAGACAAGCAAATTTTTAAATATTTATTTAAATTTTTTTGACTTGATATACAAGCGACGTCTTGCAATACAAGTACTGTAATACAGCTTAAATTAAAAATCTCTGTACAATTTTTTTTTGAGGAATTTCGTTTTGATATAAGAGTGTTTTGGATTACAAGCACGTTTCCGGAACGAATTATGCTCTCAATCCAAGGCATGACTGTATGCCTGTTCCTGTCAAGGCTGCTGTGGCGGAGTGACAGGCAGAAGCCCGGGGAGGGGCCAACCTGAACATTCCAGAGGCTCTGATTGGTTGAAGGAGAGCATAGAACCCCAGGGAGTTGGCAGTTAAGGGTTGTTGGTTGTCACTTGGGGAAGAAGAGAGTGGGTTGGAGTGAGAGAGGGAGTGGAAGGCTAATAGCGTAGGTAGGGAAAGGTGGTACTGAAGAAAAGAGTTCAGACAGGAAATCTAGTAACTAAGTTGTGAGAAAGCAAACGTGAAGGTGTTAGTATAGAACAACGCACAGGAGTCTCCACTTAGGGAGTGAAGGACCTTCTGTCTGAGGAAGAAGGTGAAACTCTGGACTAGTGTGAGGGACAGTTAAGTTCCCTGGTCTGATACTGTAACTTTCAAGTAACCAAGCCAAATTGATACAAAGAGCACTGTATAACATCTGCCTGCCTTTAACCTGAATCTAAGCAAAGAACAAGTTTGAATTAACTGTTGAAAATCCAAGTTACAGGAAAGTAAGAAGTGAATTAATGGAGGGGCACCCTGCTTCAAGTAATCAAATAAAACAAAATGCTCTTAATAAAGGCAAACAAACGTGGGTGAACAGCTACATAGAAGACCTAAGACATATAATCGGCTAACGCAACTTAAGAAGACAGTTTAAAGTCTGAAGTGACCAATACAAGGTGGCACTTGGTGAGAGCGAAGTACACATTGAGGGTGTGGGCTTTGGAGTAAGGGGTCCCATCTGCTACAGCTGCTCTTGAAATAGCAATTACTGAGTGTTCTGGGACTCAAAGATGGCAGGGAAGAAGAAGGGGGGGAAAACCCAGAACTTGTTAATTTGCTTGGTGACACATGGAACTATCATCTCTGCAGCATGGAAATTTAGGAAGTGTCAAGAAAACCCCTTGCCTGTATCAAAACAAGTAGTACCCATACAGCGTTGCAAAGGGTGGTGCAATACATGGCTGTGTGTGCTACAGAAGGATCTTTGAATTATGAACTGGCAGAACAGTCAGCAAAGGAACTTCTCTCCCCGTCACTGAATTAAAGCATTCAGCTATTTTCAGCATCTTACGTTTCTCACAGAAAGGTTGAGCCAAGGAAAGCCAATGCTAATCGGCCGAGCAAACTGCAAATGTTTTGAAATGCCATGTGGATTAGGGGGGAAAGTCCAAACTTTGGGGCAGACATGAATTATTGTGTGTAGATATTGTGTGTAGATATAAATAAATATTTTTCCCCCCAGCTCAGCCTCTGGCTTCCATCCAGAGTATACTGCAAATTCATCATCAAAAAAATAAAAAATTATAATAATAAAAAATGAATGGCCTAGTGTGTTAACAAGGGCCTGATGAATGAGGAAAACTGCCCTAAGGGGGCACCCTTGAAAAATAGGACCTTCAGTGGGGGTTGTTGGATTGTTCAAACTAGGCTGCAAGAGTGCAAACAGAAGACACATTCTGATCTATACTACGGTTAGTGGGTAGAGTATTTGTGAGAGTACAATTTTCACCAATCCTCCTCCATTTTACACACTGCATTTCTACCTAGGAGATTCTTGCTTTGTAGGATCATTTCTAGTATTTTTCTTCCCCTGGATTTTATTTCACAATCATTATGGGGCACTCAGGCAGCCATTAAAAAGGCCAAGTGGAATGAATTTCTTCTCAGGTTTGATTAGCTGGAGACCATGGGAGGAGGGATGTGTGAAGGTTTCCTGAGAAATTTCACTCACCTTAATGAAACCCTTACAATTCCTCACATTCTCCCCAAGGAGAAACTTTCGAATTCACTTCAACATCATCTACTGTAGAATCCAAATCTAGTGACAACTGAAGGATTTGTGGAGCTACCCCAAGTAATTTTGCTATGCTAGTGAAACTCTTTAGGTTTCCCTCAAAAATCCCAAGTTGTTTTGCCTGAAGAAAAGACTCTAAATTTCATTTGAAGTAAAATCTGCTGACACAGCTAAAACTGCATTCTTATACAGACTTATTGATTTATTATTATTTTTATTTATTATATTTATACCCCACCTTTTTTCCTGCAAGGAACCCAAGGCGGCTTACATAATCCTCCTCTCCATTTTATCCTCACAACAACCCTGTGAGGTAGGTTAGGCTGAGAGTCAGTGACTGGCCCAAAGTCACCCAGTGAGTTTCATGGCCAAGCGGGGACTAGAACCCGGATCTCCCGAGTCCCAGTCCAACACTCTCACCACTATGCCACACTGGCTCTGGGAGTAAGCACCATTGAGCTCAATGGGACTTACTTTTGAGTAGACGTGTATAGGATTGTGCTGATAGAGATGTGCATAATCACCTTGCGAAATCTTGCTCATCTTATTATTTTCACTTTCCTCAAAATTTCTCATGTTTCACTTGAAAACTCCCCTAACTTGCTTCAATTTTTAGTTAAGCCAACCTGTTGGCAACCAGGCTGGCGTCAAGGGTAGGCATGGTTGGGCAACTGCCGAGGGCCCACACTTCAACAGGGGCTCACTGACAGGACCCCCCTGGAATTGCTGCTTCTCTTCACTACTGCAGCCTGCTTATTCACCTGCCTCTTGTTCTGGCTCAGGCAACAGTGGTGTTGGTGAGCAGGAAATGGCTCTGTGCCTGTCAAGCAACTACATGGTAGCAATGATGAGAAAGAAGATGAGGAGCAATAGAAGCTAGTGACAATGGTGATGAGAAGGTAGACTTACTGAGAGAGGGGGCCCAGTGAGGGTGTCTTGCCCAAGAGCCCTCAAAAATTTCGAGCTGGCACTGTTGGTGACAACTCTACATCAGAGTGTTTTACCTTCCCCTTTTGCATATGGCATTGCTTGTATCATTTTCTACACATATACCCATTGCATAACTCAGATCAGACCCTTCCACTTACAGCACACTATAACCTGAATCATATGGACAAATCTGTAATATTTGTTACATACATTTTATCCTACCCTTCTAAAGAGCTCTAGACAGCATAGATGACTCCAACCAACCTACTCATTTTAAGTTGATAGTGACTAGTCCACAGGTCATTCAGTGAGCTTGATGAATGAGTGGGGATTTGAGCCTGGGTCAGCCTGGTCCTAGTGTGACATTCTAACCCATGCTGGTGCCCTCCAGATGTATTGAAACACAACTCCCATTGTTCGTATACTACACTGGCTCACTACCACAAAGTTATTGGCTATGAAGCATCCTGTCTTATTTTGGTATGTGTGCACGTGATTCAGAGATGATCTTTGGAATACTTCCAGAACCTATAACTATGTTGATTCTAAAAAAGAAAAGAAAAAAGGAACACCTTACTCATGGGAATGCCAGTTGTCGTAGTAAAGGATGCAAAGGACTTCAAATAGGGTTTCTGAAGTACAGGATCTGATTTTTAAGTGACAATCTCCAGACAGCTTACTGTGAAATAGAGGTTTCAGTGGAAGCACTTGGGAACAAGTCATTCAAGTACTATGGACTTTTCCCATTTCTAAAAGTGCCATTGCGGCAACCATTGTCCTTAAAAAAATGTGCCTTTCTGTACCACAGTAGATATCTCAACTTCCTGACACAACATACATTCATTCATTCCATTCCCCCATCAGAGTTTCTATGGAATAAGAGAGGCAAAAGGAAGAAAGTGTGAGTGACACTCTCAGGTTCTCCCCTAGCTTAGTATCATTCACTCAGATTCCTTCTCCAGAGCTTTACAGAAGAACTTATTGCTTTCTTCTGAATTAACAGAGACCTGTTTCTTTATCTTCTGGGACTTTAGATAGTTTTCTTATTACCATCATGACTTCATCACCAAACCAAACATTAAATCATTCCAAGCACAAAATTAGCTAGGCTGTGGGGGAGGAATTGACTCCATGCAAAGTCAGAGCAAAGTTGTACGTCCTGGAGTTTTTCAAACTTTACCCGAACACAACATTTTGTAACACTCAGGCTGTTTTGCAGGGGAGCAGTAGAAGAGTATAAACTTCAATATATTAGAAAGAACTTCAGAGAGTAAACTGAATAAATTATAGTCAGTGTGATGAAAATAATCAGTGACTTGTCAGAACACAGAGAATCCTGTCCATATTCTAGGATTTTGTTTTGTAAAAACAAAACAAAAACATATGTAACTCAATTCCTCCAATACAAAATCATGCCCCTTCAACAAAATAGGTAAAGCAAACATTAAAGCTCTCCCTAATCTGACCTTGGGTGTCCTCAGAACCATAAAAAGGATTATTAATGGAACCCCTGGATCAGTGATATAACAACATCACCATGCTGAATTATAAGGCTTTGGAGCGATATTACTCTTGTAAGTCAGTAACTCATACCCTTAAACATAGTTTCTCTGGCTGCTAAATTAACATGAGGGATAGATCATACCCAGTTTATGTGTGGGAAGGAATCTCATTTTTTTCAGTGACAAAAAGTGTTGTTTGAATTTTGGGAATTTTTAAATTTTTTGTAACATTGTACTAGCTTGGAAAATGTGTGTGGTCAACGAAATGATCATCTAGAAGGGGCTTAAGTGACTCTGCTGCTGTACTGAAAGAGATTATTCCCCCTGCCCCTCCCTAGTTAGAAATACTGCAGGAAGGAGGTGAAATATAAATAGTAAAACATTCAGAAATACTCTTGGTGCATAAATGTCATAGGATGATACAGCAATTAGGTTGTATAGAGGCACAGATGAAGCTAGATAAATAAGGAAAGATTCATAGGACATGTTTCTTGTGTGATAATGATTGTGTAATATCTTGGTTGCTTGAGATCTCCATTGCAGATCAGTTATCACAGACAGAGCCTTTCCATCACATGAATGATGGTGGCAGTAGGCACACTGGGATACAATAAGCTTATCATGTGTTAGCAGCCACTCAGTGATTTGAATTCATCCTAAAATACGGATGGATAGAGTACGTTGATGAAGTTGATGAAGTTGGATAAAAAGCAGGGAGGGACAGAGCATATGCAGATAGAGGTCAGTGGATGAACTGCATTCAGACATGAATGAAGTGTATTTGGACAAGGCTGAATAGAGTGCCCATGGGTAAACAGATGAAACATATGCAGACAAGGATGAACAGATGAATAGATGGATGTAGATATTGATATATTAACAGATAGAGTGTACGCTGCTGTAAACGGATAGATTGGGTGTTTGCACATCAGAATGGATGGATTGATAGGTTCTTTTTGAGTCAGCCATATCTGAAGTTCACTTGCAGGAAAGTAGATTTTGGGAACACAATGTCCTGACCTGAAGCAATCAGTAGAAAGTACCTTTTGATGTCAAGAGTCTTTGGTGGTGCCACGGCCCTTTATTTCACAGACATTTTATTTATTTTACAATTGAACATCCTTCTTTGTATCACACACTCAAGTACACTATACCACTGAACTAAGCAGACTGACTAGAAGAACAGTACTAAAACTATCCAATATCTCAGGCCCTGTTTCCCCACTATGGAATAGTACTAAACGAAATAGCCCGGCAGCTACATTTCTGAAGTGATCTGTAAAAAGGTTACCACAGTAACAGCAGGTGCCCCCCGCCCCAATTATTTTGCACTTGGCCTTTTTAAATCCTCCATTGGAAAGTATGCCAAGTCTCTGTGGGGTGATAACATCAATGACACATTCTATAAAGCAAGACCAATTTTGAATTTTTACAGTAGGACTTTATATCATTTTCTGACAACAAATAAATTGAGTAAGGAGCCTTGTTGTTTTATCTCATGAGGAAGAGAGGATGGTTTCAAGAACCATATACAGTCTCCAAATTTGCCCTTTATCATATGAAGCCACTACATTTGACTACAGAAACCTAATTAAGCTCCTCCAGTCATATTTATGATTTGGGCTAATAGGAAAGAGGACTGCATAATGCTGTTAATATGTGGTTATAATTAACATTAATGGGGCTCCCATTGTTAAATATCACATATCAGCCTGAAACAACACAAACTGGAATGGGTTGTTTATATAGCAGCCAGTGAAACATGTGCAATAAAAACTGCACGTAACAGTAATTAGCTAAGTAAAATACAGACTTCTCAACAATGTTGTTTAAAAGATGATGTCTGACCTTGAAATATAATAGAACGTTACCATTAAACCATCAAAGCCAAGCAGGAAACTGAAAATATTTTACAGAACTTGCCACCCTTCAAAAGCAGCAACCACTTTCAAGAAAGAAAACCTCCTTTGCAGCAGTAGAAAGTTAGGTAAAATAGTGTATCCTAACTGTATGAGCTGGGGAAAGCAAAGAATTGTTTAGACTCAGAAATCATGGAGTCTCTTTTCTGCTCTGGAGAAAGGAAACGTAAGTACAGAAATAAATGAGAGTGAAAAGAAGGTGTCAGTGGTCGGCACTCTTGGGCCCTTGCTGTTGGTCCGAGCCATCAGTCACCACCCCTTCTCTTCCCTCCCTGCTCCTTGTAGAACCGGGCAGCAGCAACAAAGAATATGGTCTCCTCAGCAAGCACTGCTGCTGTACCCACTATTTTAATCCTCCCACAAGGCTTTCTGGGGATGCTCAGACACATCCCTCAAGAGCCCCTGAGACACTGTAAGGGAATTAAAATGGCGGGTGCAGTGGCAGCACAGTAATGGGGGGCAACTGGAGCTGCTGGTGGCCTCACTATCACGGCCTGGGGGAAGGGTTTTGCCATCTCCAGCACTCTTGCTGCTGCTGGGTGGGGCGGGGGGAGCACTTCACTGGCTCTGCCACTTGTGGGGGTCTCCTCTGCCTGCAGGAGGGCTTTACTAGTGATGAGGGCTCCACCTGGGAGGGCTGCCAAGGGCCCTACCAAACCTGCGGCTGGCCCTGTGCATCAGGGAAGACCATAGCCACTGGAGGAAGGAAGGGGGGGACCACAGGGGTCTGGAATGCTCTAGGCCGGTTTACTGAATGTTCAGCTTTTAAAAATGTAAGTATCCAAGGATTTTAATAGAGATATAAGATACAGAAAGGAAAACATACAAGCAAGCAGACCTGGTCTCAACTTCAAGTGTTCTGGAGACTAAGAGGCAAACTAGATGTGTCATTGGAGATGTGCAATTGTATCTCCAATGTCTATTAATTCCACCCCCGCAACAGCAGCCATGGGGTGTGTGATTTGGATCAGAACCATGGTGCATAAGGAGATTTAATCCTTTCCCTTTGTGCCACAGTCCTATTGCAAATAGCTCTTATCACCCAAGGTAGGGAAAATATACAGTACAAGCACCTCATATTGTGCCTGTAAGTTTCACCTTCTGTGGCTAACAGCAATTTTGGGGTAGGGTAATGTGCATTGAGAATGCAACATGGGTGGGGGATTAAAATGTTGTGGCCCTGATTCAAATTGGGACCCCTCATGTCTTCTTTGAACAAAACAAAAAGAAACAGAAAAGATGCTGGGAGGGAAGGGGTGTGAACTCCCAGCAGTCTTTCTTCAGCAGCCTTTTAAACAAAAAGCAGCCAGGCAAGGACCACCTACATCAATCACAAATGAAGAATGGCAGGTGGATGGGAGGTGCTGAACCTTTTCCCCTTGGGCATTTCCCCACTCAAAATCACTCTTGGGCGACAATTCCTTAAAGGGAAAATGTTATACTTCCTCCTCATGCATCTTTTGCTATGAATGATGCCAGGTTGTCCTTTCTCTTGTCTTGGCAGTCATAGGACAGCTTTTATCACAGAGCTGCATGCCTTCTGACCCATCAAGCTAAATGTATAGTTCACCCTCTCCCTCCCTCCACATTTGCAGCTTCAGAAAGGCAGAGAAAAGAAGCCACTTACAGAAGCCCTGATGAGGAAGGACACATAGCTGTGAGTTTGTGGTTGACTTGGCGGGTCACAAGTTTTGCAGGCCTGTATTGTTAGTTACACAGAAAGATGTATTTTTCCTTATCTCTCTTAGAACTATTTTTTGTTTTTGTTTAAACCCAACAGCCTCTCAACAGGGATCCATTTCAGCACTTAATTCTTGATTAATGTAAGGAATGTGCAAATAAACTACAGACTCCGGTGGGGGAAGGTTATTCAAGGTTCCCAACTTTTTGCTTCCCGCTGTCTACTAGAAAGCCAGAAGAGTCCGTAGTCCAGTTCAAAGCTCTCCAGGGAAGGTAAATGCACAAGCCTCCAGCCTGTCTACAATTGTGAAACCAACACTGGGTTATTTGGCTGTCCAGAAGAAAGAAGCTTCTGAACATTTCCCTGCCCTAGTCTCTTCAGGGAATTCCAGAACAACATCTCACTTCACAACCACCAACATAGTGTAAACATGCCAGTGTCTGACAAAAATTGCAGCTGGGGGATTAAAGAAGGCAGCAAGGACCAAAGGACACATGGCTGCCAATTGTGTGTAACTTTGCCTTGTCTATAGCTGCAGTCTAGAGCCATGGGTGGGGAGGAGGGGCTTGGTCCTCTTCCCCTTGGGCCATTTTTCCGCTCTAAATTTCTCCACCCCATAAGTTCCTTTTCTCCCCACAAGGAGAAAAGCAGCTGGAGAGAGCAGTTTTGAGTTGGGGGCGGGGGAGGCCCTTTTCTATAACGAAAGGCTATAATATTTTGGGTTTTTTAGTTTAGAAAAATGGCAACTAACGGGGATGGGGAATGACAGAGGTTTAGAAAGCCAGCATATAAGTTAAAATTGATCATAATTAATCAAAGCTCCATATGCCCCTGGATTAATTAAAACTATCATATCACCACTTGCCTATGGAAAGTGAGAATTACCTCCAGGAAACCAGGAAGGGAAGTTTTACAAAAGTGGCCTTCCCTCTCCTTGTATTCCACCATAGGTACATAGGGGCAGACAGGATAGTAAAAATGTTTGTGGGATAGCAAATTGTGTGTGTAAGGCTGCATTACTTTCTCCAAACACTGTTGATGCCAAGAAATTCTAAGCAAGTGGAACATACCCGTATTTTTCGCTCCATAAGACGCACTTACCGTATGGTACCAAATATATATATATATATATATATATATATATTAATCAGCTGTTCCACGGGGAATCAGCTGAGAGGCGGGGATTTCCCGCCCTGCCCAGGAGTCCTCCGCTCTTCCGGACCAGCAGAAGAAAGTAATAATAATAATAATAATAATAATTTTAAAAGAAATTTTTTTTAATCAGCTGTTCCACGGGGAATCAGCGGAGAGGCGGGGGCTTCCCCTGCCCTTCCCAGGAGTCCTCCGCTCTTCCAGACCAGCAGAGGAATGTAAAAATTTTTTTAAAAAAAATTAAAAAATGTTTTTAAATCAGCTGTTCCGCGGGGAATCAGCTGAGAGGCGGGGATTCCCCGCCCTGCCCAGGAGTCCTCTGCTCTTCCGGACCAGCAGAGGAAAGTTAAAAAAAAAATAAATTAAAACAATTTTTTTAAAAATATATATATTTGCTCCATAGTACGCACAGACATTTCCACCTAGGTTTTTTTTTTGGGGGGGTGCGTCTTATGGAGCGAAAAATACAGTATTCAGCTTCAATAAAACTTGCTTTTTTTTTTTCTTTTGTGGTTGGTGAATTTGGGTTTTTTACTGAACGTTATTTCTTCAGGATGGGAATGGGACCTGGTGCAGTACTGGCATACTGATCATGCAGGGCACCCAAAGTCTTAATTTGTGTGGGAATACACTTTTCATAAAAATAAACTAGGGAAGACTGTCCTTCACTTTGAACTAAGAATATTTCTTATCCTAATAATAAATGATCATTTGGCTCTTTTAAAAAAAATATTCCATTTTGTACACTTAGATGAATTTTAAATGAGTTTACATGTACAAACTATCAATAGTGGGCTGGGGGACATTATCTGGAGGCAAATATATCCTGAACTAACCCATTTCCAGAGGCTGAGCTTTTCCTTCTTTTAACCTGCATGTAAAACCTTGGCTCTGAAATCCATCCCCATCCTGAGTTTTGCTAATACTGGACAATCAGGTTCTGTGAAACAGAACTGACTCAGGGTGCAGCCCATGTACCAAGTCCCAGGGACTTATGTGGCCACCCCTATCCATCCTGCATTCATGGCATGAGCACCATGTGAACCAAGTGAGTGGATGTTAAATGCTGTCTTGGTACAGCCCAAATAGCCAGATCTAAGAACGGGGTGGGGGTGAGGTTTGTACAGAATGAGGGCTGGGCGTGATATGTAAAAGCTAGTGCAGACAGAGTGTCAGACTAGGACTGGGCCAGTCACTACTACCTCTGGCTAACATACCTTATGGGGAATCATGACTGCTGCCTTGGGTTCCATGAAGGGCACAAACTGAATGAAAATGTATCTGTGTTACTGTGCCTTTTCTCACAAGTTCCCTGTAACCAGCAACCTCTACAGCCGCCTTCCCCAGCCTGGTACCCTACAGATGTTTTGGACTACATCTCCTAGGATTCCTGACCATTGGTCATGCTAGTTGGGACAGATGAGAGTTGAAGTCCAGAACATCTGGAGGGCACCAAGCTGGGGACGGCTGCTCTACAGCTTGCTACTTAACACTATGGAGCCAGCTTCTTATGTATTTGCTTGGCAAGTCTACAGCCAAGTGGTCACCTTTTTTTGTTGCCGTCAGCATCAGCGGCAGAAGTTCAACCGGCACAGCTCCCCCTCCCCTTCCCCACACCCAGAGAAACCTGCTGCGCCGAGGCTTATGCATACAGAGACACAGAAGCCCTACTGGGGAATGGAAAGTGGCAAACCGCAGCCGCCTTCACCATTCCCAAGTACCTATCAGCTCCAAAAGATCCTCCGCTCGACGGAAAGGTGCCCAAGCGATAGCTCTTCTACCACCGCACCCAGGGTTCCGCCGCCCCCGGAAGTCCCGCCTTGCTCCGCGGAAGTGAAACGGAATCTGGAGCTGGCGGGGTGGGGTGTGGGGTCAAACCGGACAAGATGGCGGCGCCCAGGAAGCCGTGCTGAGGGAAGCGAAGGGCAGGGCGGGCGCCGAGCCCTGGTCTATGTGTGTCTGACGTCGCGCCGCCCGCCTCGGGCTCTCGCAGGTACCATAAGCAAACAAATAAAGCCGGGGCAGTTATTGCTCCCTCCGGAGAGTGGTGGTGAATGGTGATGTCTCTAGGTGGTAGAGGAATGCGGAAGGTCGATGCAGCAGCCCTTGCAATCCGAGCGTGGTTGGGGTTTGTTGTCGAGGGAGGGCTATGGGCTTCACTGGTCGTTGGGGAAATGTCGCGTTCCTTCTTTGTCTCTTTTGTACTTCTGAGTGTTTTTTGGAAGGGTGACTCGAGATCAGAACATTAGCCTGGCGCCCCCGCCCTGATGTGTTGGACTACAGGTCCCAGCATCCCCAGCCAGCATGGCCAATGGGTGTTGAAGTCCAACACATCTGGAGGGCACCGACTTGTGGAAGGCTGGTCTGTACTGAGTGGCAGCAGCTCTCCAGGGTCTCAGAAGTGGTCTTTCCCCTGCCTGGTGATGCTGTGGATTGAACCTGGAACCTTCTGCATGCAACACATCTCCTCCATCACTGAACTATGGCTAATGGTGGCATTAATTATATAAGGAAAGAGTAATGACACATTCCTCCTCCCACACAAAACCTTTCCTCCTCTGCACCCCACCTCCACTTTCTCCTCCCCTGTGTTGCCAAAAAGTGTGACTGGCAGGAATTGTTTGCTACTGTAGGCATGGTGAAATAATTATTTCTCTGGTTTCCCATCACCCCTTAATCCTCGCCCTCTACTGTGTTGGCTGAACAAAAAGACAGATCCCTACCCCGAGGAACTTACGGTCTAACATTTGACACACAGGGATCAACAGAGGAAAGGAAGGAAGATAGTACCAAGGATAAACAGGGGAAGAATATCTACCGGTATTAATTCTAGTTAATGTACTTGATATATATGCTTATATATGTAACTACATATAATATATATATATATATATATATATGTACATATAGATAAGTACATATTCCAGTTATATGTACTTATATGCATATATATATATATGTGTGTGTGTGTGTATACGCACATATAACATAAATATCTATAACAGCCTGCCCTTTTCTTCCCTCAGCA
Organism: Shinisaurus crocodilurus; assembly: GCA_021292165.1. Classification (NCBI taxonomy): domain Eukaryota; kingdom Metazoa; phylum Chordata; class Lepidosauria; order Squamata; family Shinisauridae; genus Shinisaurus; species Shinisaurus crocodilurus. The sequence continues at coordinate 129,496 of JAHFWL010000883.1, forward strand.
TGGTTTAGTAGGGGTTGCTTCAAGGAAAAGGTGGGTTTTTGGAGGGACACCATCACTTCACTGTTCTGGGAGGCCATTCCAGGTATAAGGGTCAGTAAGGAGCAAAAGGTGGATCTTTTTGAGGGAGGAGGAACCTTTGAGTGGCTGAAAGTGATAGAATTGCAGGAGTGAGGGTCAGTGGCAGGGTTCAATTGGGATAAGAAAGTGGAGAGATAAGGGGTAAGCCCATAGAGGGCTTTGAAGGCAAAGTCTTAGTTGGATCTGGGAGTGGATAGGAAGCCTGGGGATGCACCATAGCTCAGTGGTGGAGCACATGCTTTGCATGCAGAATGTTCTAACTTTAATTCCTGGCATCTGTCAGTTAAAAGGATCAGGTAGCAAGTGTTGGGAAAGACCCTTACCTGAAACTTTGGAGATCTGCTGCCAGCCAGAGGCGACAATACTGGACTACTTGGACAAATAGGAGGAGTATGACATGGAGGTGAATGATTTTGGTGGCAGAGTTCTGGATAGCGAGGGCTGTGGGTGGCAATAGAAGCCAGGGATGAAACAGTTGATGTAGTCAAGACAGGAGATTACTACAGTGTGAACCAGGTCTTTGACCAGGGTGGGAGTGGGGAGAGGAACAGGGTGCATGGTGTCATTGTCAATGGATATAGAGAGTATACTGTATGAGGAGAGAAAGACCTGTGAGGAAAGATGAGAAGTTTGGTTTTGGACATATGTGAGATTGAAATGACAGTGAAACATCTGAGCAGAAATATCTGGTGATGGAGATAAGGGATTAGATTACAGGGGAGTTCTGAGGTAGAAAGAGTGAGAGCTAGATGTCATCTTTGTATAGGAGGTACTGAAAGCCATGCATTTTGATGAGGTCGCTCAAAGATGTGAAGAGAGAGAGAATGGAGCCTTGATAAGGGAATGCAGAGGATGAGCTTCTCTTTATGGAAATACAGTAATACTTTGGATTGCAAGTAACTTGGTCTGAGAGCGTTTTGCAAGACAAGCAAATTTTTTAAATAAATTTTGACTTGATAAACAAGCAACGTCTTGCAATACAAGTGTAGGGATGTAACCGCTCGCCTCGAGCGGGCGTAGTGGGCCGAAATCAGCCCCGCTCATGCCCGCCAGAGACTCGCTTTGATATAAGAATGTTTTGGATTACAAGCATGGTTCTGGAACAAATTATGCTTGCAATCCAAGGTATTACTGTATTGAATGAGCAATTAGATGAGGATAGAGTTACAGAAATCTAGGACATGAAGCAAGAGAGGGCAACTAATGGTATGAAAGGCAAAAGGGAGATAAAGGAGGATGAGGACAGAGTAGAGAATTCTGGATTTGACAGATCTTGGTGAGAATAATTTCAGTGCAATCCAGAGGGCAAAAGCTAGATTGTAGGAGGTCTTTGAAGAGAGAATGTTGAGATGGCAGCAGTAAGTACATACTTCAGGAGTTTGGAGGTGCAGAATAGAAGGGTAGTTGCCTCCATCTCTTCATATTGCTGTATTAAAGTAGTCAACTTTTAGCTTCACACACTCATGTAATTGGATGCTGCTGATCCCCTCCCTGGGGCAGTAGGTGTGGGAGAGCAAAAGGGTCTTAACCTCAGTCCTATCTCCTCTCCCCTCTACTATAGTAAGTAACTGATGCCATTACTAGTGATTTTAACTGTTGTAAACCGCCCAGAGAGCTTCGGCTATTGGGCGGTATAAAAATGTATTAAATAAATAATCTGACTGGGCACTACGTGCTTGCAATCCTGTCTATTGGATTGAGGTTAAACACTAATCTATATATTTAGATTAAAATTAGTGAATTGTTATGATGTTTTTATTGTTGTTTGTATTTTATACTGTGTTTTATTGTATTTTCTTAATTGTTGTAAACTGCCCAGAGAGCTTCGGCTATTGGGTGGTATAGAAATAAAATAATAATAATAATAATAATAAGTTTGTTAATAGCTAACTGCTCCTCTTTGTTCTTTCAGGCAGAAAAAACAGGAAAATAGTAGTAGTCATCATATGTAAAGTTTTCATTTAGCACTATTCACAGTCCCATTAGGCTTTGTAAAAGGAACAGAATAAAACTGGAGATGGTGAGGTGCTGGGAGATGCAAATATTTGGCCAAGTTCTCCCAAGAAGTGGGATAATACTGTATTTAGTAATAATTGTTATTTGGCAGCATTGACATTTATGAAGAATCCTGTCATTTTAATATTGACTTGTAAATGTTCTCCTCCGTGGATTTTCCTTGTATGTATATGGGTTTATTTGTTTATTTCCAAGAAGGAAATAGGCCACCTTACAATTGCTAGATCAAGTATGATTAGTCAGGTGCATGTGATAGCGAGACTGAGGTAGGGGAGTTAAGAAGTGCCTTCATATCTCTCTTGCTTCCTCTTTAGTTGATGCCCATTCTGCAAATATTCATGTTATTCAACACAAGTTAATCATACACAGACACTCTCCCTTTGGCTTTGACAACACACACAAACAATAAAACATGTATACTAGCAATAACAGCTTATATCTTCATAGAAATTCAGAGAAAATCCTATGTGGAGTTAGACACCTTAAGCCCATTGGAATAGAAAGGCTTAGATGCACCTAACCCTTTGTTGGATCAGGCTGTTAAAACACAGGCATCCTCTGCCTTGAAGTTGTGACAAAGAGCATTTGTTAAAAATCACAGTAAGCAGCTAATGACCCCTCATTTTTTTGTTAAAATTATTATTCTTTGCACTCTCCTCTCCTCTCCTCTCCTAGTTCACTTGATTTAAAAGGCAATCTGTGTCTCTTTGGCAGGATTGTAATTAACATTGGGGTAGGGGAGAAGTTGACTTCAAATCTATACATGAGTTCATCATCGTACTGGTTAAAATGTTAGGAAAAGGGTAATTTGGCTAGAATGTTCAAATAAAGCACACACATACAGGCCTGTGGCTTACGCTGGCTCAGCTTGTCTGAGTGTGGAAAGCTAAGCAGGGTCAAGCCTGGTTGTTACTTGGATGGGAGACCCCTCCCCTAGTTTCCTGAATTGAGCAGGGGGTTGGACTCGATAGCCTTGTAGGCTCCTTCCAACTCTATGATCTATGAAATCTATGAAACCTTCCTTAGTTGATGCTGCAACTAAGTCTCAGAGTGCCTTTTTTATTTTGTTCTTCTGCTGCCTTTTAAAACACCTGCCCTGAAACTATGTTAATTTTAACTGAAATATGCTGATTCTTGATGAAGAAAGAAAAATGATTGTGTAGAAGCATTTAAGTTTTCCCACCACTGTCCTTCTTCCTTGCTTGTCTGTGCCTAGAAGTGTTTTTCTCCTGCCTACCACAGATTAGTGTAACTAGCTTTTCAACTAAATATTTGTGTTCTTTTAAGAGAATATGTCTCATATATAAAAAAGTAATATTAATAGGTATATTTTATCTGAGTAACTTATAGAAGGATAGAAAATAACCTGTTAAATAAATAAAACTGCTTGTTCCAGTCACAGAAGCTACTTTTTAGTGAATGTTCAATACATTTAGTGTATCAACTTGAGCAACTGAAGCACGTCCACCAGGCTCATAAACATTGCTTCAGTGTTTTCCTTTATTGGCATGAGACTTTTTACTGTGACAATTAAAGATGAAGTTTTATGATTGTCTTATATCATAGCTAGTAGTTTTTAAGATCAGTAATAAACACACACATTGCAGCTGGCGGGGAAAAAAGCCTCCTGATGTGAATGTTCAACTCTGGTGCTGCTTTTATGGGCAATACCTACTTTTAAGTAAATATTCCATCTTGTTGATGCTCGTTTAGTTATAAACAGTTTTATAGCCAATGGCAGTAGCAGAAGTGGAAAAGATTAGCATGATGGGTTGTTTGAAAGGAAATGCTGAACAACTTCCCCTTGGATTTTGCAAGCAGTATGTTGTCTCCCTTATTTTTTTCCTTAGGCTTTGTTCTCCTGTGCATCTTTCTCCTGCTGTTGAGACTGAGAATCTGTACTAGGTTTGCTTCTAATCCTTATTGTAAATAAATTCAGCCATTGTTTTTTTCTCTTACTTGTAGGGATATTTTTCCAGCACCTTCAAGAAAAAAGCCATGCAGCAAGTGCCATTCAAGTGTGCATGTTTCTTTAGAGTCACCAAAGAAAGCAGAGTTACATTTCAGCAGTTAATCTTTCTCAAGCGAATGGTAAGTCAGTGAGACACTGTATATCACATCAAAAGATAGTGTAGATTAAGACTATGCATTTCTTGTAAGATTAAGACTATGCATTTCCCAAATCCACCCTTTGGTGGACAGCATCACTATATTTGGTACTTGCAAATGGAAAATGAAGAATACTCCATTAAACATCTTGAAGGGAGAAAGATCATATAGGTTAGGCAGGTTGTAGAGGTTTAGTGGTGGTGGTTTGAAATCTTAATATCCATCTTTGGAATGGGGCAGGTAGAAACCGACTTTCCCTGCTTCTTCCTTTCCCCACCAGCTCCTAGAGCCCCTGAAAATGCTCCTTTGAGGGTCAGGGGACCTTCTTTAGTGGGGTTGGCTGCAGCATGGGAAGTTAAATTGGAGGGGGAGATCACAGAAAACTGGGCAGAGGTACCTTTTGCTCTACTCAGAAGGTGCCTCTGGCTAATTTTCTGTGATCTCCCCCTTCCCCCTCAACCCCCACACCACAACCTCCCCCACTTAGCATGGCCTTGAAGCTTCAAGGGAACATTTCTGGGGGGTCCGGGGAAAGGCTGGGAGGGGAGAAGATGGGAAAGTGAGCAGTCTATCTCCTTCTATGGGCAGATATGTGGATCCAACCCATTATTCATAATACTAATCTTTGTATGTTTCTTTTCCACATGAATGTGCCCAGTGGCTCACAGCAGAAGAAATAAGAATACATCATCACATATAATAGATTCTTGTCTTCACTACAGAGATGTCATAATTTAATGAGGTGTTTTTATACTGCTCTCAATCATATTCCCAGGGCAGTTTGCAATAGAGAATAAAACAATTAAATAAAAAATGAATGCAGTAGGAATGTTCTCCCCCTTGTCCCTTCTGTTTTAATCTTTATTCCTAATTCAAATCTCTGATTGTTTTGATGTGCACATGGAGAACATGTAGAAGCAAGCTTCCTCGCTTACTTTGGTAGAAGCACCTCTTTGTATGCTCACCTTTGTATGTGTAGAGCTGTCTTCTCAACTGAACTGATTGGGCAAGTTCTTGCGGGCCTGAGAGCCAGTGTGGCATAGTGGTGAGAGTGCTGGACAGGGACTCAGGAGATCCGGGTTCTAGTCCCCACTCAGCCGTGAAACTCACTGGGTGACTTTGGGCCAGTCACTGACTCTCAGCCTAACCTACCTCACAGGGTTGTTGTGAGGATAAAATGGAGAGGAGGATTATGTAAGCTGCCTTGGGTTCCTTTCAGGAAAAAAAGGTGGGGTATAAATGGAATAAATAAATAAATAAATATGTTGAAGCTCCTTCAACTGCAGGCAGTTGCTAGATCAAGGTGATAATATGGAGGTCATCCTTAATTAAGTGGTATTTGAAACCCCAAATGTGTCATCTTTTGGGTTTTAACTGGTTTAGGAGTGGAAATTGAGACTGGCACATGCTAGCTATGGACAGGCCAGAACTCAGCTGTAAAACAGAAATTGTGATCTTGTGATGGTTAATAAGAAAATGTTTTCATCTCCCTGTGCATTAGAGCCAATATGAACTGCCAATATCCAAGTAACTCAGTAGAAACTGTACTGCTTAAAAGTTCTGAGGATCTGAATTGAATGTGTATCTCCTTACATTGCCTCAAGTGAATATTTTCTTGTATAACCAGAACTCTCTCTTAGCATTGTTTGGTGTCTCTTTCTCAAGACATTGGTTACATTTGTCCAACTTAAGTACTAAGGTGTGTGTGTGTGTGTGTGTGTGTGTGTATATAATTATTTATTTATTTTCAGTATTTTTACCCTGCTCTTCAGCCAAAAAATGTTCCCAGAGTGGCTTACAGTCCCTGCCCTCAGGCTTACAATCTAAAAGAAGACACAAAAGTAAAAGGGATTGAGAGGGGGAGGGAAAGGCAAAACTCAGGCACCAGTTCTTCGTTACAAGGTTCATATAGATGTGGTTTTTTTTTGGGGGGGGGGTTGGCTGGGAAGAGCAAAACAAGCTCCCTGCAGCTGTTCCTTCTTTGGCCAATGTACAGTATAGGGACTAGGTTGGTCTCCCCCTTGTTGTGATCTTGGGAGGCAGAGGTACAGCCTCCCAGTGGCCCTTGGTTCTCTGGCTCATGGGTGAGGCCAGAGTCTGCAGTCACACACACACACACACACACACACCCCACACACACACTCTCCAGTAAGTACAGATATTAAGATGCAAAATGGTGGGTACTCATGGACCAATACTATTTTGAGGTTGAAAATATCTTCTGTAGAAAGGACTCTAAAGAGCAGTTTAGAATAGAAATTGGTGGTAGTCTTGCTGGATGATTCTTCAATGGGTGTTGAATCATGCTCCAAACAATTTTTCAGTGGATGCAGAAATGAATTAATAGTGGTCCGTAAAATAGCTTGAGTTCAGATCCTTCTCAACCAAGCACACTCTGTGGGCTGACTAAGTCAGCATCAAGTTTCCTGTCTATAAAGTGGGAATAATGGAGATCCACTTCAAAGATTTGCTTGGAGCAAAAGGATAAAGACTCAAACACTTGGCATGTTAAAAGAGCTCTGTCAGTGACTAACCATGCTACTATTATTGTTTGGTTCCAGCATATTTAAGACACCATGTTTTGCTTGATGGCTTGTCATGATCTCCGATTCATACGTCCATGCAACTGTGTAGGTGACTGCTTGACAATACATTTGCATTCTAAAGATAGTTACGTTTAGTGCTGCTTGGCAGCATACCTCCTGGGGAGGGGATGTGTGCTTGTCCTTGTGCTTGTTGTGGGCCATATAAGGACAGTGGCAGCAGCTGCAGGAACACCAGTGAATTGGGAAGAGGCATCTGTGCAGCATCTTGCATAGCTACCCAATTGCCAGGAGATAATCTGGGAGCTGGGTTCCATCTGGCCTGAGTGAGGAGAAGCCTTGCTCCCTAATGATGGTTACATCTGGAGTGGCACAGTAGAACACTTTCTGGGGTGGGGCTATTTCCCCTGGGCTCACTGTGGGCTCTGTAAAGATGGCAGCAGGAACATTAGAGAATTGGGGAGAGACTTTAATCCCTTCATTGCTTCAGCTCAGCACTGAGAGCTGAATGGGAAGCTGCATTCCATGTATTGTTTAATCGCCTTGGAGATCGTTTGATAGAAAGGAAGGGGGTATACATCTTTTATATACATAAAAGCAATCACATAGAGGCAAGCTATTTGTGGGGAACAAATGGAACCTCCATTTTCAAAGGCAGCATACCTCTGATTGCCAAATGCTGGGGTGGGGGGGTGGGAAGTGGATGGCTAATACTATAGTGCTCTGGTTGTGAGGTTCCCAGAGACATATACTACAGGCCTGTGGTTCATGCTGGCTCAGCTGAATGTGGAAAGCTAAGCAGGGTCAGGCTAGGTTGTTACTTGGATGGGAGACCCCTCCTCTTTTCCTGCATTGAGCAGGGAGTTGGACTTGATGGCCTTGTAGGCCCCTTTCAACTGTATGATCCTATGATATCCTATGGATGCCCCCTAATGCTAGATTATATGGACCTGTTTGATTTAGTAATGCTGGTATATATGTTCAGGCAGATCTAATTATGCAACCAATGGGAAAAAGATAGTTTGAGTTGGCATGGTTGAAATTGCCCAAATTGCGAGTCACTTGTACACATAGCTTACCACATGGTGTTAACCTTCATGCCAGCTGTATTACTACTTGGATGTATGAACCAGGCCTAAGATCAACCAAGAATGCTCTCTTAATCATACCATCTCTAGATTAATGTTGGATGGCAAGGAAGCATTGTAGGTTATTTATTTAGATTAGCATTTGTAGGCTGCGGCTAAACTGGTGGTGATGGGAAGGATATAATTTTTTCGTGTATTACTTTTTCATTATGATTCAAAATACTTTATTTTACATCATTACCTACTATAAGACTTGTGGAATATGGCTGATTAGATTTAAATAGTGTGAATTCACATTTTTTCAAAAATAAAATGAACAGCTGAAATTTAGGTTAACTGAGAAATAACATAAAGTTAAAACAACAAAAACCACTGTCTTCTGATACCTTAAAGTCTAACAAGACTGTTGTTTTTGCCACAAAATGCTAGCATGGCTACCCCTCTGGAAACATTAAGTTAGGGCACAACCCGATGAATGTTTAGACAGAAAAAAGTCCTACAACTCCCAACATTCCCCAGTCAGCTGTGCTGGCTGGGGAATGCTTGGAGTTGTAGGACCTTTTTCTGTCTAAACATTCATCGGGTTGTGTCCTAAGTCTTTTAAAATAATATAAAATAGCTCTAAAGCAGGGGTGGGTAACTTGTGGCTTTCCAAGTGTTTTGGCCTACAACTCCCATGATCCCCCACCATTGGCTATGCCAGTTAGGACTGGTGGAAGTTGTAAACCAAAACTTCTGGAGGGCCACAAGTTGCCCACCCCTGCTCTAAGGCAAAGGAGTGTCACTGATTAGAAATATCTCTAGTAAAATATATCGGGCAAAATCTAATGGAAAATTATCCTGGACAGGTCTCATTGCAACAAAGCTCTTGCGCAGCTCCCACTCTGTTCAGTGGGAGCAGAGAGCATACTGGACTGATCCTGTGGAAGTTATGATTCAAATTAGTTAAAATGTCTTGAATTGGCATATTTATTTCTTTTACAAAAGTTTCTTTCTCCCCCCCCCCCCCCCAGTATGTAGCGCAGCACAACAAAGCACTATGTCAGCGAGCAAAGCTGAAACCAGAATCAACTGCACCTCCTTTCCTTGAAGGACAGCATTCAGATCAGGAGAAAACGGTTATCCATGAGGTGAGATCAGTTTCACCTCTTCTGCCACGTTTGTCTGAGAAACCAGCAATAAATGAATCTGAAGCACTGAAGTCCATAGCAATCACTGATGGCACAGAAACTGTAATAGGATCTGCATCCAAGGAAGAAAAGCAGTGGAAAGAGATGAAACTACAGCTGGATAATTTACCAGGCATTTTGGCTCGTTTGTCCAAAATCAAACTTACAGGTATTATTGATAGCTTTCCCCCCCCTCTTCAGGTGACTGTTTTCAGGACATGTGTTTCCCTCTTTGATTCTTCTATTCAGTCTTGATTTCTCATGCATTTCCTTCTGTTCTTATTTGTGCAGCCCAATCCTATATGTGTTTAGTGCAAAGTAAGGGCTACTGAGTTCAATGGGGTTACTACCATGTAAGTGTATGTAGGATTATTTCAACCTTAGACTCCTTGCCAACATCAGTCATTTCAATTTATTTATTATTATTTTAAAAATGAATTATTTCATTTATATCCCGCCTTTTTTCCTCTTGCAAGAAACCCAAAGCATCTTACAAGGTCCTCCTTCCCTCCATTTTATCCTCACAACAACCCTGTGAGATAGGTTAGGCTGAGAGCCCATGACTAGCCGAAAGTCACCCAGTGTGCTTCATAGCCAAGTGGGGACTAGGACCCAGGTCTCCTGAGTCCCAGTCCAACACTAACCACTACACTACACTGGCTCTCCACATGAGGAAATGTAGTATTAGGCAATCTTTTTTGGTGCTCCCAGGTTTTTTGTTTAAATCTGGCAAGTGGGATTGATCTAAAGGCACATGCAAGCGCTTGCACAAACTCACTGAGATGTTTTTTCACTCAGAATAGCCTACTACCATATGATATCACTAACTGTTTTTTGAAATACCACTCAGTTTTAAAAAGGCAAAACCAAACAATCCTCTTGGAACTAATGTGATTCTTTGGATCCTGGCTTTAGTTTTGACATTCATCTGTACTTTAATAGGAAAACGTTTTCATCTGGAATGGTGGGTGGTTTAAAAATAAATCCAGTCTGCATCAGTGATAGAATGATGCAGAAAGACAGATTAATAGCATTGCTAGAGATTTCATGCTAGCAGGACTCCAATGCCTTTGAAAGGTGTATGACAGCAGAGGAACAGGTGCAGGTTTCACCATCACTGGATCCCCATGGCTGCACCTGTTGCATAACTGTCTGTTGAGTCACTTTCAAAATTACAGGAGACCTGCCAGAACAAGAAGAATGGCAGCCCTCCATAGAAACAGCTGGATTTATACAGGTTGTTGATGTTGCTCATTGTGCTGTGTGTCTCTTCTGTGGTTTCCATTGCACTGGGCGTTGGGAGCATCCTTTCCTCTACATCTGCTGGAGGGCTGCACAGATACCTGTAGAGAGCCATAAGGACTGTGGGAATAGCAGTGAGTAATGGTCAGCAGCTGCAACAGATAGGACTGGTGCCTAGATACTCAGCAACGGTGGGTGAGCAAGTGATTGAGAGTGTGCCCACGTCAATGTTCTTCCAGTTTCCATGCCTCATCCACCCTCCCTCATCCATGGGTCCCCTGATCTCCACACTTGAAATGTCATGTGTTAGGAGAGATACTGAAATAATTCATACAACGCTTATCCATCTGATGTAGGGAGGTGCAGTTACTGTTTGTACTGCTCCATGTGGCCAAGCACTGCAAGGCAAAAGGAAGCATGAGTGTTTGGGTAGCAGGGATTGGAGTGAAGTGCCTGGCGTTCAGCCACAAAGGTGGCTCTGATCCCCATTGTTGCCACTGCTGCATGATGGGAACTTACCTGCATAGGGGGTTCACAGCCAGCACTGTCCGCCCCCTTTCTGCACAGTGCATACTGCCCTTGTCCCCACTCTGTATTTAAAACACTGTTGCTACTTGTTGGGAAGGAGCATTGCACTGCACAGTGTTGCTGAGGGTAAGGGGAACGTGACAGCAGCCATACTTTGAGGTGAAGATTTCTCTCTTGTAGTGTCTTGTTCTTACATCCCCAGTGGGAGAAGTAGAGTTGAGGTTTCTGTTGGGTGTTTGTGTCTGGAGTTGTCAGGCAGAGTATATCCAAGGACTGATGTATTTATTAAAAATACTTATACTGTTTTTCTGCCCTAGCAAGGGTTTCCAAGACAGTTCACATAACAGAACAACAATTCAACAACAACAAAATTAAAGCTAGAGCCCTAAAATCACAATGGAGTAGAGTAAAAACTGCTAAAAGCTAAGTGGAATGCAAATGTTTTCTCTGTCCACCTAAATGCCATCAAGGATGTGGCTAGTCCTCACCTCTTGGGGGAGGGAATTCCAGAACAGTGGTGCTACCACAGTAAAGGCCCTGTGTTGTTTTCCAGTTATCTTTGCCTTAGGCCATTTAGTCCCTGATAGGGAAGCACCAGTACCTTAAAATGGACCTGGAAACAAACTAGAAGCCAGTGCAGTTGGCAAAAGACTGGTGTAATGTGGTCTGGAAAACTTGCACCAGAGAGCAATCTGGCTGCCACATTTTGTATTTTAATGGATAATTTTAAATTTTGTATGTTTTAATTTTGTTGAGCCTTTTTTGAGAAAGGTGTTGGGCACTGCAATTCTGTGGCTGCTAGACAGCGTCTAGATTGCCATAGGATTTTTCGGATTCCCAGATACAAGGTTGGAAAATTGCTCTGACCAACGTAGCTAGGGATCCATGCTCGAATCCCCCTCCCCCTTTGCAGCTGGCACAGAAAGAAGCGTGCTCCAAGGTCATAAGAGTGACCCTGCACTTAGACACCTGAAATCAGCCATCTAAGTGATTTTCAGAGTGCTCCTCCCACTCTCCATAGGATGCCCATAATCCTCTGAGTTCGGAGGGTTACGGGCATCCCCGTAGGATTGCACCCTAAGAAATCTTAGTAGTACTAGTACTAGTAGGAACAATAATAATAATTTGTACCAGCTACAGTTTTCAAACACTTTTCAAGGGCAGCCCCATGAAAAGAACTTTGCAATAGTCTAGTGGGGAGGTGACCAAGGCATGTATCACTGTGACCAGAGCCATCTTTTCCAGGAAGGGGTGCAGCTGGTGCACCAGCCGAGGTTTAGAGAAGACTTTAAAACATGAAAATTTAATTTTCCCTTCCAAAATTTTGTTTGCACAAATAACAGACTGCCCTTTCTCTGGAGCTGTCATGACACAGGAGTCCAGCAGTGACATGGACTCTGAGGCCGAAGAACCAGTGGTGCCAACAGAAGTAACTCCAGGTCCAAGCACCACTGCAGGGCCACCAGAGACCCCTGAGCCTAGCTCTAGCACCAGAACAGCCCCCCCTTCTACAAGAGCCCCACATTCCAGGGAGCTGATGCACCATACAGGCCTGTGGCTTATGCTGGCTCAGCTTGTCTGAGCGTGAAAAGCTAAGCAGGGTCAAGCCTGGTTATTACTTGGATGGAAGACCCCTCCTCTAGTTTCCTGCATTGAGCAGGGGGTTAGACTCGATAGCCTTGTAGGGTCCTTCCAACTCCGATCTATGAAAACCAGTGCTGTCAGCATGCCAAGCATAAACTCTTGGAAAGATGGAGGAATACTAGGCCACAGGCCAGAGACCTCTGCCTTTTATGGCTTCCATTCTGTGGGAAAGGGTGGAGTCTGGGACTGTAGCATAAAAGGCTTCAGTTTGGTCTCAGACCTTATTGGAGCAAGTTGCTCACTAGGAGCTCTCCTGGGTGCTGCAACATCCAGCCTCCTTGCTACCTTTTCACTCTGCTGCCTGATACTGAGCCCGTGAGCTTCTGCTTGTTCCAGAGCAGGACAAGAGCTCCCATCACCAAATCTGCACTTGAAAGCACAGAGTGCATTGGACATATGGACAGAATGATATATGCCCTGATGTTTGAGAGATGGGTTTTCTGGCTGGTTTTATATACGACTGCTGGTGTGCTCTGACTGGATACATTGCTCTAATAAGCAATGTATTAATATAGAATCCAATTAATATAAAGGGAACTCTGGCTGCAGAGTTCGTCAAAATCTTAGGTTCAAATGTGGCAGAGGAGGTGGAAGGTGGGTATTTTCTTTTGGCTCTCTGCTGAGTTTTATAAGAGTGGAACTGAGGTCTGAGTGAACATGGGATTCTGACTGTCCTACCCTACCCAACTCCTAATGGTGCCCATTTTTTGCCCTTGCACCAGCTCTGCATAGGTATCAATAACATGATACTATGGCCGTGTGGATGTTCTTCTGGCACAAGGTAACTTAATTGGTATCTGATCCTTGTCTAGCCAGCATAAGCCAAGGAAAGAATTGTGCTGAAAATGTAAAAATAGCACTGGATTAGAAAGTTCTCCTTTTGTTCTACAGACATTTATAAAGTGATTAAGTGATGGCTTACCCTCGTCTGCCATCATTGTCCATTTTAAAGCTATAGAGTTCCTTCCTTAATCTGCCACAAATTAGTGATGTAGGTAAGAAAAGAAAACCATTTGCCCCTGATTTAGCTAAGAACATAAGAAGAGCTGTGCTGGATCAAACCAAGGATCCATTTAGTCCAGCATTCTGTTCAGACAGTGGCCAACCAGCTGCCCACGGGATCCCACAAGCAGGACATGAGTGCAACAGCACCCTCCCACTCATGTTCCCCAGCAACTGCAGTACAGAGGCATACTGCCTCTTGAGAGAGTTCTATGCAAGGATGACAAGAGTTCTGCTGACAAGGATAGATCCAAGCACATACACATGGAGTTCTGGATCAGGGACTGATTACTGAGGTGCTTTTCTTTACTTTTACTTTTTTTTTTTACTTTTCACAATTTAACATTGATTATATAAACTAATTGCAAGCTGCAATACCTTAAGATCAAGTGATACTGTAAATAAGCAATGTATTAATATAGAATCCAATTAATATAAAGGGAAACCCATATTTGCAAGGTGGTTGTTGTGGTTGTTGAATTTTAAAAATATTTGTGGTTGTTGAATTTTAAAAATAAAAATATTTGCTATGAAGGGTAAATAATTATATATATTTTTAAAGAACTCTTTAATTTTATTTAAAATGATTTTTAGGGCACTTTTAAGGGTAGAACCCTCTCAAGGCAGTGTAGATGGCAGTGATGTATCACCCAAGGGTAGACTGGGTCCTTATAACAAGTGAATATTAGTGTTCTAATTGGACACTACTGTCAGAGAGAAGAGAGTATCTGGTTAGAACTCTTTCTCTCTCTTCTGATAGTATCCATTTAGAACTGAGAGAACAGTTCTAATCAGGTGTGCTACCAGTAGGCAGACATGTGGATTCCAAGGAGAGGAGATAGCAAACTACTGTGCCTTGGTGGAAAATAGAAAGGTAGGTAGGTAGTGTGTGTGTGTGTGTGTGTGTGTGAGAGAGAGAGAGAGAGAGAGAGAGAGAGAGAGAGAGAAGGAGCCATGGCATGGGAGAAGGAAGGGAAAAATGGAGGAACTGGGGAGTAGATTGGCGAAGGAAGGAAAACTGTGGGGTCCAGGGCCCGGGGGAGTGGGAAAATATAGAGGGGACAGGACCTGGGGAAGGATAAATAGAGGAGCCATAGCCTGTTTTGGTGGTGATCCTGGGAGAAAGAGGTTGTGGATGCATGGCATATTAATTTTAGATGCATTTATTTAGAGGTGATTTGTGGGAATTAATTGGCTTTCCTTCTGTGAAATGGGTGTTCTATTGGATCAGAAAACTGTGGGTTCACAGGCATGGATTTCTGTTTTGGGGCCCACCTCTGGCTTGTACTGGGGCAAGTTCCTTGTCCTTTAGCCTCCCTAGTTTGCCTTCTGTGAAGTGGGTGTTTTTTCTCAGTAATAAATATTGTGATAGTTCACACTCCCATGGCAACCAGTTTGTGAGTGGCCATGCCCCTGACAACCATTTTGTGATGGTGCCACGGCAACTTCTCAAAGTTCCAAATCTGCCCACAGGCCCAAAAGGTTTGTTTGTGTGTGGGGGTGTGTGATTTACACCAAACACTGCAATGTGTGAATAAGCCTTTTGCTTCATTGCCAAAATGTTCCTTTTCTTCAGTGAAGTCACTAAGAGCAGAAATCAGTTCTTAAATTATTGAATATCCTAGCTGTACCAATAAAGAATTCATTGTTTTATTTGGTTCCTAATATTGTGTATTGATTCCTTATTTGGCGTTCTGGCCAACTCTCATTTTATATTTATTGTTCTCTTAACAAGAGTACACTATAGGAGTACAGTGCACATTCCACCAAAGGCATCCCATTGATTTTATAGCATCTGGATAAGTACTGCCATTCATATTGAATTACGTTTCGCTGTTCAAAGAAAATCAAACAAAGTTTCAACTTCATTGCCTCTTCCTCTGAAAGTTCAGTGAGATAACATATTGACCTGGTTTGCGTGTATCCAGTGTACTAAACCAGGATATAGCATTATCTGCATGAGCCTCTGTGAACCTGAACCAGGAGGAGGGATAAATTAATAATTAGTTTTACTTTCCCCGATTCCTGGCTTGTTGCTGGGTACAAACCAGGAATTGTGGTTTAACACACACACACACACGTCAATTGCTAAACAGGCCAACAGCCAACCCTGGATTGTTTTGCTGGCATGTTTAATAAACTACAGGGGTGGAGAGAGAACAGGCTTACAGAGGTTTGTGCACATAAAGCTAAATCCTGGCTTAGTGTTATGTATGAGTGTGGCCAGTATTGGAGTCTGCTTTATTTTTAGGACTGCTTCTTACTTTCTGCAAGAAGTGTTGCAACATTTGTTTCCAATTACTATTAAATGCGAGAATGCTTTAAGAATATGGCCTCCTTTTACTGTTCACGCTGTAGCCTCTAATGAAACATACATATAACTAGTCCAAACAAATCTAGGGTTACTAAGTAAACAAATTGGTGAGTCTCCTACCACTAACATTACTCTTATTTTTAGTGTTTCAGTGAACAAAGTGTGAGAACGTAAGGAGAGAAATATTGATGTAAACGCTTTAGGAGAATGCTATCTTTCCTTGGGGAAATATTAAAACTTGCAGTAATATGATCAAATCCCCCCCCCCGCCTGCCCCAGTTAAAGCAGAAACACACTTTTTCCAAGCTTCTACCATCGTTTTATCATAGAAGCTCTGAAAGGTAAGAACTTCATTCTAAAAGCTCAAACAAAAATTATTGGAATTAATGGGATGTATCCAAAGTTGTATGGAACTTGTGGACGAGAGGCGCTGCAGGCAGGGGGAAGGGGCAATCAGTGAAAATCACCTTTCCTCTCCCACCCATGGGAGTGTCTAGCTAGCGGAGCAAGAGCTTCCACTGGATCTGACTCACTTCTGTGAATGGAAGGGTCCCTTCTGTTCATAGAACAGTGCATCTGGATCCATCATCATCAGGCGATCACTCGTGACCGAGTAAGATTGTCTTCCAGGATAAAAATTTACAAAAAGGAGATTTTAAAAGGAGGAAATTCTAAAGAAAATTGAGTAGACTCTAGCAATGGGTCCGTAAGTGACTGTGGAGGCCAATTCTAGATCCACACAGTTTCCCACAGTGAGGGCACAGGTTACCAGATGGAAGATGGTCCTGTAAAGGATTCATTTGACGTGCTTTTTGCTTAGCACGTTTCTCCCCGTGCATCTGGATCCAACCCAATATTAATCCCAGTATTATAATGTTAATGTTTTTTAAAATGTACTAAAAGTTTGGGCTTTTTTATTTTATTGCAGTTATTGGAAGTTCATAACTTATCTCAAGAGTGGCCTGCTGCATACAGATCTTTAAAGTATAAGCATTTTTAAAACCCAGGACCCGTTTCACATTTAACTTGGGCTGCTAATATGATATCATAGATCCTTCCTGTCCATTTAAAAGTTTGGAAGGAACAGAAAAAAATACAGTTATTCCTCTCTCCTAGTCCACTTGTCTTTTTGCCTGCACTATTCTGTCTGCTATAGCAAGCAGGATTCTAATTTTACCCACAGCAGGTGGAGGAACAAGGTGGGAAGGCACTGCAGCTATATTCTTTCCTGCTACTTCTGAGCTCTTGAAGGGTAAGGAATAATCCCCTAGCTGAGATCTGGCAACCTACAGGTGACAACATTAGTTCCGGGCTGGCTCAGTCCATAATAGTCTCATGTGTGGGAGGTAGCAGGGTGTAAAGGAGATGTTTCATGAAATGAATTCAGTAAATATAAACTCTAGAGGATGAGTGGTTCTAGATGCCAGAGCAAATCTAACACATCTACTAGGTGTAGGTGACTAGTATATTGTTCGAAGTTTAATTCCAACATGTTTTAAGCACCCATCTCTTCACCAGGAGATTGCTTTGAAAGATACATAAAAATGATTATTAATGCCAATAAAAATGATATTCTAGTAAACAAATAAAACAAATAAGTACTTTATACATTAAAACATGCATTGAAAAAACACCAATATTTTTTCAGAGAAACTGTATCCTATTCAGAAGAGAACTAAAAGATAGGAGGTCAGTAGTATTCCCATATAAACAGAAGGAAAAAAGGATCCCCCCCCCCCCCCCCGTCCAGTAGTTGTTGGATATTTTCTCCTCATTGTAAATTTTAAGCACTTGTGGGTTCTGGATGCATGTACTTTCAGTGATGATGATTATAAAGAAATCACATTCACATGAAAAAGGGAAGTGAGTCCATACTCTTTTATTTCCCCCATCTTTCCTATAAGTTTAGATAACTGTCCAATGTTGTGGGGCGGAGGGGAGTGTAAGTATAAAGATAACCCACTACTGTAACAATTCCATGTTAGTTCCCCACAGTCTTGCATTGCTTCAAGAAAATGCTTGTGCTTGGGCTTAGGAATAAAGGTGGTCCAGAGATGAGGAGCAGAGCATCTCACACTTGCTATGTGAAATGCTGGTCTTCAGTAACACGCCCTTGTCCTGAGATGAGTCACCCAGTTCTGTGGTAGCTTTAGCCTTCGGCAGGCCTCATGGGAAGTCCTGTTTTGGGAATCCTTTACAGTAGTCGGGTCCCAAAAGTTATAAAAGCATAGATAACGGTCTCTAGCTTTGAATTTGAGACATGTATTTAAAGCTTGCTTTAGCCAAGGCTGAGATGATGCATTTGACAGCAAGAACATTGTTTTATGAGTGGGATACTGGGCAAACTTACAGAAATATCTATTCCAGTTGGATAAATGAGAATGTACTACAGCTGCTTTTAATGAGAACCTGATAAGTCGCAATGAAATGACTGACTGAAATTAATCTGGAGAAATCAATGGAGACTTTAATTAGAACACTGGCTACAGTATGCTAGAATTGCTTTGAGGATCATTGTAATGATAATGTTATACAGACTGCTCCTCCTCTCTCCTTCTATAAATGAGCGGGTGTTTTGCTATAATAAATGGGTTTCAAATATTCTCTCTGATAACTTTAATTAAAACCTCTTGTCAGAATGTAAAAGAAGGCATTTGCCCTTGCTAATGGAAGCCCAGCATTTCTAGCAAAACTTAATAAAAAGTCAAGTAAGAAGGCAGAAAAATATGTTGCTTGCATTTTTTCAGCTGCTTTATTTAATTCCAGCCTTGAGTACTTCTTATACTGCTTTTAACTTTCATAAGGCTAGAATGATGAATGCAAGAGCTATGCAAGCAATGTGGCTATTTTGATAGTGGCTGCATGCATGGCTTTAGCCCTACGATTGTGGGGATGCACCTGATTGCCTGGAGGAGATTGTTAACTCGGGATAGGTGAGTTGCTAAATTACACATGGGGAGCATACTTAATGCATGTACACATAGAAACACACCCTAGTCTCAGATCTTTGATTGAAGGAGATATGTCCTCCTTCTCTTTTCTCTGCATCTTCCTGTTTTAAGCAGGAGATGTCAGGACTAGGGACCCTGCACCTCCTTACTGTTACCACAAAAAGGAGGATAGCACAGTGATGGATAAACACGGAGCTGTGTGTCCATGATGAACTTTTTTTTTTAACAATAAGATGACATGTAGTGGTTACAACGGCAAGACAAGAAATTGTATATTTTGTTAGCATATTAGTGCAAAAATATGTATTTTTGTGTTGCAGCCCTGGTTGTAAGTACTGCCTCAGCTGGATTTGCAATGGCGCCAGTGCCGTTTGACCTAACCTGTTTCCTGCTTGCCTCCCTTGGAACAGGACTATCATCATGCGCTGCTAATTCCATCAACCAGGTTGGTGCGTTATTATTTACTAGTCTTCACAGGTTAGTACCATGAATACCCAGAAATTATTCTTTGTAACTTCTATGGCATGATAAATTAAAATGTGAACATCTAGCATAGCATCTTTATTTGGGAATATGAGTTAAGACAGCATTCAAACCTTATCATAACAGTGCTTCTCTCAATTACTATAAAGTGTGGACTGTTGAAAAGGATTGACTACAGTCAGTTCTCTTGGGCAATGTTTTGTCGTGACCTAGTAGCTGAATAAACTTTCCTTTCTCTTTTTTCACTCCGTAGTTTGACTATTAAATGTGCTTGTCCATTGATTTCAGTAGGGTCTGTTCAAGCAGGCCTTTGGCTTGTAAAATAGTCTGTTGGGTTGGGTGCTGTAATTATTCTGTAATTTTTGGTGTGTTTTTATATGTGTTTTAAATATATTTGTTTTTTTAGTATTGGAGCAACCTTGGAGGGGGATAGAAGGAGACTGGAGAGACCCAAGGATACCTTGTATCCTGGCCTCCCCAGTCTCCTCCCTTCCCTGCCCCCCGAAACACCCCCTTCTACCCTCTCCAAGGTCGCTTTCCTGACCTCAGAGAACAGCCAGTGTGGTTCTTTCCATGCTAGCTGTGAGGGGGTGGGGGAGGGGGCGGAGCTCCAAGCTGATTTTTTTTCCCGTGCAAATGATGCCAGGTAAATTGACCTAGTTTGCATTGGACACTTTTCCCCAAAATTTTCCAATTCAAAATTTTCCAGAAAACCCACATCACTAGCTACAGCCAATGACCATATTGCAGTTTTGATACCAATTATACAACTTCGTGCCAAGCAAAAGTGGGGTGGGGGGAGGGGGGCATGGAGAGATGATAATAAGTTATGTAAGACTTACTAAAAATGAGCAGCATCAACTGCATTATCTTTCATTTGAACCACTTTACTTGACACAATTAATTGGGTGGCAGTTTGTTTACAGGCATGCTGAAAAATGACACATTCTGCTCACTCTTTGAGCAAACATTGGTGACGAAGAAACCAGGAAGGGGTGATAGTATTACCAATCACTTGAATAGGTTGTAAAAGTTCACAAGGGCTTTGCAATCTTTTCATTTTCCCTTAGAACATCCTTGTGGAGTAGGCTGCTCTTGTTTCTGAGGCTCAGTGGCAAATTACTTTTGTGTGAGGCAGAAATCCACATGTGCTTTGGCATAGCAAGAACCTGAGTAAACATCGCATAAACACCACAACTTGCAAGTAAACAGATTCCAACCATTCTTCTTCGTGGTCTCTGTGCATCACACATATGTACGCCTGCACTGAGCTTGCTTTGGAAAATTCTTTAGCTGAGGTAAAATGGGCAGGAGCCCCTCCCCCTCGTGCCTGCTCCTTAGCGCGGCTCCCGCCCATTCTCTCAGTTCCTCTGAGACCGCCTATTGTGCCCCCATGAACCGAGAGACACATTTTATTGTTATTATCCTTCGTTGTATAACAATACTACACATCATCATCTATAAATGACATAAAATTGGAGCGATCCACCCAGTCTCCACTGGCAGGTCTATCGAAATCGATAATGGTGCCAAGCGGGGATGAACGGGTGGGTTGTGTGACTGCACAGATGACCACTCGAAGAGCTACAGTTACAGGTAAGCAATCTGTCCTTATGATGGGTGGTGGTGATGATGTGGAGTTTCTCCACAAGGGGGTGGAGGCAACTTCTCTCAGCAAGTGGCAGCTGCAGAGTCAGGAGCTCTTGTGGAGAGATCCACCAAAGGGTGGAACAAAGGCATGTTGAGTTAAAAAAAATGTGGATATGTGTAATTTAAAGTAGCTGCCCTTAAGAGCCCTTTGGGTAGAATGGGAAGGAAATCTAAATCACAAGTTACTCACTTCTCTTTTATACAGCCAAAGAAAGAAAGAAAATAGGAAAAGAAAATGGAAATCCCACTCTATGAACTATTCGTCTCCCACGGGCAAAAAAACTTTTTTCTTCAGTATCAATCACTTTTTTAACCTGCTTTTACCGGTAGTTTAGCTAAATATCCATTTTAGACTTGTAAACGTGTTCTCTGATCTCCTTATGAAAACTGAAAATCAGAGTTTTTCTAGTGTAATGTCATTTCTTTATGTGGAAAGAATATCATTTGTTAGAGTTCAGAGATGTTAACCTTTGATTTATGGCACTGCCATGCAGATAAAGCATGTAGTGTTGTTTACAACAAAATCCACGGCATTGAAATGTTAAAAGAGTGCATGTACCTCTTAGAAGTCAAGTGCATTCTTCTGAGACTGTGGAATGGTTCAAAGTGGGAGAAGGCTGTAAAGATGAAAGCAGGATGTTTAAAATGGTTTGAATTTAGTAGCTGAAAGATAAACTGCTGTGGTTAAGTTTGACTGATAGTTCTTCTTGAAAAAGAAGCAGATGGAATTGCATATCTTGTATTGAACATATAAAACCTACAATGGCAAGTAAAGAAAACATGGCCACGTGGGAAAGTAGAACAAATAAAAAAGGAGTGATATTAACCCTTCAGAGTTTGTGTGTGTGTATGTGGTGGTGGTAGTTGTGGGGAGGTTGGTCTAGAGTTAACTGTTGAACATCTGCCATGTCTGTACCTCTGGCACTTGATGTAAAAGTACTTATTATTTTTTAGTTCTTTGTATGAATATCCCTGACCCATAACAATTTCTTTAAAAGTGAAATCAGAAGATAGTTATGTATGCAATGGTATAATCTCATTTAGGCTACTGCAGTGCATTGTACATGGGGCTACTTTTGTCAGCTGTTTAGAAACTAGTTCAGGCAGAACATAGTGATATTTTATTAACTGGGAATGGACAACCCCAGTTTTGGAACAGCTTCCTTGGATTCCAGTTCATTTAACACAATTCAGATTGCTGGTTTTGAGCTATAAAAGCCACATTTCAGTCCCCATAATAGATGTGCTCTTTAGCAAGTGTGATGAGCCCCAGTCTGAGAGCTGCATAGGTGGCAGGGATCATGCTGGCAGCTGGGTGGCAATCCCTGCCCCTTCCCCAGCTTTAAGGTTGGGAGGAAGTCTGATGGGTGGTTTAAATGCTATGTTGCCAAAACACCTGGAGCAGGGCGAATCTGGCTAGCCTCCCCACCACCCTCACCTGCTCCAGAGTGTCTCAGCCATGCTGTAATTAAAGCAGCAAGATCCCCATAGGAGAAGGGGCTTCCTCTGCTTCACAGCTGCTAAACTGGCAAGCTCCACACAGTGATGTGGGTTTTCTGGAAAATTTTGAATTGAAAAATTTCCCCATGCAAGTTAGGGTTGTTTGCAAAGCGTCATTTGCGTTGGATTGAGACAATGCAAATGTTTTCCTAGGCTTCCTCAGCTGTAGCTCAGAAAGAAAAAGGAGGGCTGTTCAACTAGTAGTGCTCATTCTTGGTTTTGTCCCTGGCCACTTGCCAGACCATAGAGACAGAGATCAGAGTTATACAGGTGCACAGTGTGGTTTTGGTTTCCTGTGGGAGGGGTGCCAGCAAAGCAAGAAATCAGTAAAAACTGAATGCGCTCCGAATTGATCCTTATCAGTCCATACCTGCTGGGGTGTTGGGAAGTACAGTCTGCACAGCTAACCACATTGCATTAATTAGTGGGGAGCAAGTCATCCTGCTGCCTTCCATCTTCAAGAGGTCATGGGAGGAGCTTGTCCTTCACTGTTCTTGCAAAACTCCATCTCACCCTTCCAAAGATCTAAGACAAGGTTTGAACAATCACAAACCTCTGAATACTGGATTACCCAGTTATGAGATTCTGAGCAATGTGTTGTGACCCCTCTGGAGGAAATACTTTAAAAGCCACAGTGAGACCATTCATAGCCACCTAGAATGTTTTGAAATGAATAGAGAATAGGGAGCCAATAGGCTTGACTTCTGTATCGCTCATTTGAGATTAACACCCGATGCATCTCTGTCTGTTTTTCTCTGAAGTTTTCTTTTGTTTTGACTGAGCAGACGGCCTGCAGCAGGCAGCGCTTCCTTTCATCTTCCTCTGATGATCAAAAGATTGCCAAGTGGTGGTTATTAAAACCTGGTGTTTAAGCTCTGGAGTGCAAGGCTGTCAGTGTAGGAGGCAGCCGATGATGTAATTTACAGTACATAATAAATATCTGAGAAGTGCAACACTGGAAGTCTATCTCTGTGTTCAAAAATGTTCTGATATATGCTGCTTTGATATTTTAACTGCTTGGCAACCTTCATTAGTGGTTACTGTGAGGATCATAAGTTATAGCTAGTCAGATGATTCATAATTGTAACTGCTAGATCAAGTGAGCATGAGAAATCCCCAATATTGTGGAGGAATGGCTTAGCCAGGGATGGCATATTTCATGAGCAGCGAAAATGATGAGCACTTAGAGACCCAACCTCCACAAGAACAATAAATTTTAAATGCAGAGATCATCTTTCCAAAGCATAAATTATTTGACCTGTGGCTGAAACTTGATAAAGGATCTTGGGTAGAATGTTATAAATTAGTGTGTGCTGTTGTTAGGAGAATGTCTCAGATAATAAGCATAACCAATGGTGAATATGGAACATAAGGAAATCACAAGGTGGTGGTGGGGGACTGTTTCCTAGCACTTGGGTTGTGTGCATACATTATATTCATCTGTCAGGGATGCTTTGACCTGGATTCCTGCATTGAGCAGGGGGTTGGACTCGATGGCCTTGTAGGCCCCTTCCAACTCTACTTTTCTATGATTCTATTCTGAATTAAATGGCCTAGTAAGGCTAAAGAAATAATTGTTGTAGAAACCAACTAGAGCAGGTTACAAGTGATTCTCCTTCTCAGAAATTGTTTCATACAGTTATGTCTTACTTATAAATATGAAATACATCAATGCGGAACAATGTTCAGGTTGCGTGTGGGTCCCAAAGATAATCTTGTGATTTCCCAACATACTTTTAAAGCAAGTTTTGACCTTCATGATTTGTGACAATGTTGAGTGTGCAGTGGCAATTTTGAGTGTAGTGGTGGGAGTCTCAGTGCTAACGAAACTGCCCTATTCTGCTCTGTAGTGTGTAAAAAATAGTGCATTTTTTGAGAATGTGTTCAATTAATTGAGAACATTACTGGTCTAAATTTCATAGTTTAGGTACTAATTCCTCATTTCTTACCAAGAATTTTGGCCAATGAAGCTCTTACTAAAGCATCTGGCATCTGATGGTGAGTTTCCTGGTGTTTTCCCAAGCAACAGAGGTGTAAAGCAGGACTATATTGTTGTTCTCTCTCTATTATTTATATCAGCTGTGCTCTCTAAAAGTGCTTAAGGAGGCCTGTATGCACCAGGGTAGATATACTCCTATAACAATACAAAGACAGTCTCTGAGAACTTACTGCAGAGACCCTTTAAGAGACTGGAACACAGAGTAACCTCCTTCAGTAGGCTAGAAAGCCCAAAGAGTGTGTGTGCATATGCTTGTGAGCATACTTTCTCTCTTCTCTAACAGTGCCGCTTCTTACAAACTTAATTAATTTGGTTTTGTAAGAAGAAAAGTAATCATCATCATCATCAGGCGATCACTCGTGACCGAGTAAGATTGTCTTCCGGGATAAAAGGAGGAAATTCTAAAGAAGATTGTGTAGACTCTAGCGATGGGTCCGTAAGTGACTGTGGAGGCCAATTCTAGATCCACAGTTGTTCTCTCCTAATAAATAACCTCATCCAGCTAGTATGTGTGAATTATTGGTGCTTTTTGGTCCAGTAATTAATAGAACATTCCCAGGTTTAAATTGCCTGTCTGTGTCCCAACTCCACTCTTCTCAAACACTTCTTTAAAATTTCAGCATCCCACATCTTGACTATCCATTGCAATACAGAAGGTGTGCTTTCACAATACTACTGTCTTGCTATAATTGTTCATATCATAAGTAGATTTCTGATTTACTCCAGTTATTTTGTGGGAACTACTACATTTAACAGCACTGATAGTAGATTTCTCACTGGCTGATGTTTGTTTACAGAACCTTCACTATGGATTAATAGATTTCATAGATTTCATAGATCATAGAGTTGGAAGGAGCCTACAAGGCTATCGAGTCCAACCCCCTGCTCAATGCAGGAAATTAGAGGAGGGGTCTCCCATCCAAGTAATAACCAGGCTTGACCCTGCTTAGCTTTCCACGCTTAGACAAGCTGAGCCAGCATAAGCCACAATGGCCACCACATATATTTATAGTTCTAGGTTTGTTTAAAACCCCACTCCAGCTATAATAATAATCTTTTTATGGTATTTAGGTACCATCTGTAGCACATTTTTAATAATGCCAAGGTGAGGAGACTGCATATTAACATTTCTGTTATTCTTATCTCTGTATTGTTTTCTTAATTGAACTTGAGTCATGCGTTTCTGGATTCACAAGTCACCAAGATCAAGAAATAGACGAAACAAATAAATTAAACCAGTTAATTGAACAGGAACAGACTTGATGTTACCCTTACATTTGAAGGAATTTGAGCTGCTTCACATTATTTTAGGGCTTTTGCAGTGGGAGGTGTGCTTTTCTTCATTCATAGGAGATGTCTAGTTTCAAGGCATATAACAGCTAAGTCTGTAGCTCATAGAGCTCAGTAGCAACAACTTGTGATATCTCATGCTCTATAACTGTGCTGCTGACACTCACATTTATGTTGCTCACACGAGTCTGCTTGTTTGCACAGCACAACAGCCCACCATGGCTTAATTTACCTGCAGGAGCTGTTGCATTGTGCTGGGCGCAAAAATTGTGCCCACGTGTGCTCAGCTTGCCCAGCCTTGTCATGACGTGCGAACCTGGCATCATGGGTTGTTTGAGGGGGTGGACAACCCTCAACCCTAAATTACAAGCCATGGGTTATTTGAGGGTTGTCTAACCCTCAAACAACCCGTGTGGCTTGGTTTCGCATGACAAGACACAGTATGCAAAAATGGCGCCCGCGGGCGCCCAGCACAATGCAATAGCCCTCGCAGGTAAATTGCCACAGTGGGCTGTCGTGTCATGCAAACCAGGTCAATGACTTATGATGGAGAAAAGCAGCTCAAGGTAGTTCTCGATCTAGAACTTTGTCTAGCCATTCTTTAAAAAAAAAAAAAAATCAAAACCCTCTCTCTCTCATGGGTTTGTGGTGGACTATATAGTAAATTAGGTTTACAACCAAGGTTAAGCTATACTCTCTCCAGATGTGTTTTGAGCCTGTGGAAAGCTGCAGCATGTTGTCAATTTACTAAACATTTTTTTTAAAATGGGGAAGCTGGGGAGAGGGAAAACAGTTTACCTTTATGATTGGTCTCCAGAAAAACTTCATTTGTAGTGCTCCCTTTAGATGCAGTGCCAGATTTCCCCCGGAAGCACTGATGGCTGGAAGAACAAAGACATATTAAAGGGCTGCAATGATGGAATGTAGAGATAGCATCAGACAAAGAGAAAACTTAGTAGTTAATAAGATTAATCTGCCTGTGTAATCTGCAGTGGCACTACATTCCAAAATACACTTATCTCTTAAAACACAAGAATGATTAGGTTTCATTCTCTGGGTTTAGGATCTAAATAGCTGCCTGAACTGTTTTAGATTAAGAATGCCTCTTGCATGGCAAACTAGTAAAGCTTAATATTAATTTATGAAAATATTAGTATGAAGTTGCTTATTTCTGAATACTGTAGTGGGATATCTACCCAAACTTTGAATAGCTTCAGAATTGGTACTTCTATGCATCTTTGGGCCTTAACTATAACAATTATGTTAAACTCAACTATTCTCTGTATTTGATCCAGAGTGTTCCTTCCATGAAAGTTAGCAAAGTGACCGAGATCGAACAGGCTTCTGCTGGGGAGGCAGTTTTCACTGATTCCCCTTGCAGTTCCCCTGCACCAAACTGAAAGCCCAGAACTTTCAAGAAGCAAAAGTTGTTAGCTAAGCTTGACAGAGCTATTTTCATGCGTTGAAAAACTGAAATTAATGCCCATGTTCAGTTGGTAAGTAACTTCATTTTTATGAGACTGTAAGTGTAGGGCTATCATGTTTATGATGAGATTTAAATGTGACTATGTTTTTTAAGTGAGAGAGAAATTTAGTATGTTATTTATGGTGTTTTTAAATTAAAAACACAATTTAAATTATTAAAAATCCAATTTAATTTTTTTGAAAACATTTTTTTTTATTTTTAAAAAAAATATATTGATTTTTCTCCACCCTTGACAAGATAGGAAGTACTAGTTAGCAAGTGGTTCATCTGCCTGATTTAGCAATGTTCCATTTGTTCTAGAGGGGGTTGCATTCCCCCTGAAAGATCAGGTGCACAGCTTCAGGGTGCTCCTGGATCCATCATTGGCACTTGAGGCCCAGGTAGCCTTAATGGCTAGGAGCGCCTTTTATCTGCTTAGGTTGATATACCAGTAGTGACCTTATCTGGACAGAGCCTGGTGACAGTTAACCATGCTCTGGTAACCTTCAGATTCGATTACTGCAATGCATTGTAAGTGGGGCTAACTTTGAAGACAGTTTGGAAACTTCAGTTAGTTCAAAACAGAGCTGCTAGGATTGGATGATATAATCATGTGATGCCAGTACTTTGTTAGCTGCACTGGCTTCCAGTCTGTTTCCTAGCCCAATTCAAAGTGTTGATGTTGACCTTTAAAGCCCTAAACATCTTGGGACCAGAGTATCTAAAGGAATGGCTCCTCCCATATGTACTTGCTCAGATACTTAGGTCATCTTCGGAGGCCCTCCTCTGGGTGTCCCTGCTGAAGGAAGCTAGGTGGGTGGCTACAACAGAGAAGGCCTTGTGATGCTTCACTTATGGAATGCCTTCCCCAAAAAGGTTTGCCTGGCATTTTTATATTTTCGGCACTAGGCAAAGGCCTTTCCTTTCTCACAAGCATTTTAGAGGCATTGTTTGAGGTTTATGGCTGTTCTTACATATCTTTATGTATTGCTGTGCTGTTTGTTTTTTTGTATTGTATTTTATTCTTTTTGATATTTGTAATCAACCCAGAGAATGTTTGTTATTGGGTGGATTAAAAATACAATAATAAGTACACACACAATTACAGGAAAAGTAAAATATTAGATGAAAACTGCCTGCCAATAATATCTCACACAAGGAAAGCACATTTTAGTGAAAAGTCTTTACTTTCAAAATGTCATGATTCACCAACCCTCAAACTTTCCAATGTGCAGCAGAGGTTTCTGATGTGGGTGAGGCACAGGCTACTTCCTCAGTGGTAGGACAGTGAGTGCCTTATTCAGGGCCCTCCTGGCCAGAGGACACAGCCCTGCCATCATTCTCTGGCTCAGAGGATGAGTCTCCAACAAAAACTCCCATCTTCCCAGCCTCACAGAAATCTCAAGCTACAAAATCAGGCAAGGGCCCTTTAACAGTCCAGTCAGCTCCTCCAGGAAGGGTGGAGCCAGCCACACTATAAATCTTGTCAGCCTATATAAGGCTTCAGTGGTGGGGTGGGAGGAATTCCCTATGGTGATCCCTCATCCCTCCTATCACTTGCCAGTGCAGTAGGCCCACTGCCATGCTTGCTTGGGCTTTTCTGTTGCCTGGGATGCTGAGCGTATGTGCCAGGCATGTGTGCTCAGTAGAACCCATTCATCAGGCAGTGAGGTAGGGCGTCCAGGAGGAACATGCTGCCTTACTGCCAATTCATGTAGTTATCCAGCTCTCCTGTGTTTGCTCAGAGCCCAGATTTTTTACTCTGACACAGGGTATCCATACTGAGCACCCCTAGACTTTGAGGAGGTTATTGATTAAAGGAAGAGTACCATACCTGCATGAAGAAGAACAGTTCCACCTTATTTCTGATCTTCAAGATGGTGACTGGAGGTTGGGGCTTCATAGATTGTAGAAAGAAAAAATGCTGCTGTGTGCCAGGTAAGAGGGATGTGGGGTTGGACAGCAGCAGGAGGCTGTAGCTGGATGGCTGGTGCAATGGTGGGGGGGGGAAGGTGTACATGCATGTGTCCACTGTGTGGGGGGACTGAGTGGATTTTTGCCTGGATGAGTGTGTGTGTGGGGGGGGGGGTAGCATGGATTTTTTGCCTTGGGTGAGAAGATTCCCCCCCCCGCCGCCAATATTTTGTTGTTGGAACAAAATAAAACAAAAAGTGACTGCAAAAGAGTGCTTTTGTGTGGCTGTGTGGATGGTGATGATGATTACATGCAAAGGGGTGGCGTTTGGATGCTCTCAGAACTTGCTGCTCAGTTCCAAAGACTTCTTTTCTGTGCAGCTCTAAAAATATTGTCATCAGTACTATTGTGTATCTGTGTGGATTCCCCCTTCTCACTGTTTTGCATTCATGATCCTAAAGTCACTTGATTCTCTGTGCAATGGGAGTTGTTACTAAATCAGGAGAATGTGGGCCCAAAGGAGAGTGAGTATGTTTGGGGGGGATGCATGTGAGGCTAGCTTTGCTGGCATGCTCCCTGTGTCTCCTTTTGCAATGGGTTCTTATTATAAAGGGGTGGATTTTGGATACTCTCAGAACTTGCTGTCCATGCTTACTCCTGAATTACCAGCCCTTCTTACTTGTGAGCAATACATATATAAACTGAATTAGGTGCAGTGCTGCTTTTCAGTGTTACTTCTGAGCAGGCATTCAGAGGGGTGGCCAGTTATTGGATGCTCTCATAAATTGCTGTTCAATGTTACTCATGAGTAATCCAGTCTTGTTTATTTCTGGGTAGACATGAGTTATTATTATCCCACTCCTATCCAGCTCTGCAGGCATGTTCTCTCAGTGTCCCCTTTTGCAATGGGTTGCAGTGGATTATGATTATGTGTGGCCATATGTATCCCCCCCCCCCATTTTGCACTCATGATCTTACAGTCACTTTATTCTCTATGCAATGGGAGTGGTTGCTGGAACAGGAGAACGTGGGTCCAAAGGAGTGCTTTTGTGCGGCTGTGTGGATCCCTCCCCTGCCCTTGCACTCAGGAGCTTAAAGTTCATGTGCTTCAGTTTGCCTTTTCTGTGGTATGGGCTGCTTGGAATTCAAAAGATTGCTCTCCCTCTGGTGACCCCTTCGCTTTTCCCAAGCAGTAGCACTGGACATCAGTTGCCACTGGCTCCCTGCTGTGGCAACATCCTCCAGTTGTTCTTGTACGAGAGAGTTCCAGCCAGCAGGACCCACTTGAAGTTATCAAACGTCATATTTTCTTCCTGCCTTGATCTGACTGCCATCAGATCCTGCAAGCCTCATGGGACCACAAAATAGCCTGTTTCTCACCTAATAGATGAAATATTTGAGGAAACCTCATAATACTATAGACTAGTACAGTTATAATTGCTGTCAGCAAATTGAGATGTGCTTCCACAAGTGGTAGTAAGCACTCTGAAGTTCCAGAAGTTGTTAACACCAAATGCCTTTGGTCCCTTACCACCTCTGGATTGTGAAGAGTACTTTAAATCATGAAAATACTGCCTCCTGTGCTGCTGTCGTTCTCATTACTGTTAATCTACTGTGTTTATTCTTTATTTATTATTAACAGTTATATACTGCCTTTTTTGCTAAAAAAACCCATCAAGGTGGTGCTTGGTCAAGTAATTCTTGACAGGAGTTAAGACCACCGGTGATATAACAATGGCTCTGTCATTTTACAATGAACAGAACAAGTATGTATATGTAGATTTCTGATAAAGAAAATAGCAACTCATCTACTTACAGATTGTATACTTGATCATCATCATGAGGAGAGAGTAGCAAGAATTCTTGGAAGTGGTATGACAGTATTTTCTAATAACAGGTAGCCATATGTCAAGATTTCTCAGACCAAATAGATTTAATGCAGTCCCTCTGATGTCAGTTTTAAACTAATCTGTTCTATTTTCCATTCATATAGCAGTGCTCTATTTATCAGCCATGCAAATCGGTGTTTGTTTATAAGTGTACAGTTAAAAGTGCTATAAGTTCTTGAAGTACTGCCAGAAAACATCTCTCTTCCATTTATCTTCTCTACAGCATCTTGTTTCTTATTATAAGGATGTATATTGATGTACCAAGAAGGCACATGACAACCCATTTCAGCCAGAGGTATTTTTTTTCTTCAGAAAACTGAATGGGCTTGGTTTCAAGTAGTAGTCCTTTCTTTTTTAATAGGGTCCCGTCCCCCCCCAGAGTGATCTTTTACAAGGTACATTAGCAGCTTGAGAAAGTAAGTCCTCTGTTTATTACATAGTGCAGGAGACAAAACAGTTTCTTGGAAGTGCTTCCTTTTACAAAAATATTTGAGAAATGGTTTTGCCCAACCAGACTTGAGCTAATACTTGGGGGTGGGGGGAGTTACACACGATCTAAGCATCTGCCCTATTTAACTTGGCACTTTGTGACAGGTACAGCTTGATTCTCTGGGTATTTCTATCAAAACTTCTGAAAAGTCCTAGACAGTTGAAGTGGGATAGGTGGAGGGCAGCCTGCTTAATCCCAGCTGTCTCCACTCTGATATTAAAAGTTTTTTTCTCATTGTAAGCAAGGTAAGTTTCCTTATGGATAAGGCCAGTCAAGTCTGCTATAGCTGCATGTGTCTAACGAGTGAAACATTTCCTACAGTGTGTTCTGTTCTTGTGATTACGCTTAGTGTTTATGAACAAGAACTTGTGTTGGCCCTTACTCTTCAGTGAACACCCTCATTATTAAAGAATGTTTAGGAGTGTTTAAAAACAAACATGCAGTGCACTCTTATACATGTTTGTTTAGTAAACTCCTAAATAAGCATGTATAAGATTGCACATTTAGCTGGAATAATTACTTCTGCTGAACAACCCAATATTTGTGTGTATGAGCTAGAAATACTTATTTATTGATTGACTTGATTTTATTTGTACCCCGGCGCCTTTATACCAAGAAAAATGGCACTCAAGGCAGCTTACAATCATAAATAAAACTTGATTAAAACAATAATAAAACAAATGCATTAAAACACAATTAAAAACACAATAATAACAGAATAAAAACAACATCCAAGTGGACCAAACCAAATGGACCCGCCTATATGCCAATGGCCTGCTTGAATAAAAAAGTATTTGCCTGCCTCCAGAAGGACAGCAGAGAGGGAGCGAGCCTACCCTCCCTCAGCAGGGAGTTCCACATCCTGGGAGTAGCCACGGAGAATGCACTCTTTCGCATCACCACCAAATGTGCCTCTGAAGGCAGCAGTCTTGAAAGAAGGGCCTCTCTGAAGATCTTAAGACCCAGGCAGGCTCATATGGGAGAAAGTGGTGTTTCAGATTGATTGATTGATTACCTACATTTCTATACTGCCCAATAACCGAAGCTTTCTGGGCGGTTCACAACAATTAAAACCATAAAATACAAGATGATAAGATACAATATAAAAGTTTAAAACTACAGTATAAAATAAAAATAAAAACCAAAATAAAATCTAGTAGCATTGCAAAGATGTAAAATACAGAAACAGATTTGAAACAAAGACTAAAATGCCTGGGAAAATAAGTAGGTCTTGACCTGGCACCGAAAAAAGCACAATGTAGGCTCCAGGCAAGCCTCTCTGGGAAGCTCATTCCAAAACCAGGGTGCCACAACAGAAAAGGCCCTCTTCTTAGTAGCCACCCACCTCACTTCCTTTGGCAGGGGTTCCTGGAGAAGGACCACTGAGGATGCTCTTAGGGTCTGGGCAGGTATATTTGGGAGGAGATGATCCTGCAGGTAACCTGGCCCCAAGCCATTTCAGGTTTTGAATGTTAATACCAGTACTTTGAATTGGGCTTGGAAATGGACTGGAAGCCAGTGCAGATGGAAAAATACTGGCATAACCTGATCACTTTGGCCAATCCCCATTAACAGTCTCGCTGCCCTATTTTGGACCAGCTGAAGTTTCCGGATCATTTTCAAAGACAACCCCACATATAACGCATTGCAGTAATCCAAATGAGAGGTTACCAGAGCATGGATTACTGTAGCTAAACATAAAAGGTGCTCCGTGCCACCGAGTCTACCTGTGCCTCTAGTGACAGTGCTGGATCCAAGAAAGAGCACCCGCAAACTACAAACCTCACCCTTTTGGGGGAGTGCAACCCCTTCCAGAACAAGTTGATCATCACTTGTCTGGGCAGATGAATCACCCACTAACAGTCATCAGGCGATCACTCGTGACCGAGTAAGATTGTCTTCCGGGATTTTGTTTGTTTGGGTTGGGTTGGGTTGGGTTGGGTTGGATGGGTTGGGTTGGAAGACGCCTGTGCGTGAAACTGTTTTATGTGGGGAGATCGGTGCACAACGAATCACCACACAAACTTGACAGAGTATGGCAGAGATCCAATGGCACGGTTACCCTGACGATTGGAAAACCATTCTCTGCTGCAGCCTTCATCCGCCTTCACAGCCGTTGTAATTTAGGTTTAATTATCTTCCGCCTGTTCTGCCGTTGAGGACTTTATGTTTTGGATCGTTCTTTGTCTGGTTCCTCTCCCCGGACCTTACCGCCATGGGTGACCCTACTGGGAGTACATAGCTCCCGACGGCATTGCTCACAGGATTCATCGGAACACGCAAGCCCACTCACCACTTCAAGGTGACGATCCGGCGAGGGGATCAGTAACTAACAGTACCACCATCCTGTTTGGATTGAGCTTCGGTTTATTGGCCCTCATCCAGTCCATTACCATACCCAGGCACTGATTCAGAAAAGCCACTGCCTCACCAGGATATGACGAAAAGGAGAGATCAATGTAAATTGTGACAATTCAGCTTTTTGCAAGTACCTTTTTGAAAGAAAATGGCATGTAATTCACATGACCCTTTAAGTTGATTTTAAAAGTGGATTGATGGTTTGTGGGCTGAGTGATGAGCATATAGTGAAGCAATTGTGTTTTTCAGTCATTTTCCTGTGTGGGCCTAGCTTGATGTCTTACTGGTCTATGGTGCTCTGACATATTCAGCATACAATTGGAAAAACGTGAATCACAGGATCACATCTCACGAATCACAGGATCACATCTCACGTGTCCAAAGTCAGTCCACCGACAAAGCCGCACTGATTCAACCCACTTTTGGTGTTGTATCATTGGCCAACGGCTAACTTAATAGAAAGCACCAACCCCCACTCCAAAAAAGAAAAGTTTGTGTAATGAAATTTGGGGTGATGGTTTCAAGAGGTCTTCTGGCACATCTAACCAACCACCTGGGCTCCTTTGTCCATCCACAGCTATAGAAGTGACGGGTAAATACGTAGCTCATTATGAATTACCCAAGTTCTAGTCTTACTAAAACTTACTCTAAAAATTCCTGCAAGTTACAAATGCTCCTTTACAATTATTTGGTACTTCTGAGAAGTGGGAGTTCTATTTCCTAAACTACTATGATCAGTGACAATATCTGCTCTTTGTGAAACCTAAGTCTGTTTAATACCAGCATCTTCAAAGACAATAAAAATTCCAGCCTGTATTTATCTATTCCCATGTGAAGAGTCACTGTAGCATATATTGTATCATTCCATGGGAAATTCCTTGGCTTAATAGTTTCATTTATACACAGTTGTCTGAGGTCAATTTTCTATTTTGCAGTTGTCAAACAGCTGCCAAATTAAGCGGCTATACTCTAAAGTTCATTTACATTTTATGCCATTCTTAGGGTGTCTGCTTCATATCTTAATATTGCTAATGATTTAGCTGCAGATCTCAGTCATCCTTCCCCACTTGTTTCCTGCAGATGTTCACACCCTCTTGTTCTTTGAGTGCTTAGAAAGTAAGTTTGTTTCTTTTCCAAGGTGTTTTTTTTTTTGTTTTTTTTTTAGGTTTAGTCATTTTAGAAGAGAACACTATCTACTCAACAGAAAACAAATGAAATGGCTAGTAACTGTAATTAATCTGGTAATGTTTCACTAATTTGGGGGGGTTGCTAGAGGGGAAGGGGAGAAATTATCATCTGTGAAATACCCACTGCTCCTTGGGTTTACTAATTGATCAGTGTAATTATTATGTATTATTAAGTCTTCTACTTTTTACAAGATTTTGTATGGACCTTTTATGAAAAGTATACACTGAAAGGTGAAGTAGCTCTGCAAATTAAGGCATTCTTTTTATTACTAAAATATCAAAGGATTCCACTTTAACATAGACTAAAGTGGATTTCATTTGTGGTTTTGTAGCATTTTTCTTATTTAACTTAAGTTTACATGTGTGGGTGAAATATTCAGGATTTTTAAAAAGTTGTGACATGATCAAAGGAATATTTCTCTACATACCATTGATGTCTTACTACAAAGTAGTCAAATAGCCTGAGGTTACCATCTACTTTATAAAAATTCCTTAAAGACAGGTAGGACCTTTGGGTGTTAAATGTATACTTTAGAGTTCAGTACATTTTCTGAAGTGGGAAGCAATGGAGATACATTTACAAGCACTGCCATTCAGGATAGTGCTAAGCCTAAAGGGCTCTTTTAAAAAGATAGCCCTAAATTACAGTCACTAGGGAAAGTTTGTCCACTGTGCATCATGCCAAAAAATGCTTCAGTAACATTAATTCCCTAACCCAGAGAAGGAGTGTAGCTTGATTGACCCTTCCAAAGGCCTTACACAGACGCGTTGTTTATTAATAAAAAATAATAGTGTAAACTGTTTCAAGAGAACTATTTAAAAAACCGATTTATGTACAGTAGTTGTGTGCAAACATATTGACTGGGTTCGCACAATCACCGCAGGTGGATTGCGGCGTATGCTGGATGTCCGTTTGAATAAAACAGCCCATGGATTATTCGAGGGTTGTTTAACCCTCGCATAAGCCACGCTTGCCAGGTTTGCATGACACGATAAGCCACAGTGACTGCCCTGCCATGGCTTGAATACTCTGTGATTGTGCAAACCAGCCCACTGCATTTGTGCTAAGTAAAGGAAAACAATATCCTTGCTAGTTGCTACACTGTCTTAGGCAATGATTGGTGTTTCCAGTTGATGGATTCAGCATTGGGATTGCAATAAAATGCAAGTCAAGGTGAAATTGGATGCGGGCTCAGGGAGCAGATAAAACCAAGTGAAAATTAATGGCAGATGTAAAAGTTATCGGTAATAACATAGTCATCTCTTAGCAGTCGTTTGGTAAACCATATTTTTCCTTTACCAGATGTGTCATGAACATCTTCAGGGCAAATCATGTGTTTGATTCCGAGTCAAATGTTTTACATATTGAAAGTGGCTGAATTATGCTGTAATTGCTTTACTAGTTTGTGGTGTTTAGAGAAATAAAGGTGCTTTTAAAAAAAAATCTAGACAAAACTATGTTGCAGCTTAATTCCTGCTGCTGGATTGTTTGCATTGGTTTTCTTTAGTGGTAGCACAGATGTATTTTACCTCCCTCACTCTTGACTGGCATAGTTTTCATACTGTAGTATCCTAGTGCCTGCACAAATATCCTTCTAATATGTGGGCTGGCCTTTTTATGGCTTGCTCACCATTTCTCTTCCATTGCCAGGTGAAAAGGTAGCAAAAAGTCAAAGCCAGGATGTGCAAAGAATAATAAAGAGGAAAAGTGGATAATTGTTACATAAGTAGACTCAGACCTTGGAAAAGGTGTTTGGTTGAACAAATACTGGTTGTCAAAAATCTGGGTGCTAGGGCTTCTACAATAATTCTGAAATTAAGGGACTATTAATGTGTACTTTTGGGGAAGAAGAGGGATTAAAAGTAATCTTGAATTTTTAAAGATATCCAAGCACTAATTCAAATGTCCCAAATCTGGTGATAGCTGCTATTGTCTTTTTCTTTCACTTGTTTTTTTTTTAATTTCCATAACTGCTTTATCTCCTAATTTTTTTCTGTGTCTTCTGATGTTCAATCTATTCAAGATAATGCAGAAATTATTTATAGCTGCAGTGATTAGGTATCATCATGACACCAATTGGACTAGGTCACAAGCAACTTCAGCTAAATCAGAGCCTTGTGGGTTTCTTTTCTTTCTGTAAAGGCCTTAGCCTTTCCCTAAAGGAGCCTGTATCCGGTGATCTTAGTTTTAATGTGAATCAATGCTCAACAATTTTTTGCAACTGAGGACCCTAATTTCGGCAAGCTCTTATAGGGTTGGACCTAGTGTTTCACTCAACCAGCAGGAGCATTCCCTGAGCATAATCCCACTCAGAACTGTCCCACTGGCAGAAAAGGAGGGGGAGAGGTGATTTTCACTGATTCCCCCTCACTCTGTAGCCCCCAGCATCACCTCCCCCACTGTTCTGAAGGATTGCTCAACTCTACAGAGCAGATTTTGTGGATCATATGGTGCTCCAGTGGGAGAGAGTAATCAACAAAGATCACATCCTGCTCCATTCTATCAGCAGAAATACTCCACTGGATCAGAAGCCTTCTGCAGGTGGAAGGAGCCTTTCCTACTGCAAGAGGCAAATTCTGGATCTAACCCATTGTGAGCAAAGATGTTGATTTTAAAAAAAATCTCTGTTACCTCCTTTGAGTGTTAGAGATGGCATATTAATTAAGAAAATGAAATTAAAACCAGAGGATAACACAGATTTGTGCTATAGAGTAGAACTTCTGTTGTATGACCTGAATAGTCAGATATACATCGTTTCTAGGCATACGACTTGGTGCCTGTTTAGGGCATTAGATGGCCTGGACCTGGAGTCTTAGCTTTTTCTTCTTTTTGTCCTTTTTTTAAGGGCTCCATGTTACAACATATCATGCATTTACATCTACAACCCAGCCTTCACAGCATATGCATGCCCACTATACTACAAATGCAATCCCATTTGTGTACTGTCTTAGTGCATAGATATATGCTATGATATCACATATATGTGACTAACAGCAAGAAAGGTTCATCTGGCTTATTTTTTTTACTTTGCGTCCTCCAGTTCTGACATTTGGCCAAGAGAATAATGTTCTGGCAACCTTAAAAGAGGCATGTTGGTTAAAAGACATGGAGCTGTAAAGCCCAAAGGGACTGGAACATCTTCCCCATGTGGAATAGCTGGGATTTTTTAGTTTAGATAGAAGGCATCTAAGGCAGGAGGGGTCATGATGGAGGTTTATAAAATTCTGTGTGATGTGGAGTAAGATGTTTTTCTTTCATCTAGTGAACCTGATTGTTAGGAGATTCTGGACAGACAAAAGGTAATACTACTTCACATAGCATGTAATTAATAATATAGAATTCATTGACACAAGATGTGGTGATGACCAGTAGCTTAGATGGTTTTAAAAGGGTATTGGACAATTTCATGGAGGAAAGATGGCTGCTTGTCATGATGGCTATATGGGGCCTCCTGGTTTCAGAGGCAGTATGACTCTGAGTACTTGTTGCTGAGGAGCAACAACTATTGCCCTTGTGTTCTACTTGTGGGCTTCTCAGAGACACCTGGTTGGTCACTGTGGAAAGCAGGATGCTGGACTAGTTGGACCTTCAGTCTGATCAGCAGAGCTGTTCTTAAGTTCTTGAGCCAATAATTCCCTCTAATCGTAGTGTTATGCTGAATAGTACAGAAGCAAAATTGGCTAGCCACAAGCAAAAGGGGATGTTGGTTGTGCATAATTGGGGAAAACCCCAGTTATACTGGAACACATTAGTTTGTGTGTTTGTTGTTGTTTTTAAAAAAGACTCCCACCTCCACCACCACAAACAAGAAGATCAAGTGTTACACAACTGTGCTGCCCTAATGTTGCCCTGGAATCCTGGCAGCAGAGTGCAGGTGCAAGTACTCAGTGTGCTGGCTGGTTATTAAAAAAACTGTTTCCTCTGATCCTAATTAATTCTCTCCTCCAGTATTTTTCAGGCATCCTATAAGGGGGTGAGGGTAATTGGGGAGTTAGTAATTGTACTCCTCATGGCACTGCAGGCATGCATCCCTCTTAGTAGAAGAGATGAACCTTCTACCGCAGAGGGACCAGGTGCAAGACTTAAAAAAAAAAAAAAAAAAAGGAGAGTTTTTCCTTTCTGTGGTCATTGGCTAATATATACTGTTGACCAGAAAACCAAAGCTGTCAACTAATGAGTAGGAAGGAATTAGTCTCTTCCAGTTGTACCCACTGGTGTACCTGGTTCAGTATCAGCGTAGACTTGAGGGCCAGGGAGTGGGGATTGCTGTGGTCTGTAAGAATTCCATCTCTCTCTCCAGGCTCCCTGTCCATCAGACTGCTAGTCCAGTTTATTTGCACCTTGTTTTGGGCCAGCTGGACAGATTGGGGATTCTGTTGGTATACTGCCCACCCTGCTTCCCAACTGTCTCCCTACCTGAGCTAATGGAGGTGGTCTCAAATGTGCTTTTGAGATCCCCCAAACTGTTGGTTCTGGGGGATATCAACATTCATGCTGAGGCCTCCTTGTGTGGGGCAGCTCAGGATTTCATGACTTCCATGATAACCATGGGACTGTCCCAATATGTCATCAGCCCAACACATGTAGCAGGGCACACTCTATACTTGCTTTTTTCAGCTGGTCATGGAGATGGTGATCTGAAGGCGGGGGACTTTAAATCAGTCACTTTATCATGGTCAGATCACCTCCTGTTGAAATTTAGACTTACGGCACTCTGATAGGGTGGGGAATCTATTAAGATGGTCTGTCCCCAGAGGCTAATGGATCCAGATAGCTGGGGCATTTTCTGGCCAATATGGCTGACTGTCCTGTCAAAACCCTGGTTGATCTGTGGAATGCAGAAATGTCCCAGGCAGTTGACATGATTGCTCTTGAGCATCCTCTCTGCAATAGACCTGGTACGGCTCTGTGGTCTACCCTGTACCTGAGAGTGATGAAACAAAATAGAAGAATGCTTGAGTGCAAATGGAGGAAAACTCCTGACATATGCAATTGAACAATGGTAAGTGCCTATGCTCAAGTATATTCAGAGGCAGTGAAGGTGGCAAAGAAACACTATTTCTCTGGCTCTATAGAAGCCAATATATATTGCCCAATGGAGTTTTTTAGGGTTGTTCACAGCTTATTATATGTTGGC
Organism: Shinisaurus crocodilurus; assembly: GCA_021292165.1. Lineage (NCBI taxonomy): Eukaryota > Metazoa > Chordata > Lepidosauria > Squamata > Shinisauridae > Shinisaurus > Shinisaurus crocodilurus. The sequence goes on from JAHFWL010000883.1 coordinate 169,543, forward strand.
CCTAGGGCAGCTGTGGACTACCAGAGGCCCCCTGTGATATGTTTGCAAGGCATTTCCAAGACAAAATCTCTTGCATCTGCCGGGACTTAGATTCCAGTGTTATGGCAGATGAATCAGGTGAGGTATCTGGAGCACAGTCTTTTCCAGTTTTGTTGGATAAGTTTTAGTTGGTGCAGCTTGAGGACATTGACAAGTTGCTTAGACAGGTTCAAGTGACCACTTCTGTGTTAGATCCTTGCTCCTCATGGCTTTAAAAAAAATGGCAAGGAGGGAAGCAGCCAGCTGGTCCAGGGAGGTGATTAATGCCTCCTTGCAAGAGGGAGTGGTCCTGGCCACCTCAAAGAGGTAGCGGTGAAACCATTCCTGAAGAAATCCTCCCTGCACCCAGAAGATCTTAATAACTTCAGGTCGGTGGCGATATATTTTTTTTCCTGGACAAGGTCCTTGACTGGGTTGTTGCCCACCTGCTCCAAATGCTCTTGGATGAAATGGATTATCTGGATCCATTTCAGTGGGGTTCAGGCTGGTTCCAGAATGGAAACATCCTTGGTTGCCCTGTAAGATGACCTATGTCAGGAAAGAGACAGGGGGAATGTGAACTCCTGTTGATTCTCCCTGAGCTCTCGGCAGCTTTCAGTACCATCAACCATAGTATCCTTCTGCGTCGATTGTCTGAGTTGGGAGTGGGAGCTACTGCATTGCAGTGGTTTTGCTTCTGCTTGGATGATTGGCTCCAGAAGGTGGTGCTCGGGGAATATTGCTCGGCTTCGTGGATTCTCCAGTATTGGGTTCTGCAGGGGTTGGTTCCCTCCCCCATGCTATTTAACATCTACATGAAACTGTTGAGTAAGGGTCATTACTCAATGGAGTGTGTTGCCATGAGTAAACTGGTGACACACAGCTCTATTTCTCCTTTTCATCTTCATCAGGTGAAGTTGTGGATGTACTGAATTGGTGCCTGGCTGCGACAGTGGACTGGATGAGGGCTAATAAACTGAAGCGCAATCCAGAGAAGACTGAGATGCTGTTAGTGGGTGGCTCTTCTGAACAGATTGAGGGTGTTCAACCTGTTCTGGACAGGATTGCACTCCCCCTGAAGGAGCAGCCTCATAGCTTGGTGGTTTCCTGGAGCCATCTTTGGCACTTGAGGGTCAGGTGGCCTCAGTGGCATGGAGTGCCTTCTACCGAAGCTGGTTGATGGCCCAGCTACACCCCTATCTGGACAGGGGTAATCTGACTTCGGTAGTTTATGCTGTGGCAACCTCCAAGCTAGGTTACTGCAATGCACTCTATGTGGGGCTACTTTTGAAGGCTGTTCAGAAGCTGCAGCTTGTGCAAAATGTGGCAGCCAGATTGATAGTAGGGACCAGAAGGTCTGAACATATAACACTGGTTTTGGCCTGCTTGCACTGGCTGCCTGTAAGTTTCCAAGTCCAATTCAAGGTGCTGGTTTTGTCCTATAAAGCCTTGCATTGTTTGGAACTGCAGTACCTAATGGAGCGCATCTCCCAGTATGACCTTCTCCATAGACTATGCTCATCATCTGAGGCCCTCCTCCAAGTGCCTCCTCTGAGGGAGACTTGGAGGATGGCAACAAGGGAGAGGGCCTTCTTGGTGGTAGCCCCCAATTATGGAATGCTCCCCCAGTGGGGCCCGCTTGGCACCAACACTTTCCTCTATTCCCAGGCATTTGACAGCATATGATAAGGTTCTTAATAGGTCCTAGGCTTTACTGTTGATTGGTTTAAAATTGTTATATTTTTTACATTGGTTTTATATTATGTATTTTTAGGTTTTCAATCGTAAACCATCCAGAGAGCTTTGACTATAGGGTGGTATAGAAAATGTAATAAATGAAATGCCACACAGTAAACTTTGACCTGTGCTATCACTTCCGGTGAAGGACCAGGTCAGAAGCAATGTGCATAGTAGCTTGTCTGTGGAGACCATTTAATTACTTTATCTAGCAATGTGTATACAGCCTTTATGCTATTGTTTGCATAAAAGGAGACTTAACAAAATCTCATATACCGTAAATATCAGTATAGGAAAAACATAAATCAGCAATTAAATCAGTAGACTTTTCAATCTCCATAAATAGATGAATTAAAAACAGCAGATAAAAGTAAACAACAGACAAGCCAACTGACCATTTTACCACTCATCAATTTACCCACCAAAAGTCCAAATAAACAGGAGATTTTGTCTGGCACCTAAGCATAATGATGGTGTCAAGCAAATCTCCTTTGGGACAGAGTTCCACAATTGGGACATAACTGTCTACTTCCTTCAGCAACTAGACATTCTTTGCCACCAGATTCTCAGCCAATCAGTGTGGCAAGTTTTATATTAGGAAGAATTAGGGATGATATTTTGCATAAATCAAACTTTAATAAAGAGCCAGCTGTTTTATTTTCTTTGGCTGTGGTAGGTGAGCATAAACTGACAAGGTAAAACACTGGAGCACAATTTTTTTATAACTTTAAAATGGATTAAAGTTTGATAAAATTTAGTTAGATGTTAAATGTAATGCTATGCCTTTTGTATCATTTGAGACAACCTATGAAGGTTGTCATGAACTATCTGCTTCCAGCTGCTTCTTCCCTTCACTGTATTTAGCTATAATTCCAGAAAAGCAAGTAAGTTTTCTATAGCTGCCAGATGAGAAATAGATGGGAAAAGGCAATCTGAATTGAACACAGCAATGTTAGCTTTTCCAATGTTAATTCAATAATTTGACTTCTCAGAAAACTGCGTGGGGTAAAATAACTGGATTTATTAATCACTGAAATTAAGCCTAATAACAGGAATTTTCTCTTATTCATATAGCTTGGCTGCGGAAAGGCTGCAAATACATAAAGCAAACAAGAGGCTGATAAAACACTATTTTACGCAGATCATAAAGTTAATTATACAAATTTGTAGTAAAGGGTCTAAATTAAGAAATGTTGTTTTTATGGTATATTAGGTGGAATTATTTTAATGTGAATGGTTTAGCCCAAGGAAACTGTGAAATTGATGCATAAATCTGCTCTGTTCCAGCGCTAAGCATTTGAAATGCAATCTGTATGGGTTTAATGTCCGCAGGCCAGCATACTTATTTTTGCAGTGAGGTCTAGGTGCTACTAATACTGCTGCAACAGGTGCATGTAATTTAACTGCAGAGCTAGTCAAAATATCTTTAATCTGTCCATATTAAATGGAACCATGTGGGTCTATGACTAGAATTTTCAGATTTTATTCCTGCCTGTAGGCAGCATGGAGAATAAGTATCGTTATTGTATCTGTCTTTGCTTTTCTCTGTCCTTAAGGAAACAACTTAACTGGATTTGGTTAGGAAAGCCAGTTTGTTCATCTTCCACTATTTTTGTAACATGACAGTTTGTAGGTTTCACGAAAGAGGACATCTATTGAATATAGCAGAAGCAAATAATTTTATAGTAGGGGGATAGAGCTTTTACCCAATGATCACTTGACTTCTTAAAAGCCATACTCTTTATTGTCCTGAGCTCAGTGGCTGTCAACATTGGTCATATCACCACTCAGAGAACTTGGGTTATTGGGTGGTTTAAAAGTATAATTAATAAATTAAAATATACATTTTAAAAAATATCAGAAGGGAACATAAAAGGACAAAATACAAAGAGAAAAAACAGCATGCAGAATACAGTGTTTGAATGCTCTGAAGTATACATAGGGGAATCAAGAACCGGGTGACCGGCCAGATGGGCGATTAAAAAATATAATAAATAAATAAATAAATAAGAAGTAAAAATAAGCTATAGAAATTATAGTAGTGGCCCAATCCTATGCCATGCCCTCCAAGCCGCCAGAAAGTAATGAGTTTCCTTAAGCAGGAGGATGCATTGGGCTACATCCAACTTTCTGTGAGCAGACATCTGCTCATTCAGTGGAAGTTTCCCTTTCTACCACCCCCACCCCCCCGCAGCTCTCCCCACATGTCCTAAATCTGCTACAAGGGGTCACCCAACCCTCAAAGCAGATTTGGTGTGTGTAGAGGTGGAGGAGAACCACCAGCGGTGTCCATTCTGCTGGTGAAAGGGTGCCATTGGATACAACCCATTGCTCTGACTGTCACTGTAAATAGCAGTTGCCTTTTTCCTTCCATAAATTTATCTAGTCCTTTTCATGAACTAGAATTGGTATAATAGTAGTCAGAGTGAAATATATGGCTGTGGAATGTGCAGATCCCTACTGTACATTAGAGTTGTTAGCATGGACATCATCGCCCTAATTCATAGCGGCAGGCAAGTTGCGTTTTGCTTCCTGACTCTGAACCTTCCAGGAAAAGTTTCATGGGTTGTACTGCCAGTCTTTGTAGCTGAATAATTTCACATTGGCTGGTATTGCAGATTATTCTGTTTAAATAGAAGCAGGTTACAATTAGCACGAATATGCTGTGCTTCCCAATGGTGCGTGTGTATGTGTATACGTATATGTGTACATACACAGAGATTTCAGCCTTAAATAACCAATGATATTCAATATTCAACAGTCAATTTATCCTGCCGTGAGCTCTTATTAGTTGACAAAGGGGAAAAATTGTTATTGCATGTGGCTGTCTAGCTGGGTGGTCTTCCAGGGACTATAATCAACACACACAGTCTTTCTCATCAATGCGCAGTTCAACACTACAAATTTATCTTATCGTGTGGTAACAGCAAGGGTTTACTCTAAGAATTGTGAGAAACCTGCAAATGGTTTTTCAAAAGCAAGCAGAATGAATTACATTTAGACTTGGGTTCCTTTGTGGCAAAGCAGCTGTGAAGATTTTTCCTGCCAGTTAGTTGTGGTGTTGGTCTAATTTTATTTTTTTATTTTTATTTTTTAGAAATAGACAGGCAACACATTTTTTTCTCTTCCACAATAGATTTTTTTTTTGTAAGAATGAGCCATAACATTTAAACAGAACGTTTCAACAAATGAATAGTCATTTTAGCTGGATTTATTACAAACAAGTACACATTAGAAATCATCCTGTTGATAGACATTTAAAGTTAGTTTGATGAAACGTCTAAGTACTGTTCGGTAAATTTCAGTGGCGTATATGCACTATTTAATCTGTTGCTTAAATAAAAGCATTTTGAAATATTGTTAAGAATACATAGCAAATGTGAATACTCTGCTTATTTATTACATTTATACCCTGCCTTTTTTCCTGCAAGGAACTCAAGGCAGCTTACATAATCCTCCTCCTCCTCCTCCTCCTCCTCCATTTTTTCCTCACAACAACCCTGTGAGGTAGGGACTGGCCCAAAGTTTCATGGGTTGCACTGCCAGTCTTTGTAGCCGAATAATTTCACATTGGCTGGTATTGCAGATTATTCTGTTTAAATAGAAGCAGGTTACAATTAGCACGAATATGCTGTGCTTCCCAATGGTGCGTGTGTATGTGTATACGTATATGTGTACATACACAGAGATTTCAGCCTTAAATAACCAATGATATTCAATATTCAGTGAGTGTCACGGCCGAGTGGGGACTAGAACCTGGATCTCCCAAGTCCCAGTCCAACACTCTAACCACTACGCCACACTGGCTCTTATGCACAAGAATACATATTTGCAAAAGGAAGCTGATTAGCTTGCCAAATAAGGTAGACTATTACAGGTAATATTAACCTAATTATTAAGGAAGCTGCTTTCTAAGGTTTCATTATAGCAGCATTCTGGAACATTATACATTAATTGGGGGGGGGGCTCTTTTCTTTTCTGTCATTTCTTGTGTGTGTGTGTGTGTGTGTGTGTGTGTTTTGTTGTTGTCTTCAATGGAAATGAAGAAGAATAACCTCCAGACAGTACCAGTAGAGTATATGTGTGTATATTGACCTGTTTCTTTTATGGTACTTGTGAGAAGGCTCCACTTTTAGTATGCAGACACTGAGAAGACTTCAGAATTAATGTTCTGGGTATCAGAAGACATCCCACCCCACTTTCAGTTTTTAAAATACACGTCAACACTTAAGTTGGGTAGACAGCAGCACTAATCATATTAAGCACAGTCTCCAAACTCATGGGGAATGCATAATTAATTCATTGTTTTAGAGGTGCTCATTTACTGGTCAAGGGCAAGCAGTCCATGCATAGCTCCCCATATGAGTAAAGAGAAGAGAGCCAATGTGCAGTTCAGTGTGACACTGCCATTCCCTCTGCCCACTAAATCTTGTTTGTTACACCTCTACCATGAGCCAAAACCATCAAGCAGTTTCCATTAAAGTGTTTGCCACGTAGAGTGCAGTAGGGTAGTAAATGCTAATTCAGTGTCAATTAGAAAAATGCCTCTAATGGGGGGAGGGGATGCAGTTAAAAAGAGGCACTTGTGTTGATTCATTGCTGGGCTCACTCTTTCTCTCCCCCTCCCTTCCCCATTCCATCCTATGCACTGTAGGCCTCTTTCAACACTTTCTGTTTATTATTTTAATGCAAGTTTAGCTTGGATGCACTTTGCTGTATCTTTTTTTTAATTTTAAATTTAATCCCAAAATTTACTTCTCTACTTAAGTCTCTTTAAAGCCATATTTCACAAGTGCATCATTAAATTCCTACAGTCTTAATGGCTAAAAAGATCAATATGTATTTAAACAATACTGGTATTCAAGAAAGCAGTGGTCATCTGAATTAATTCTGTTTAATTTTTTTCTCCACATTTTAGTGTGTACATTAAACATATGAACAAAGTTAAAGCAGTGCATATAATACCTGATGAAAGATGGTGTAGACTGATTTAATCTTCCTAAATTTTAAATAGGCATATGAAAATTACTGTGTTTTGACTTTCACTAACTCCAGTATACAGTAGTTACAGTGGGTGCAAGTCTTGCAAAAGATGAGCACTTTTAGGTCCCATTGATTTCATTGCAGGAGGATATCCTCAAAACAAAACATACTAACCAATGGATAACATTTCTACAGCATAGGAAGGCAGTTTTAAAGTGCTATTCTATTTCTGTTATGTGTGACTTGAAATATTTTTTTAGTAACCAATTCTAAATCTGATAAGTTAGTGCAGTTTAAATGATTGGGTGCTTGTGATGGTTTTTCAAACCTGTATTCAACATAAGCTATCAAACCTTCATTCTAAATTAAAACAGGGTTTCAAGATCTTAAAGAAGTAATTTCAACAAAATTAAGGTGTAATAAGTGGGGGGGGGGATAGGAATTGTACATATCCTGAACCATAGTTCTGCTGCCCTCTGATTTGTACATGGGCACTTCCATTTACTGCTTTGTCAAGTCAAGGACTGCTTAGCACATTCAATGGAGAGGCATGCACACTTCAGAGTCCAGCATTGTAGTGAATGGGGGTGCTCCAGAGTGAATCTTCAGGCTGAAAAAGCAAAGAAATTTCCATGGTAACTTTTTATTGTAACCTTTATATGAGTGTATGCATAATTAGGAATGTGGGGTTTCTGGAAAATTCTGAGTTGGAAAATTTTCCTATACAAATTAGGGAAGTTTACATAGGTTAATTTGCATTGGAAAATTTCCTGATGCCCTAGAGAGTGATCTAATGTAGCATGTTTGTTTTATTTGTATTTTGCAATCAAGAAATGTTAAAAAAAAAAAAAAAAAGTATACCATGTTAGTTTTTTGTCCCAGTACACCACAAGTTTGACCTGAAATATTTAAGGGGAGGGGGGGAGAATAAAGCACCCGTAATGTGATTTAAATGTTACGTTATGTAGAAATTTTTATTGGAATACTTAATCACCTGAAAAGCATTAATTGCAACTTTGAATGTGCAAAGCTTGCCTAATATTGTATTTGTAATTGGTATCCATTCGTTGTTACTAATGAAATTACGAAATGGAAAATTTTCTGTGGAAAAATAAAGCACGGGAAAAAATTTCCGCCCCACATCACTGTGTATAATTATAATAACCATTTAGATAGCACTTCAACATATTCAGAGCACTGCAGTGCACACCTATTGTCTCAGTAATTCTCAAAGCAGTCATGTAAAGTAGCCTATATTATTATTCTCCTATTGCAGAGGGAGACTGAGATGGTGGCTTGCCTATGGTACATGTCTTTGACATTTGAATCCGTGTTTCCTGCCTCACAGCTTCTACTTAAAAAACACAACAGCTTTTTCTGTAACTATGTATGCATGTATATGTAATACTGTTTTGTAATGTTTTCATAGTAGAACATCATGACAGCAGTACTGAATTGAATGAGACTTCAGATCTATATATATTTCTCTTTGGTGTCACTTCAGTATATAGATGATTTACCGGTATATAGGATCTAACATAGGCTGCATTTATTACTTCTCATTACTGTATAATGTGCTTCCAGAGTGTCAAAATTGTGTTTTAAAAAGCACATTAAAGTTATTTTTTGCCTTCCCCGTGTGTGTGTTTCGTTTATTTCAGTTACATTTGTAATAGAGGTCTGCAGCTTCAACGCTGTGTGAGGTTTTAATTAGAGAAGCAAACCACAAAGATAAAAAGACCATTGCTTGAACTTCTGCACTTACTGGATGCAAGTCAGACTGTCAACCGCTCTCCCTTTTCTGAGATGTTTTATTTACGTATTTATTTTGCAGTGGGTAAACTTCAAAAGCACATTGTCAAAAGAGTTTAATGTTAGAATTTACACGATGGTGTGTGCATAGATTGAAAGATAATTAGGTTCTCAGTGGTAAGGAACCTTCTGTGTGATGCTGTGCAGTGCAGTGCACAAGCTATGTGGTGTATTGACCCACAGGTCTTAAGCGGAGTAATGTTGTTTCTGTGGGCAAGATGTAATTTGAAACCACCTCCTTAGTTTTCCAGTATGTTAAATTGGAATAATGAAGATTAACTAAATACGTTAAGGTACATCACACACAGACAGCCTGAAATGAATGGTTGTGAAGCAGCATCCAATGCTTGATAGCTGCAACCTCTGTTCAACTGGTACTTAAAAGTTCCTGAAGTCATGCATGCTACCCTCTGCTGAGATATGCATGTAGGATTGTGTCATTAGAATGTTATGTGGTAAACATGATTGCTTTGTGTACACTGGTGTTAACACTGGAGTTTTCCTGCATCAGTGTAGATGACATAAATGCATTTACAGATGTCAGGGCACCTTGACCCAATCAGGGTTTGTTTCATAGATTTAATAGATCATAGAGTTGGAAGGGGCCTACAAGGCCATCGAGGCCAACCTGGGAAATTATTTCCTGCGTTGCGCAGGGGGTTGGACTCGGCCTTATACGCCCCTTCCAACTCTACTTTTCTATGATTCTAAATTTACTTGCTACTCCTTCGGGGGAAAAGGTCTCAGAGCAGCTTACATAAAAATTTAAAAATATAAATGAAACTATAGTAAAATCAGGTAGAAAGAAAAAAAATTAATGCTGCAGAGCAAATAAAATTCCAATGTAAAAAGAAAAAAAGACTAATAGGTCTAAAATACCTGGGCAAATAAAATAAAAAAAAATCTTTGCCTGATGCCAAAAAAGACAAACCAGTGCCAAGTGATCCTCCTTCAGGAGGGAATTTCAACAGTGGGGTGCCACAACTGAAAAGGCCCTATATCTGGTCACCAGCTGATGGTTGGGTGATTTGGAGAAAGTTCTCAGACTACTATCTTAATACTCAGGTAGGTTTATGTTGGAGGAGATGGTCAGAGTCAGACTGTTGTTCCAGCCTAGTGTAATCTGTTCTGGCAATGAGTCTCAGGCAGAGGGGGTTTTTTTTGCCATCATTTTAAACTAATTGAACCTGGGACTTTCTGCATGCAAAGGGGAAGTGTTATTTATAACTGGGCATATGAATTTATCTATTTTATTTCTGTAAAAGATTCATCTTTACCGTTGAATATATATAAATACCAGCCATTGTGCATATTCATCTAAAGTATGGATGGACAACTTGTGGTCTTCCAGATGTTTAGGCCTACAACTCCCATCGCCCTACTCAGCACAAGCAATGGTGAGGGATGATGGGAATTGTAGACTAAAACATCTGGAGGGTCACAAGTTGCCTGCTCCTGACTACCAACCATTGTGCACATTTACCATTAAATGTGCATTAACTATATGATGCACATCAATGTAGGCATGCAGGACAGTCATTGTATGGAACATTGACTGACCTCAGTGCAGTGGCTGCTATGATGTGCACATAGCCCTTGCCTGCTCAAGGGCTTCCCTTTTAACTTTGCTGGAGGGAGCAGCTTCATGAGTGAATCACTTTGACACATGGAATTGCTTTCTCTGTTAATGTGAATGGGAAGCATCACTCTGTCATGGTAGTTCTGTGTGTGGATTGGGATGCCCCTGGAGTTGTAGATCAGTGAAATAGCTTTAAATGTAAACAAGTAAGGTGTGATTTGTGTGTGTGTGTTAAAACATTGCTATCAGAATTTCAAGATTCAGAAGGAATGGAACTGCGATACACAGTGCTTTTTTTCTGGAGAAAAGGGTACTGGAACTCTTGAATTACATTTCCTCGGGAGTAGATGGCGATTAAATTGTAATGCAATTAATAGAAGAAAAGGTGCTGGAACTCAGTTCCGGTGAGTTCCACCAGAAAAAAAGCCCTGGCGATACATACTCTAATTTCCAATTTTAAAAAATAGCAGGCACTCTAGTTTGGCAAAACGTTATAATTTCTAACTTCTTGGTTGCTGAAAGTTTGTTAGTAGCCTTTTGCCTCTTTATTATTCTGCTTATAGCCCAATTGTGCTTGAAGAACTTACGCAGTTGGAGAAGCTTGCAAAAACGATTTAATCGTTCTATGTGTCAAAGGTTAGATGTCTGTCTTATCATAAGAATGTTGGCATTTTTACAATGCATGAGTTTTCACAAAAGCCAGTGGTGTCTAGGAAATATTTTATGGTCATCCCAACAATGAAGATTAAAAGCTTTTGTCATCTAGAATTTCCAAATACAGTATAAGGTTCTGTTAGAAGCCTAACTTTGTTTTCTCTGTGACCCACAGATGTTTTCATCTCCAAAAAGGAACACCGTTACTCATAAAAGGCGATTAGGGCAGTTATTGTAGAACATGTGTTGGTGCCACATTTGTTGAGGGATTCTGAAAGCCAATAGGCTTATTGACCTGTAAACTACTATTGAAAGCAATCGCCTGGAACTTTATGCAGTGAGAGATATGTTTCTTTCAATGGCAACTCTGTAATTAGTATATAATTTTGCATGACCTTTATGTTCTAAATAGTCTGTTTTGATCCTTACATTCTAATCTGCTTTGCACAAAGCAGACTTCTCCTTACTTAGTCTATTGTCAAATAAAACAAAATACACCTATTAAAACTTACTCCCCCAAAATGTTGGAAGCATTCAGTAATATTTGTGCTAGCTACATAAAAGGGTAAGCTGGTAAGGTTTGAATAGCAATGTGAAGCCTGACACGTTCAGCTGAACCAGCCAAAATGTTCTAAATATTTAGAGTAATTCATTTTAGTACTTGGAACTGCATATGCCTTCAAATAACAAAGGAAACATAGTACACCCAGCTGATATGTTGTTGGTTATTTGCCTCTTCTTAGGCTTGTCTGTTGCAGTAGACTAAATTCCCTGTTATATCTGTTCCAAAAATAATATAGAAGAAACATGTAATGGAGACATTTGAGTATTTTTTTTTAACTTGGTGAACAGTAGTTCAGTTATTAGAATCTCTCCCTTTTTTAAAAAACAACCAGTCCCATTATTCTTTTTGGATTGTTGTATTACTTTAGGATCTGAAAAGGTCTCTTTTGGAAGCTAAATGACTAATTTTACACATGTCCTATGAATTGCCATTTCTACTTTATCTGGAAGTGGGTGTCAGGGTGAATTTATTTTTATGTAATGTGGCAGGCTTGTGAACATTAGCAAGTTGAACATTAGCAAGTTCACAGGAACTGCAGAGAGATTTATTAAACCTTTTGGGGGCCACCTTCTCTAGTACACTGATTTTTCTGTACTGGTAACTTCACCTTCTTAACATGCCCAAATCAATCATTTGTCAAATGTAAAGTTTGTTCTGTCCGTGCATTGCTCTCTGTTTAAATCCTTGGTATTACAGCAGCACTACTCGTATTGTGCCTTTCTGTAACAAAGATGAAAAAGAAAGTACTGCTTTCCCAGGATAAACACTTGGTAATTTCGTTGTGTTTATGATTTTAATGTGAAACTGCATAGGATTTCATTTTTACAAAGTGTTGGAGGAAACAAAAATGACAATTCTTTTTAACAATCATTAATAAGAAACATAACAGGCTTTTTTCTCCACAGCTTGTACTTTTTAAAACATTGGTTCCCACTGTCCACAACACTGCAAATCCAAGAAGTTATTTTGATAATTTTTATGTGTTGGCTGAAACCCCTGATAAAGCAAAAGTCTAGCATTGTTGGTAGTAGTGTGCTCTGTGAATAAGGTATGTGAACCTGTGGCTTGATGGCCACTATGCAGTCTATTTCACTTCCTTGTGGCTTGGACCAGGGTAGGACTTTGAGAATATGACCGTTACTAACACAGACCCCATTTCCAAAAGTAATTTAGAAAGTGATCCTTCCCCCCATTGAGTTCAGTAGGATTTTTTCCTATGACTTAAGTTAGTTCAAATTGCAGCCTTAGGCAAGGCTGGAAATATTAATGTGAGTGCTATGTGAGAAATAAGGCCAAACAGCTTGTTCATTTGTTGATGAATTGAACTGACTCCTACGTGTATACTTTCTGTGTTTTCTACTTGTGTATAATACATTTAATAGCGCAGGAGACTTTCCTCTCTACTGCTCTTTGTAACTCAGCATACTTTAGTACAGTTATTGTAATAAGGATAGGTTTGCACTTTAAATTTATGTATTTGCACCAGGGGTATCAAATACAAAATGTGATCTTTTATTGAAAACCCTCCCAGGGGGGAGAATGCTGTTGCCAGAGTTTTAAATTGAAGGAAGGTGGTCAAACTTATTGATGACATTTGTCCTGGTTTTGTAAAAATGAGTCTTATTGTGCCACATCGTGTAACTTCTACCGTCCAAGATTTTTCTTGATCTCTCCTCTTTTGTTTGAACTCACTTCCCCATAAATGTGACAGCGGTAATTGTAGCAGTGTTTTGCTTGTTACTATTAGCAGGAATTAAAAACTGGATCAACTTCCACCACAGTTATTAACATTACGTGAGCTTGATCCTTTGAAAGAATCTGAAGCTGTTCTGGGGCTTTTATCATCGATTCCCTTGCCTATTTTAGGCTATTCTGCATTAGTTCAATCTCATTTTAACATGTGAAGTGCCACTTGTTAAGTGCAAACGCTATTGTGGTTTCCCTGTTAGAGCTATATTCAGAAACAAATGCAAACCTAAATCCAGAATTTGCTTTAATATTTGACATGATTTAAGTTTTTCTAATAGCAACATTCCAATATTTTTTTAATATGTACTTTGTTGAAATGTTCTATTAGTTTTAACAATAAAAAAGAGAGAAATTATCTTTCTCTATATAAAACATATTTGAAGTTCAGAAAAGCAAATATTTTCGGAGCAAAAGTGTTTGGAACACAAGAAGCTACTAATATTTAATTTGACCGCCTCAGAACAAGTCATCAGTCACAGCAGTGGGAGGCTAAGGCTGCACAATCCTGTACACACTTACTTGGGAGTAAGTCACATTGAACTGAATGGGATTTACTACTAAGTAGACATGCAAAGGATTGCACCATAAGGTGAAGGCTTCTTGCCACACTTTAATGGATTCAGTATATCTCTCCCCACACACCCTACCCATCCTTCACTCTATTCCACACAAGCCCTACTTTTTATAGCCAGCAAGCTAACTTGTGTGGATAGTGTTAAAGTTTAACTTTTTCATTTTCTTAGAGATCCCAATTTTGACACTGTGTTAAACAAATCCGTTGCTACATTATTAAAATAAATTCTGAATTTATTTTATATGTGCTGAATTAACAGGAATAATTGATTGCCATGCATTTTGACATTCTGCAAATGTCCATTATTCAATGATGAGGTTCATGTCTTCAGATTGTGAGTCAGCCAAATACGTAAAAATCTATAAAATATCCGGTTCTTCATTGTGATGAACAGAGGTAAAAAGTCGCACATCTCTAGTTGATTGTGTAAAAAAGAAGTTGAATGTCTATTTTTCAAGTAACCTACATCAAGGTGAAAAGTTCTAATATATTTTAATGAAAGGAAACAGTTGTTAGATATGCATATTATTCATCGCCAGAGAGAGGTGAATAGTTATTTATTTATTTATTTATTTTATTTATTACAGTAATGCCTTGGATTGCAAGTAACTTGGTTTGAGAGCGTTTTGCAAGACAAGCAATTTTTAAAATATTTATTTATTTATTTATTACTTGATATACAAGCGACGTCTTGCAATACAAGTACTGTAGTACGGCTTAAATTAAAAATCTCTGTACAATTTTTTTGGGGGGGATTTCGTTTTGATATAAGAGTGTTTTGGATTACAAGCATGTTTCTGGAACAAATTATGCTCTCAATCCAAGGCATGACTGTATATTTATACCCCACCTTTTTTCCTGAAAGGAACCCAAGGCGGCTTACATAATCTTTCTCCTCCTCCTCTTCTCCATTTTATCCTCACAACAACCCTGTGAGGTAGGTTAGTTAGGTAGTTAGTCCTGTCCTGCAAAATATAAAATAATATGTATCATACATATTATACGTATATTATACATAGATATACTGTGAACATTCTGGTCATCTAAATAAGCCTTCTCTCATCTGTAAAATTGCTTGCACTCAGGTGATTCCAATCCAGTCTTGTATATATTTGTTGGAAATATATTTGTTAAATGCAATTATGCTGCTTAATTAAGTACAGGCAGTCCCCGGGTTACGAACGAGATCTGTTCATAAGTCTGTCTTTAAGTCGAATGTGTACGTAAGTCAGAACAGAAGCCATGCAGTGTTTTCAAAGTGTTGCAAAATGTCTCAAAGTATAGCGTGTGCATTCGTAAGTACGAACCATTGTATTTAACTCAGATTTTTACATATATGGCGGTCCGTTCTTAAGTACGAGTTGTCCTTAAGTTGGGACGTTCGTAACCCGGGGACTGCCTGTACTTTTCCTTGATCTTCAGTTGACATGAAGTACCTACATAATATCTTACTTGTTGAATAAGCAAGCTTTGTGAATATCAAATTCCTTCCTAAAGTAAGAAAAACAGACTGACAGATTCATCTCACTAACGTTAAGCCACCCTGCGAGTAAGCTATGGTGGGTTGGTTGTTTGCTCAAGAACCCACGGTATGCCCAACAGGTGATCGGGCTTACCGTGGGTTGTTCTCCCCCTCCTTCCCTCTGGGTTACATGCTGCAGGGGACTCCAGCATGTAACCCAGTGTCCGTCACAGCAGAACCCATCTTGTCTCCCTCTCCCCACTCTGATTGCTACCCCTTTCGTTCGCCACATGTCTGTGTGGTTTTTTCCTGGAGCCTCAAAAAAGCACTATTAGGGTCATGTATATTTTTTAATAGTTTTGGTGCCTGAAAATTGTGCAAATGTGTTGTTGTTGTTGTTGTTATTGTCAGTCTTTCACAAGTGCACTCTTACAGCTGTCCGATACATGTAGCCTTGCCTGGTCAATTTCCTAATCTGTTTCAGCTGTCAAAAGGAGTGGCGAAGTGGAGTAGGTAACAGATTGACAAGGCTAGACTGCATATAGGTGAATTTGCACACAGTTGCCTAGCTGTCAATTGAAAAGTACTGGTAAAGGGGGAAAGTGGCAAAATGTGTACCAAAGGGGGTGGGGACAATATCTCCCCCTTGGCAATGTAATCTTCTTGATTTTAAGTGTTGAACTGACAGTTGTCAGTACCCACCACCTTTTCAGCACCTCCCCAAGTCTTTAGCTACTCCAGAAAGAGGAGATATTAACCCCCATTCCCATTTTCACAGCTTCTTTTCAGAGCACTTACTGCTGCGGTTACTGCGTTTCTGTGACAGTTCTTTTAAAAAAACAACACAGCCATATACGCACATTTAATGGCAGGGAAGTAAATGGAGCGGAAATTTCCGCACCTGCGATAACGGAGCAGTTAATACAGGTGCACAAATTTCCCCTCCATTTTCTTTCCAGCCATTAAATTTGTGTACATTTCCGCATTTAAAAAAAAAAAACTGCCAGGGAACTTCAGTAACCACAGCAGTAACTGCTCCAGAAAGGAGCTGCAAAAGGCAGGGTGGAGGAGTTATCGGTAATATCTCCCCTTTCTGGAGAAGCTGGAGAGTCAGGAAAGTGTTGAAAAGGTGGAGGACACTGAAAAGTGTCAGTTCAACACTTAAAACTGAGATGATCACATCGCCAAGGAGGAGATATTGTTGTCCCCCCTTTTGGTGCATTTACTCCCCCCCCCCCATATTTGGTGCTTCTGACTTGTACTACTGGGTCCCTCCTTTTTCTTACTGTCATTTCTCCCCTTTACCTTCACCAGTGTACACAAATAGCTGATAGGCAACCTCGTCTTGTCAATACTCATACCAGATAGCTATAAGTGAGTATTTGTGCACTTCCAAAAGACCGATAAAATAATAACAATTTTTTAAAAAATATGACTCCAATTGCATATTTTTGAGGCACTGAATCGGAGAAGCAGCTGGCACAGTTCTTTCTGTGTGAGCTGTGAGGAAGAGGAGGGGTGTCCGAGCATGGATCCCCAGCTACAAGGGCAGAGTGATTTTCTGACCTCATAGCTGGGAATTCAAAAAATCCTATGGCCATCATTTGTGTAGCTACATTTGTGTAGCTTAAATCAAATGTGTCAGAAAAGTGGGGGTTGGAGGGTTGGGATGAGAAGCAGTATTAAAAGTGATACTTATTTTGTAGCCAGTATTTTTTCCTACCTCGAATCTCCTACTACGCAGCTTCATGATGATGATGATGATGATGATGATGATCCTGGAGTTTTGAGATCAGTCATCTGAGACACAGCAAAGAAAAATAAAAACATGTTTAGAAAATAACCTATAATTTGGAAAATTAATAAGTGTGTGCGTATTACAGGAATTTATTCAGTCTCTAGTTTCATTAGGATCATGGGATCAAAATATATAATATTATGGAGTTTGTAGGGTCTGTTCTTAGGATTTTGAAAGGGAAGTTATACTGATATAACTCTTATGGTGTTCTGCAGTTAAAAAATAAGGGTTGCACTTTGAAATGAGAATCATCGGGCGACCCTAGGATCCATACATAGAGTTTATAAAGTTAGTGGTGTTATGAAATTAGTAACAGATTGTGTTAATTTTATTTTTACTAATCAGTCAATTGATCCATCAGTCAAAAAATGAAATGTAAATGTCGTGACAGCTAAATAATACATTATTAGTGCTGAAACAAAATATTTCCCCAAACCATGTATTTTTTAAAATATATAAAATATTTGAAGGATGTCTACAAAACTCAGTTCTCTTCTTTTTTTTCTTTCTTCCTGGTCTCATGGTAAGGTAATTAAAATGACATAACACCGTTACAAAAACAATTAGGATCGCTAAAGTATCCCCCCCCCCCGACACATATCTTATTCCAAAACCAGAATTTGAATCCAGACTTTAAGAGCACAAAAGATATATCCTGTTGATGATATGTTGTCTGTTTAGTTTTACACTCAGGTCTGCTTAGCAGTGTTTCTGGAGTTGTATTTGTGGTTTGAGATCTATTTGTAGCCCTATGGGAGAAAGATCACCAGGTTCTAGTGTATGATCAGGTTAAATTAACGCATATATTGCTTTTCAGTTTGAAATAATTGGTTTAAGTCTAGGACTACATAAATCATGTAATCGACACAGTAAATTGCCTCTGTCATCTTTTAAAAATATTAAGCTGCCTATTATGTGAGAAAAATGGTATTGACATATTGTTCAAAGGTTCCAGTTCTGTATTACATTGTCTAAATTGGGCTAGTATGTTCCACTAGTGATGATTGATTCTGTTGTAGGCAATCCAATTCAGGACCATTTTGTTGTTCTCTTTTATTATTTGAAATACTTTATTTTATTTTTTTAATGATAATTCTCAGGAGTTAGCATCCATGCAGGGTTTTTGGCTCTGGGTGCAGCAGTATTTCTTCTCTCAGATCCTAAAGGTATATTTAGGGAAACTAAAGTTACTTCCTCCTACACTTTCCTTTTTCTCAAACATCTGTTTGTTTTTAATCACCTTTATAGTGCACCCTCCAACCCACAGCATTTTCATTGTGTATTGGGGGGGCTATGATGGAGGAGGGATTTGGTTTACATACACTCCCTATTTATCCTAAAATCTTTTAATGTTTCCTGTGACACAGTATTTTCTATTTGCATATGGTATGCAGGAAGCTGAGAAACCCTGCAAAATGTTTCTAGAAATTTCAGGAAAATATTTGACTACAAGTAGGTGTAAAATTCCATGTCCTAGTGAGATCTCATGTGGCTTCCGGAATTTGTCTAAAGTTTTCCAAAGAATACAGATTAAAAAGCAAGGTGGGAATCTAAAGAAGTATAACCTGATAAATACTAGTATTTTTGGAACTGTTCATCAATTATCCTAGCAGTATGTTTGCGGTTGGAATGTAGAACTGTGGCTGCAGTACAGCCTAAGAAGCTCCTCTGTGAAGTGACTTCACATGTGGTTCTGGCAATTTTAAGTATGTCACTGCCACCCCCAGCCCAATGGCATGTTTTTAATAAAGTGACTTGTTATTTGTTCCATTGCAATGTAATGTGCTGCCTTTATTCATTAGATACAATTAGGCTAATCTATTTCTTCTTACACTACCTTTTAAATCTTTTTTTGCTTGTCCAGTTTATATTTGTGAATGTGTTCAGTATCTAGTACAAATCTTTTGTGTGGATTTCATTCTGAGGCTAAAGTCTGTATATATGCACAGGCATGGCTTCCACATTTTGAAAACAGGAACATTGATTTTTTGCAGTTTCCAAAATTTTGCTGTGCCCCTGTGCAGCATGTAATGTAAACATGCATACAGGGTGCGGGGGGAGCACTATGTGAAGGTTTATGGAATGAGGGGTAAGTCTTCACCTTCCCTAAATTATCTGACTGTCTTCTCTTTTATTGTAACAAAATACAATTGTGGTATGTATGTGGAAGAATTATAAATAAGATACCAAATAAGTGATGTTAACTCTGTGAATTTTATTTGTCTTAGCGTATGCTTCGTCATCTCTTCTTACTTTTTTTAGAGTAATGAAGTTAAAACACATTTTATCAAGAAAAGTTTCAAGACAAATTAAAGATTTGGCCCAGGCTGTATGATACATGGTGAACACTGGTCTTTAATCCTACTCCTACGGAAGGATTGCCCATTCAGGAAACTATCCACCAACATTAAGAAATAATATTCTTTTGTCAGATCCCTAACTATTCATTCACTCGCAACAATAATTTCTTGCCTTCTCACTACAACGAAGATCACTTCATACTACACCCACTATGTGCATATTTCTTGCTGGACATCCCTTCAAGGGCATAATGTTTGAATAGGATACACACATACAAAGCATGCCATGTCTGTAGAACCAAGGTTGTCTGAGTGTGGAAAGCTAAGCAGGGTCAAGCCTGGTAATTACTTGGATGGGAGACCCCTCCTCTAGTTTCCTGTATTGAGCAGGGGGTTGGACTTAGGCTCCTTCCAACTCTATGATCTATGAAACCTATGAAATTGTGTGGTCAAGTTCTCTCAAAAACTGTGAATCACATGATTTGAACCTACATGCATTGGATTTTGTGTCTGTGAATGCCCACATGTGGCTACCCAGAAGGATAGTCATGCCTGCTGGGCAGGGCAAGAAGGCATGATCTTGCTCCCCCATTGCATTTAGAGAGAATATTGGGGAGAAAGTATTGTCTGATCTAGGCATTTCTTAGGCCTGTGGCAATTACATAGTTCTTGTTTTGCTGAAAATGAAGAAAAGGTGCAAACTTGAGGACTGTTGGAAGTGATTCACTATGCTTTTAGTGGATGATTATGAATGTGGATGATAGTTACACTGTCTAGCATGAGAAATCTTGTTCAGCAAATATTTGAGAACAGTTTGAGCAGAAATTAAATTTAGATTTGGTGATTTTGTCCTCTTTAAGTATTACATAATTTTTGCCTCTGTTCCTGCATAACATCCCTATTATCTTGTACAAAACTTGTCCAGATTTTGTGCAGTGCAATTTAAGTGTGTTTCTCAGCATTAGGTCCCTAGTAAATGTGATAGGATTGCAACCTTAGTTGTTTGGATCTTTGTTTATATGTTAGCATTTAAAGGTGGAGAAATGTGTGTGAACTCTGCTACAACTGCTCTGTGGCCATATGCTGATTCATAAACATTTTGTTGTGGAATGTATATCTTCACCTTACATCAGTTAAAACATTTGCTATTTGAATAGGGAAAAGGATAAACATTCTGCATCTGAGTTATACTCTTTTCCTTTATATGCTGCCTATCATTTTTATGTCACTATGCAATGTGATTATTTGAAATATAGGATCATATATTATCTTTGTTATTCTTATATCACATGCCCTGGGATATGTTGTGTGTGCAGCTTTTAAGACTGTATGGCAAATTATATATAGCTATTACGATTCTGTAAAAATGTGGAATATTCTGGCCATTGTATGTGGCACAGTATTTCTGTGTGGTATTTGCAGGGAGGGAGGGAGGGAGGGTGCACATGTCAACTGTTTTTAGGTCTTTTCGTAGTCCCACACATCTCCCTCTAACATGTGAACTAACAAGCCTACTATGTTGTCTTCATTTGATACAGACAGAAAGTGACAGGCAGGGGAGTCCTGGCGATCTCAGCAGTTGGCAAGATCAGAGGCAAATGGTAGAGACCACAGGTAGAGCTGCTGAAAGCTGTCAGAATCTTGCTTGGTTTCCTACATAGATGATCTTCCATGATGGCCTCCCTTCATAGCTGGAGACTTTTCAGAGTCCCAACATGTGCTCTCCTAAAGTTTCTGAGCAGCATCATGTGGTGTTTTCCCTGGAAGCATGGCCAAGAGTTTGAACTTTTTCTAGTTCACATGCAAACATCTGTGCTTTCATTCCTTCAACACTCTGAACCTTTGCTCACTCCTTTTCCAACTTTTCTATGCATGGTTTCTCAGGTGTTTCCCTTGTGGGTTCTGTGGCATTTCTTTTACTTGCAAAATGTCTGTCAGACTTAGTATGTAGCATCCCATTTTTCCTTCCAGAACGTACTTCTTGTCCATCATATACAGATTATTTTATATGTGTGGTTTTGTTTTTTTAAAAAAGTAGTATTCCAGAATGTAAGTCTCATCTGAGTCAGTCTGACATCAATCCCCGGGAAGATTTTTGAGCAGATTATAAAGAAGTCAGTCTGCAAGCACCTTGAAAACAATGCAGTGATTACTAGAAGCCAGCATGGATTTGTCAAGAACAAATCCTGTCAGACTAATCTGATCTCATTTTTTGATCGGGTAACCTCCCTTGTGGACTGTGGGAATGCTGTGGACATTATATACCTGGGCTTCAGCAAAGCTTTCGACAAAGTGCCTCATGATATCCTGATTAGTAAGCTAGCTAAGAGTGGGCTAGATGGAACAACTATCAGGTGGATCCACAATTGGCTAAAGAATCGGACTCAAAGAGTGCTTATCAATGGTTCCTTCTCAAACTGGGGAGAGGTAACGAGCGGGGTACCACAGGGCTCGGTCCTGGGCCCGGTGCTCTTCAACATTTTTATTAATGACTTGGATCAGGAGGTACAGGGAATGCTTATCAAATTTGCAGATGACACAAAGTTGGGTGGAACAGCTAATACTCTGGAAGACAGAAACAAAATTCAAAGTGACCTCGATAGGCTGGAGCGCTGGGCCGAAAACACACAGAATGAAATTTAACAGGGATAAATGCAAAGTGCTGCACCTAGGGCAGTTGCTTCTCAAATAGTGGGGGCGGGGCCCCCAGGGGGGGCGCGAGGCTCCGTAAAGGGGGCTCGTTTTGACCTCAGTTAAAAGTTTTTTTTAATGTGTTCCTTAAATCCTGTGCTCCTTTAAATCTTTCTGCTACAGTTAATAAAGCTATTCTTGTTTGTAAATTGATTCCACATTTCTTCGTTTTTTATTCTCTTATACGTTAATAAGGATACAGTGTTATGCAGAGGTGTACTTAACAATTTTATAGACAAATGATACTATTTACAGTCGCGCGGGGGGCGCGAAATGTTTTCTTCTTCCTAGGGGGGGGCATGACAGAAATAATTGAGAAGCACTGACCTAGGGAGAGGAAACCAAATGCAGAGTTTACAGAATGGGGGACACTTGGCTCAACAATACTACAAGTGAGAAGGATCTTGGAATTGTGGTAGAATCACAAACTGAATATGAGCCAGCAATGCGACGTGGCTGCAAAGAAGGCAAATGCAATTTTGGGCTGTATTAATAGAAGTATAAACTTCCAAATCGCGGGAAGTGATAATTCCCCTTTACTCGGCCACTGGTTAGGCCTCATCTTGAGTACTGCGTCCAGTTCTGGGCACCTCACTTTATAGAAGGACATAGACAAACTGGAGAGGGTTCAGAGGAGGCAACAAGGATGATAAAGGGACTGGAAACAAGGCCTATGAGGAGAGACTGAAAGAACTGGGCATGTTTAGCCTTCAGAAGAGGAGACTGAGGGGAGATATGATCGCACTCTTCCAGTATTTGAAGGGATGTCACACAGAGGAGGGCAAAGATCTCTTCTCGGTCATCCCAGTTTGCAGAACACGGAATAATGGGCTCAAGTTACAGGAACCTAGATTCCACCTAAACATCAGGAAAAATTTCCTGACTGTCAGAGCAATAAGACAATGGAATCAACTACCTAGGGAGGTGGTGGGCTCTCCCACTCTGGAGGCATTCAAGGTGCAGCTGGACAGACATCTGTCAGAGATGCTTTGACCTAGATTCCTGCATTGAGCAGGGGGTTGGACTCGATGGCCTTGTAGGCCCCTTCCAACTCTACTTTTCTATGATTCTATGATTCTATGATCTCATGCTCCATGAGAAGATCTGACTTGGACAATAAACTCCTAGATTCCTAGACAAATGCAGTAAAGAACCGCACTGTATTTATTTATTTATTTATTTATTATATTTTTTAATCGCCCATCTGGCCGGTCACCCGGCCACTGTACAAGATTAGATATGATTTAGACAAGTTCATGACAATACTTGTGTCATGAACACTGTACAGTCCGCTCAGTACTCTTATCCGCAACATTTCCATTCGGCAAAGAACAATTCACTGTAAAACCACCTTCTGTATTAATTTCAATATTGGGGACAGATACACACACATGATGTACATTCAGCTGCTTTACATGCCAATATTGTTGTACACTGCCCAGAGAGCTTTGGCCATTGGGCGGTATAAAAATAAAATAAATAAATACTACAGCATCACAAAGGTATTTGGGATACAGGGAAGGAACAGGCAAATGAGGAGGGAAACAAACCAGGGATTGAGAAAATGTACCATAGTTTGGTTGATCGTCTGTCAGGCAAGCCCTGAATAGGACAGCAAACCATGGGCTAACCATGGATTAAATAAACCATGGGTTAGTGTTATGTTAGAACCAGATCAACCCCTTGTTCACAGTACACCAGAGGAGCTTTAGATCATAATGGTTATTTCTTATCATAAAGCTCTAAAATAAATAACAAAATAATAAAGGAGGACTTGAATGCAAGAAAACATGGTTCCATTTAGCTGGCATGATATGACCTACCACGCACTCCACAAGTTCAACTCTCATCTACAGAGTCCTCTCCCTCCTACCAGCCCAATTATATAGGTCTTTGCACTGATAGGGCTTAAAGACCCTGCTTATCTGAATCCTAAGGGCTTTCCAAATATACTTGTTAAAAAATCTGCCTTTATCAATTTCCAGGTCTCTAATATGGAGGCGCTGCAGCTCCATTTCTCTTTGCTATCCTATAGTATATCTCTTAGTTATCCTATAGTTGTAATTTGGTTGTTGTCCCCCCCCCCCCCAGATCTACCTTCTTCGCTATCATTAGTCCATTTTGCTTGCCCAGTGCCTCTCCTTGAATTCTCTAGTGCAAGCTTAACATCCTGACTCCTTTCGCCTAGCTGCTACTGCTGAGCTTCAGCAGGTTGGAAGTTCTAGTGGTAACAAGAATTCTAACTAGTTCTAACAAGAACTTGATTTTTCTCTCTTTCACCTTCTAATTTCCATATGTGGTACGTTCAGGAAAAGGGAACATCCTAGTCTCATTTGGATTCAGCTTGATGATGATAGTCTCTGCTGTGATGTTGTTGCTATTGCCAGAATAGTGTTGAACATTCCTCCACTAGTAAATGTCCTTCTTCCTATTGTTCATCGTCATCTCTGTCAGAAAGTGAATGGGTATAGGAGAAGTTGAACCTTTGCATTTACCAGAAATGCATGCATTTTACTTCAAGAAATTTGATTCATTAAAGGCTTTTTTCCTTGCTGCCTTTCTTTATTTACACACTTCATTTACCATGTGAAACTTCCACAGTGTAAGAGTGGCAGAACTCTGTCCAGAATATTTAATGCTTCATCTCACCAGTGTTCTGCAAGTCTTTAGTCCTGGGTTTCCACTTGGGGGATGTACCTGCATAATCTGGTTATAACTGTAACTAGGAGAGGGGTGAGTACAGCCTGAAGTATGCACTCTAGAGCTACAATATGTGGCATTCAGTTCACATATGTTCGGGGTGCACAGGAAATTGAAATATACAAAAGTTCAGACCCCTGCAATACTTCTTCTCATAACCAATTCCCCCAACACACTAAATTCCCATAAAGCACATGCCAATTGCCTCTCTTGCCTTCTCTGG
Organism: Shinisaurus crocodilurus; assembly: GCA_021292165.1. NCBI lineage: Eukaryota > Metazoa > Chordata > Lepidosauria > Squamata > Shinisauridae > Shinisaurus > Shinisaurus crocodilurus. The sequence goes on from JAHFWL010000883.1 coordinate 194,388, forward strand.
AGGTAGGCAAGCATTTCTAATATAGTGTTTTGCTTCCCTCTGTGCCACAAAGTTGTAATATATTTGTTGATGACAAAACCAACAGGTGCCAGGGCTGTTGGGTACTGAAGCTATTTGGCTCACTGCCTGCAGTCACACAGTGGATATATTGTATGTCTGTAGTTTTGTGTGTTTCTATGTCCTTTTGAGGGATGGGATAACCCAGTTGAAATACATACTTAAACTCCTGGGGGATTAGATGTGTTTCCTTTGCTTTACAGTTCAGAATTTTACAGT
>JAHFWL010000884.1:0-40241 GCA_021292165.1 Shinisaurus crocodilurus
CCATTATATTTGCAAAGGTCCTCTGAAGCAAGAGAAGTGAGAAGCATCCTTTTTAGAGGTAAGGGAGACAGAGAGTTTAAAAAGCCAGGCCTGTCAACCACATGAGACTGCCTATGTGAAGCTGAGGAACTTATCTGTCGCATGAGGCATAAGAGACCCGGCCCTGGCTTTAAAAACCTTTGGGAAGAGTGGCTAATACTTCTCTCTCACTCTTTTTAAGGCAGGGGTGGGGCAACTTCTGTGATGCTCCATATGTGGTTGGACTCCCATCAGCCTTAGCAAGCATAGCCAATGGTGATGATGATGGGGATTGTAATCCAACAACATCTGGAGGGTCACAAGTTGCCACCCTTGATTCAAGTACATCAGTTTTGTGACTAGAAGGATACATACTTAGACATTGAGGATGCGGCTGCAGCTCAGTGGTAGTTGAGCAACTGCTTTGCATGCCGAAGGTCCCAGGTTCAGTCCCGGCCTCTCCAGGTAGGGCTGGGAAAGACCCCTGTCGTCTGAAACTACAGCAAGCCTCTGCCACTCAGTGCAGGCAATACTACGTTAGATGAGAAAATGTCCTGAATTGGTAAAAGGGAGCTTCATAAGATTCTCATAGAAAGCTGCCAAGTAAGACCGTTGGTCTAACTAGCTCAGGGGGTGAGCAACCGACTTGCATGGGGGTCTCATGACCACCCACCAGCTCTCTGCAGGCCAAATGATGTCAAGGAAGTGGGCCCACACCACCTGATGTCAAAAGGTGTTGCCTTGCTTGCCCCCTGATGTCATTTGGTCCCCAGCAGGAGAGTCGGGATTACGATCCTCTTGGCTCATCCACCAGGAACTAGCTTCGCTGTGCACAGGGCTTTTCCACTGGAGGATGACCCCATGGCAGTGAAGCTACTTTCCCTGCCCTGTCCTTCTCCCATGGGGAGAGGATGTAGAGCAGGTAAAGCTGCTCAGCCTGGCTTTGCCCATCCTTCCCCTTCCCCACGAGAAGGCAAAGGAGGAGCAAGGTCCACTCATCTGGCACTTGCAGGCGCCCCAGCAAGTGCCAGACACGTGTACAGCCACTGCTCCCCCGATCCCTTCCTTATCTCCAATCTGAGCTAACAAGGGGATTCCCCTGAGCGCTGCTTGCCCTCCATTGGGAGGGGAGTGGCTCACAGCAGAACCCCTTGTTATCACCAACCAATCACAGATCGGAGATAAAAAGAGGATTGCTCTCCACACCTCCTCCCAAAGCCCCAGGTAGCCTCCATGCCAGGGGGTGGAGCTTGGGGAGGGGAGGGGCACACTGAGGAAGTGGCTACACTGGCTCAGCTTGTCTGAGCGTGGAACGCTAAGCAGGGTCAGGCCTGGTTACTACTTGGATGGGAGACCCCTCCTCTAGTTTCCTGCATTGAGCAGGGGGTTGGACTCGATAGCCTTGTAGGCTCCTTCCAACTCTATGATCTATGAAATCTATGAAGTCCAAGCCTCCATGGGCTGGATGGGCAACCTCTGTGGGCCATAATTAGGCATGCAGGCTAGAGCTTGCCCACCCACGTTCTAACTCAATATTGGTCTACCTGATTGGTGGTGCCTCTCCATGATTTCAGGCAGGCATCTTTCCCCAGCAATTACTGGTCATGCTGGGAAGTGGGAATTGAATCTGGGACCTTTTGCATACAAATCATGTGCTCTACCACTGAGGTAGAGCCCTTCCTCTACTAATCTTATTAAGGACACCTTGGCTCCAGAGAAGGACCACATTATTCTCCAATCCCCTGTAGTCTTTGCAAATGTTTCTGGTGCCATGTGAAAATCAGACAAGTGTGGCTCCCACTCGATGACGGTATGTATGAGTTGGCCAAAATCGCTGTCATTCGCTGTGAAGAATCATGGACAACTGCAGCTGCATTTCAAAACACCTTGGATATTCAGTGGGTCTTTATCTTTGATCTTGGGGATTCAGAGGTGTGGTCTTTATATGACTGGTATGAATCCTAGTTTACTGTATACCCATAGCCTGCTGCCATGAAACCGTAAAGCAAAACTAATTGTTTGAAGAATGTATCAGACTCCTTTATTATTGGCATAATTTTTCTTTCAGGAGATGAAATAATGCTAAATACCTCTATCTTCATTTGGATGAACTTCCTGAAGTGTCAAAATCCTCTGGCTTCTGGCAAAGAAGAGTGCTATGATGGTAAGATGGATGCCCATTGGGAAGCCAGCTATTAAATCTCTCTCTTTTGAGTAATGCAGGCTTGAAGAGGTTATTTTCCTTGAGTGAAAGAGGTTAATGTCTCTCTTACTTCACAGGTGCCCGGCTTTCCTGGACTGTACACCTTGGCCTTCCCCAACCTGGCCCCTACAGATGTGTTGTACCACAACTTTCATCACCCCCAACAGTGAACTTGTTGCCTGCCTCCTGGGAAAGGAAGTCAAAGGAAAATACATATTTTTATACCTAGACAGCCTGTCCCCACACCTGGTCATGAAGGATGGTGATTTTAGGAGGTCCTAATTGGCTACATATATTGTACTGTAGAATTAGCTTATTACGGGGGAAATTCTTCAAACCATTAGCAATAACCATCATCCTTTATATGAGCAAATCCAGTCCCCATTTTTCTTTGACACCTTCCAGTTTAAGTTTATTAGTGGCTTGGCCATTGGCTCATAGCAGCACTGATAACTCTGCATTAGTCTTGACTGTTATGTATTGAAGGTTATTAAACTGGCTGGCAGGTGTATAAATCTATCAGACGCTGCCTCCCCCTCTCCCCTCCCAGTTTATTTTCTTCTCTCTGAACTAGGATACCACATTAAGGGAGTGGGACATGCAAAAATGTGGAGCTGAAAGGCCAGAGCTGGGGGGACAGATGCAGAATGGATCCATTTGGGTCAGTAGTTGTTTGTTGCAACAAAATAAACCAGGTCTTGGTGAACTTGGACCTGGTACAATAAGAATAGTTGCAGATGAAAGTAAAACAGCTGAGGTACAGAAAAATAAAGGGGGGAAAGCTTGAAGAAATGCAAATAGATTAAAAGTGGCTTATATCACTTACCCACTGGTGCATGTTTGGATTTTTTAAATACCTGGACAAACCTTGGTAACAGGTTAAATATGTTTGGTTTTCTTCTCCAGTCATATTTAAACACCTGGCCTAGGGCTGATCTCTGAAGGAAGTGCCTGTGCGGTCCATGTTCTTCTCTACAGGGCTCACCATTTTTTGTTGTCTGCATAGGATTGGATTCAGACTTAGTCACACTTAGAGCAGACCCATTAAAATCAATAAGACTTAAGTTAGTCATGAGTAACTGATTTTAATAGGTCTGCTCTAAGTATGACTAAGTCTGGGAACATCCCATAATCTGTTACTTAGTATTGGTATTACCAATTTTGGAAAATGGTCCTAGGAAGAATCCAGTAAATAGCTCTAGGAAGAATTTCTTATTCTTATAGGTTCACCAATAATGTAGTGCCACTTTCCCCAACCTAGTGCCATCCAGATGTGTGGTCTATAATTCCCATAATCGCCAGTCAGCATGCTGAAAGGAATTCTTGAAGTTCTAGTGGCACCAAGTTGGGGAACGCTGATACTGTGTCCCTCTGTCTGTCTCTTTCTGTTGTAAGTGTGTGTGTGGGGGGGGGGGAGCAGTTAGGATTGGTATATTTAATTTTTTTCAAATAAAGCTTAGTGTGTGTGTGTATAGAAAGGAAGAACTTTGTGATTTGTCAGTTTGAGATTAGATTTCTTCAAGCAAGCAAAAGGTTTATTGATGGATGATAGGATTTATAACTAATCTTCAGGGAATGGCAGAGTCAGTTACAAAATATGGTTATGATCCGCCATCCCAGCATATTATGGCACTCACATGTGATTTAATTTCAGCTATATTTATAACGTTGCTGTATACTTTCCCTTGCCCGTGCTAAGAGGATGCTCCCATAAGCTTGCAGCTATCACAAGGTCATGGGGGTTGGGCAACAAGGAGGAGATTGTACACAATCCTGTTTAAGATCATAGACAACCCCTAGTGGTTAGGAATGGACAGGCTGTCATTGTGAGGCAAATATTTGCATCACTGTGGGGCAATGTTGCATCACTGTGGGGCAATTCTTGCAATGGTTTCCAACCTTTCATGTGCATAGAAAAGTTTACATGGTTGCCTCTTCTAAAGGGTATACAAGCTGGTGTATTGGATCTAAGAGCATTCGCTCTGTTCAGTCTGGCATTGGTACTACTTCTCTTTATTAAGGAAGTGTTCCCTGCTGATGAAGACAGCAGCCTGCTCTACCTCACCCCATCTCACTCCCCCTGAGTAAGCATGGGAAGGTACCATATGGTCAACTTTAACATATTCCCGGTGCCATCTTAATTAATTAATTAATCATATTCATATCCCGCCTTTTTTTCCTGCAAGGAAGCCAGGGTGACTTATATGATCCTCTTCCTCCTCTCCATTTTATCCTCACAACAACCCTGTGAGGTAGGTTAGGCTGAGAGTCAGAGACTGGCCCAAAGTCACCCACTGAGCTTCATGGCCGAGCGGGGACTAGAACCCAGGTCTCCTGAGTTCCAGTCCAATACTTTAACCACAATGCCACACTGGCTGTCATCTTCTCTGCTGTATGCCAGTTTTGTATGTATTTTGGGTCTTTCATTATACTTCTTCTCAGTGAGGGCCACTTTACAATAGACTTTTTGTACTTTGATATGAGTACCTACCTACATACAGACACAAGCATTATTAGTTGTGAAGGATGTGTGTGTTCATGTACTGTTCAGCACATTTCTCTTTAAAATACCCAGATGTGGCAGCCCAAGCTTTGCCCAGCCATTCCAGTGCTTCCAAGTATTCTGAAGAGAGAGAAGATACCTAATCGTACATGAGGGCACCCTTCTAACTAACACAGCACTCATATTGACCTGGTTTAGACGACATGACAACCCATCCTTATTTGTTATCGTAGGCGGGTTGTCGTGTCGTGCAAACAGGGACTGCTTCACCAAGGGTGGCTTGTTCCCCCCCCCCCCAAACAAGCCACCTTGCAGTTCCCATGGGCTGCTCTAGGGTTGTTGTCACCCATGGTGGCTTGTCGTGTTGTCCGAACATGGATGACACAACCCACCATAGGCGAGACCCTGCAGCTAGTGAGCCACTTGGCAAGAGTGGCAAAATTCCCCTTGCTACTCTTACCAAGCAGCTGTTGGGTGACCGCCATTGACAGCTGTCCCCAAAGTGCCCAATCTGCACTTTGGGGCAGGTGGCAGAGGCTGACCCATTTCCCTGCCATGATCGCCAGTCAATTTCAGCTGGCAATTGGGGCTTGTCTCTTTAACCTTTTTTTTTTTTTTTTTGAGATCGTGATGAAAGCCACCTGGAGAGGCTTGCCAGGGCTGTTTGACAGCTAGCTCTGTTTCCCTTTAAACTCCATTTCCCTTTAAAAAGAGGGTGGGGTGTACTTTTACACTTTCCCAAGCCCCCAGAAGGTTGGGACAAGGGCAGAAGTTGTTCCCCAATGGAGAACAAAGGGAGAGAACACCGGAAGAGAAGGATCTTGCCGAGAAGGGGGTGCTGTTTGCAAAAAAACCCCAGCCCCTTCTTGGCAAAAAAAAAAAAAAAATCCCTTGTGCCTCTGCTTTCAATGGGCAGCTCACCTTCTGTGAGCCAGCCATTGAGAGCAAGGGGGTGGGGTGGGATGGATTTCCAGCCTCGGCTGGGACAATGTGTACATGCTGCAAGGGAGCAGCTGGCATCCCTCTGCACATTGTCCCAGCTGAGGCTGGAACTTGCCCATGTTGCGCTGGAGTGAGCCCTGTTTGTGCAATGGGGACAACTCGGGGGAAAAATAATAATTTTTTGTTGCCCATTTGTGGGCACACAAAATTAATTAAAAAATAGTGGGCAGGCCCAGGCAACCCCTCCAACGTGCCGCTGTGGCACTTTGAAGGGGCAGCTCATGCCTGCCCCTTAAGGGGGTAGCGAAAGTTGGCTCTGCAGCTGGCTTTCGATATCTCGGGGAGGGGGGAAATTTAAAGGGACAGCCACAGAGGGCCAAAATCGGACTTTAAATCGGACTTTAACCATATGATGCTTTTCCTAACCATATGATTCACATTATACATATCACTCCCTGGAAAGAGTGAAAGGAGACGCCTGTTGCTGGGTCTACTAGCCCACTGTGAATGTCATGACCCCAGAGTCCTGCCATATCACATGCATCAGGACCAGCAGGTGGATCTTACCAAAGCTCTTACTCAGGGTGTGTGTGGTGCCTCCATCAGTTCCTGCCCATTACTGATGTACATGCTTGGGGCCGCTTTCATGCATTCAGCAGATGTGCAGCAGCTGGGTGTCATGGCCAGCAGGCAAGGTCTTGCTTCCCCCACCGTGCATTCAGTTCATGCGGGGTGGGTGGGTGGCAGCGTCAACAAGGCTAACCAGCCACTGCATTCTCCCTGCTGGCTGAATAGAATGGTGCCTCCTTAAAAAACATACTTTTTTGAAAACTCCGGAGGGCAGACTTCAGACGACAATTTGAGAGTGAGAAATAAAGTTTCAGTTTAAAATTAGCACCATGCACTATGGGGAAATCAAGCCAAATGGAATACAATTGTTTTTGGACTGTTCCCCGACTTGGTGCCTTCCAGAGGTTTGGGACTACAACTCCCAGCATTCCTGACCATGCTGGCTGGGACTGATGGGAGTTGATGTTGAAAACATCTGAAGGGCACAAGGCTGCTTTAGGCTATAGGTAGGGGTTTAAAACTGTTAGGAACATCAAATTCTCAGGAGTCATCTGGGCATGATCCAACACATACCTAAGCTTTTTCATCATCTATGTGTCTGCATCTGGACATGCTATTGCCCTCCTGAATGTTTCAAATCCTAAGCTTCTTGTGCTACTGGGTCCAGTTCTGACCCTCATGCTTTGCAGCACCAGACTCTGAGGCCAAAGGGCCTATAACCTGAAGGCCTTCTAGTAGGGACACAGACATTTCTACCAGTACCAGTGAATGAGGGATATAGGTGAGTAAACCTCTACTATCTTTCTGTTGAACTTGATAACCTCAGTTCTTGTCACACCTCCTCCAAATAAAACCTCCTCAGGCCAGTCGCTGGCTGCCCAAAATGAAGGCCTCCAAGCCCTGTATCATGGGTCTTTCCTTGCCATCCCTCATTCCTATGGTTGTGGTCACTTTTCCTGGTGACTACCTAGGTCAGTGTTCTCCAACCTTGGGTCCCCAGATGTTTTTGGCCTACAACTCCCAGCATGCCCCAGCCAGCATAGCTGGCTGGGGTATGCTGGGAGTTGTAGGCCAAAAACATCTGGGGACCCAAGGTTGGAGAACACTGACCTAGTTCCTCTGCCCAATCCCCTGCATTTCTGTGCGATCTGAATGCCATGCAACCCAGAATCAGAATTAGGAATTTTGTCATTTTTGTCCCACCATTTCTCTGTTTCATCTATTGCTGTTAAGTGATGATTGCAGATTTATTTATTTATTTAGTCAATTAACTGTCTTGCATGTAACAGCTAAATTTGCTAAATGGCTTTCCCCCTGTTAGTTTGATGATATTTTAGGGTAAGAGGATTTCATCTCACTTTGTAAGAACAGGAAAATTATTTGCTGAATGGAAAAATCTTACTCGATAGCTTACGACACTCCCATGTGTGTTGGAAACCCTTTCATGAGGGGAAATTCCAATTAAAACCAGATTTAAAATTCATGCTTTTTATCCCTGGTTGGTGAATAAATTAATCAAACCAATCAAGTAATTATTGCTGTTGGCCCTATGTTTACTCCTCAGCTAGACCCCTGTTTGCCCGTTGAACACAGCTGCTTCAGGCATATGACAGAGACACCCCTTGCTTGCATGTAGCACCTGTAGGCCCCCAAGACAGTTTCAGGGGCTTGAGCTTTGAAAAAAAGAAGCATGTCTGTGCGCCTACCCTCCATCCCTCTCAGCCTAGCAGCTGTGGAGGTGTGAAATGCTGACGCACCAGCTGCCAGGACCATTTATATCTTTTGAGATAGCTCTCTCAGGACAATAATGGATGTTGGACAAATGATGATAGGGAGCTAAAAGTGCTATTACTCATTATTGAAACTTTGCATTGCTCTCTGGCCAGTGCTAAAACCATAACGTCGGCAGCCAATGGGCAAGCTCCCGCTAACCTCTGCCACAGAACTAAAAGCTTTCGGAAGGCAAACCGAAGTGCTATCAATCTTGGGGGGCTGACAGTCAACATTTGTCACAGGAACATTTAAGGCTTGGTTTAATCTCTTCCTTTTGGAGAGTTCATCATAACAAATAACTGGGTGGCTTAACCTTGGCCAGCAAATCTCCCTTTCCCACTCCAGCTGGAAAGAAAAAAATGGCCCCTGATAGGACCACTGACTTCCTAGTTGGCAATGCTTTTGCATTGTGTGGTCCTCCTAGATACCATCCTAAATGGATCTGGAGCCTTCCAATGTTTATACGTTCTGACTATTATTGCGATAATGCCTGGGCCACACATTTCCAAACCTTGCCTGCATGTGTGTGCCGACATCCATTAATCTTCCTCCACACCGGGGAGCAAAGGAAATTATTTACATTGTGGATGCTATAAGGGATTGTTCTTGCATTAATGCTTCATTTGGGAGTGTTAAATCTGTCCCTCAGAGTGAATTAGTGATTTGAGTCGTTGGATAACTTGTCCTGAGATGGCTCCCATCCCAGAAGCTCATCTCATCCATTCTTCTACCCAGAATATCCTCCTATACCTATTGAAAATGGAAGCAAGCCATTGAGAGGCATGCGATGGTCAGAGAATAAACATGTATAGTTGCAGAGCTGAAACAACAGTGTATTTAAACTAGTGTCTTGACTTATCTGGATCTGACCTGTAACATTAACATTCCTAAGAGATTCATGAGCTATCCCTGGAGGTTGCAAAGAATGCCACAGGAAAGGCTTACCACATTGTCTGGTAATAATGGCCTAGCAACATCAGTGGTGAATCCATAACTGTGAGTATTCCTCACAGTTCAACCCCCACAGGCTTCCCAAGTTTGCCCTCAGAAGTAGCAACAACGGCGGACCCAAGCTAAAACTAAGTTCAGAAGGAGCATATGTGTGGTGATTAGGTCTCTATGCATTGAAGAAACCGGCAGTGAAACAGACCAGAAGGATATATTCTGATTTTTAGTCCTTTCCCATTTTTAGCCCCATGGGCTGAAGCAGCTGTGTGGCTGTTGACCAGCGAACACAGAAATCTGTGGATCAAATCCGGCACTCAGTTGCAATCACCTGAAAAGCAGCCATTGGGATTAAGCGCAAAAATCCAGTGTGCACAGATTTCTGCTCATAATTATCAGCAGTCACACAGCTGCCTCAGCCTCTGGCAGGATGCCTAAAAGTCAGTACATGACGACTAAAAAATGCTGCTACCATGACATCAGATTGTCATGTGAACATGCAAATAGTCACATAACCTAGAGATTGCACACTGGTGTCTGACTAGTCTATTCCATCCCTCTTGACTACTTCATTATGCCACTAAAGTCAAGGATCAAACTAGGGTCTCCACATTTTCTAAACACCAGCAGTCCCAGTAAGAACCTGACCCACAGCCTACATGCAGCCCTCCACATCCTCTTCTGTGGCCCCTGCCACGGAATTCTGCAGAGTGGTGGCAGCAAAAAGAACTGGCAGTTTGCTACTGAAATTCAGTGGCAAACCATTACGGAGCCTTAGAAAGGCCAACATTTGCATGTTTTCTGTCCAGTTTTGTCCTTTCTAAGGCTCCATAGTGGTTTGCTGCTGAATTTTGGCAGCAAACAGCCAATTCTTTTTTGCCACTGCTTCCACACTGCCAAATTCAGCAGCAGCAGTGACCCATGAGGAGTGGTCCAGGGCTAGAAATAGGCCCCCAGACTGCCTGAAGTTGCCCAGCCCTGCAGTAATGCAATAAGTCAGGGTGAACTTGCTTCACCTCAACAAAGAGTATTACACCGTTAATGCAGCTACCATAACATGAGTAGGTGGTCATCAGAGGTGGATGCTAGAGCAGTCTAATAATGTGCCTGGAGTCATCAGCATGCTCCCAGAACATGTTCTTTCACGTATCTAAGAAGCGCAATTCAGAAAAATGTAGCCACACATAAATGCCATTGAAATATATGTGACTCAAGCACACTGTTCTGTCCTTAGTCTCATTGGCTTCAGTGGGAATCAGGTGTGGCTACATTTGGGGGGGGGATTGTGCCCCATGACATCTGTTTTATTTACACCCAGCAGTTTTAAATGCATCACCAAACCGATGAAGTATCATATTCTTCTGATCACGTATGTAGGTTAACACTGAATAAATTAATGGGCACGATACAGCCAAAAGTAAGCAATTTTAAGCCCCATTGAATTCAATGGGAGAGATATGCATGCACTTAAATCTGTCCCACTGAAATTAAAACAACTTGGAAGTGCTAAACTTTGGCTGGATCATGCCAGTCAATTGAAGTGAAAATGTCATGTCTAGGCAATACATTTAGATTTTCACTTGAACTATTCATGTGAGCTTTTTGTTGATGTTAGTTAGTTAGTTAGTTAGTTATGGATGTGAAGTGGATAACTATGTTGACAGAATATAGAACTGGGGGGAAAGGACACAATCCAAGATAAAGTTAAGCAAGCTTAAATCCCATTGAAATAACCGAGGCTTGAGCACATATAGTTCTGTGTTGGATTGTAGCCAGCATTTAATGATAACACCATTACAATACGAAGTCAAGGGGCACTGATTCTGCAATGGTTGTACAGACATGAACAGCTAAAGCTCTACAAAAGTAGCAGGCAAATGGTGGCCAGCCGCTGGCCAAGCTTGCCACAAATCACATCCATAGTATGAGACCGAGCCACTCTAGTGCTCCCTATAGTCCAGGGATGCAGAACACTTTTTGAGTGTGGGGCAATCTGGCCCACCCTGGGCCAGATGAGGTCAGGTAGCGTGGTCCCATCCCTGACATCATGTCTGGGGGTGTGGCCCCATCCTGCTCACCTCATCCACCTTTCTTTCTCCCTGTGCTAGGAGAGGCACAGAAACAGGAACTCAACCAGCATGGAAGAAAGGACTTGGCCAGTGCCAGTTGGAGCACCAGGAGGACTATCATCTATATACAACCTTCTCGTGCTTTGGTATGGTTTTGCTTCTAGTCTACTGAGCCAGGGAATGGGCAGCCATTGCAGTATTGGAGAGGGAGGCAGCGGTGTGGGTGTGGCTGTGTGCCACAATGATACCCATCAGCTGTTCTGCTCCTTCTTCAGGTGTCACCAAATGCCCACTGCCTGCATAACTTCCAAATCCATGGTATAAACCGTACGTTACCAGTGTTCCTACAGTGGGTCACGTTCAGTCCTACCCGCCTAAGGGGGCTATTGGAAGTATTAAGCCACACTGTGAAGTGTCCTTGGGAAAAAGTTCAAAGGATTTAGAAGAACCCCTTCTCCCCCACTAATACACCTGTGATAGCTGTGAGATTTTACCGAGCAAGCTCTGTGAAAAATTGATATCAGTGTCTGCTGCACTGCATTCTCTGGAGAGCCACCATTTGTGGAATCTATTGGAAAAACAAAGGGTTGGGATTGTGGAGAGCACTGCAGAGGGATCGGACTAGGGGAGATGAGTCTGTTAATGGAAATATTGATTGTCTCAAAGGTTCAGTGCTGCCAACCGCCGTGCACATATGGTACCAGTTTTATTGATATATGAATAAGATTAAACATGACACCTGTGTCAAGCGAATCCCTAGGTACCATTTAACTAACACTTAAAGGAGCTGCTTTTGAAGGATTACCTTCAGGCACAGGCCACCCAAGCAGAACAATATCATCACCCTAAGTACTTTCCCAGTTGTCGGCAATTGGGGATTCTTGCCTTACATCAGCAATAATTACATTGTATTAGTGAAAGCCAAACAATGGGGCATTTTAGGGCCTGGATTCTTTCTCTCCCTAGAAGAAGGCTACAGAGAAGGGAGAGTGGAGTGGCCAATGGCCATTCTGTTGGCAATCTGGCTACAAAGATAAATGTTGAACGTATGTTTCCCTTTACTGCTGCAGTCCTCCATCAACATCATGGAGGCAGTAAGTCTTTTTATGGTCATTATGAGAAAAGACACGCTCAAGCTTCGAGATGAGCCAACGTTGTGGTAATAAATCAAGTTCTACAGCAATCAGAGGACTAGTTCACTTTCACCATTGCATGCTTTAGGGTTTCTGCTGTGTTACAAAAAGGGCACTTAAGAGCTCTGTAGTATGATAACATTTAACAGGTACCATTTTTTAACCAGCCCTGCAACTGGCAATGAAACTTTAGGCCGTGTGTGTGTTGGTTTCAGATCCCAGTCTGTAGATAGAAACCTTGTCCTGATGTAGAAGACCACAATCCCTTGGGGGGTGGGAAGCACGTGCATCCTCCAAAGAAGGGTGTCTGGCCCACAGAAGTCACCACAAGGAGTGAAATTTCTTGAATAATGAAATGTTAAAAACCAGAGACATTTCTGGTTCTGATATGTGTATTGATTTTTTTTTTAATTCCCTGAGAGCCATCTTAAAGCACAGAAGCTTTCTCTTCCCCAAAGTTTGTTTCATGCTTCTATGGTGAGTAGGCTCCTGAAGGTTTAGCAGGAGAGGTGGAAGCCATAAATATTCCTGTGCTTTAAAAGAAACATTTGCCTCTTCTGCCCCAGACAAGTACACCTGTCACTGCAATGGTATGATGGGAGTAGGGCCACTTGGCAAACTTCTGCCTTCCCAAGAACTCTTCTCACCTTAAATCTGCAGACCTGGGCAACCTTGAGAGTAAGTCCCTGGGATCTGTGTGTAAGTAAGAGTGGCTCTTCATCCCTGCTTCATTATCCCTGGAGAATATCAGCATGTTTAATACTTTTATATCACAGCAGACCCTTCATCACCAACTCCTTTAGCCTGCTCTTGCTCTGCCTTTACTGAATGCTGATGCAGAAAAGTGATGGTGACATCAGGTTTATAAAGTTATCGTCTGCTAGTGTCAAAATTGACACACACACACACACACACACACACAAGAGAGCAATGAGCTGTGTATCGTAACTGTCTGGAACCTTTGTGGACAATATTTATAATATAATGATGCCTGAAGAACACAGAGACAACTCTTTTGTCAGGCCTTTTCAAGTGGCAGATTCTCCTTGTTTATAAGAAATTGATGGCGTCAGTATTTTGCATGGTCATATCTTTTCCCTTACTGTGTTTTTTCTATTCAATTTATTACATATAAATGCATAATAATAATAATAATAATAATAATAATAATAATAATAATAGCCTTTCTCAACACTCCCTGACAAAGCCAAAATAGACCTCATACTGAAAAGTTAGGTCAGCCTTCCCCAACCTGGTGCCCTCTAGATGTGTTGGACTGCACCTCCCATCACTGAATGATGGAACTTGCAGTTCAACATATCTGGAGGGTACGAGGTTGTGGAAAACTGTATTATGTGGAAGCCAGTCCCTTTTATTACAAAGATGGGATCATGTAATGCCATTAGGACCATGGTGTTAGATGTATTAAAAAGATCATCCTCTTCCAAACTCCTTCATGAAGAATAACAGTAAAGACTCCATCTCATCAAGAGAAGGATCAATTGTATCATACCCCTGTGTTTGGTGGCATTATATGTGTCTCTTTCAGCAGCATATTTTAGAATCTGATCCATGACTACTGTGCACTGACAAGGTTTAAAATAACTGATTGGCTGAAACCATCTAGGAAAGAGATTTGGGGGCCTTTTCAAGAAGTTCACTAACATGTCGAATCATTGTGCTGCAATGAAGCAGTGAAAAGGGAAGGATTAATAGAAGGATTTTTTCCATGATGTTTTTAAAGCAAGAAGTATCATAATATCAGTATAGAAATCTATGGTGTACACGAATTTGGAGCACAGTTCTGGTTACCCCATCTCAAAAAGGATGTCACAGACTGGAAAAAGTAGAGAGGTGGATGATCAAGGGGTTGGAGTGTCATATCAAGAAACATTGAGGCTTTCTAAAGCAGAAAAGTCATCTGAAGGACAAAGATCATAGTGATTGGTAAAACAATGGGGCTGGAAATTATTCTCTGATTCTCAAAACACTAGAACGAGTTCATTCAATGACATAAATTGGAAGTAAGTTTAGAATAAACAAAATGAAGCACTCCTTTATGCAGTCAGGTAAGGAGTTCATTACCGACGAGATGCCCACTGGGGCAGATGGCTTTGGTAGAGGAACAGACACTTTCACAGAGGATAGGTCAAGCAATGGCAAAGTCCACCGAAGCAGTACTTGGTGAATGTGAGCAACATCCGGTGTGGGGTGTTCCTTACCAGAGAGAGAGAGAGAGAGAGAGAGAGGAGGAGGAGGAGGCAGTGCTGACAGAGCAAGCCACACGCTGCAGCTGGTCAGGGTGAGGCTGGCTTCTACGGTGTTGACAGAACTGTTCCCTGCCTTCCCTGCCACCTCATCTCCCTCCGATAAAGATGTGAGGCCCCTCCCGCTTGGCAGCCGTGACTGAGTCCTGCCTCAGGCCCACACCTCACTGGTCATGTCAACAGCTGTAAAAGAAAAACAGTTTCCAGAATGACAGACAGGCCACCCTACTTTCCAGTCTGTTTTCTATTATGGCAGGTGCACCTTCCGCAGCAGACGACAGTTGCTACTTATGGGCTCAGGTCACACTGTTCTTGTGACTCAGCATCAGGGCAAGGAAAAGGTAAATAGATGGTGATTAGAGTTCCTTCTGAAGACCATGCCCACACAGAGAATCCTTTGACACTGAGTCAGTACCTTAATCCACGTAGTCTTGATCAGCACACACACACACACACACACACACTGATACAAGAGAAGGCTTTTCGCAAAACAAAACACTAAGCTTCTGGAGCCAAAGACTGGCTCAGTAATTGATCAGAGTTTAATTAGCACTAAACTGAGCATGCCCAATTGTGTGTGTTTTTCCTTCATTTTTACAGGGCTAGATTTCATAGATCATAGAGTTGGAAGGAGCCTACAGGCTATCGAGTCCAACCCCCTGCTCAATGCAGGAAACTAGAGGAGGGGTCTCCCATCCAAGTAACAACCAGGCTTGACCCTGCTTAGCTTTCCACGCTCAGACATATGCTAGGGAATGTGGTGTGAATGAGGGGCTCTGGCAACCTGGTGGTGGTCATTTCTAGTTTCCAATGGTAACCAGATGACATTTATTTTATTCATTCATTCATTTGATTTGATTTGTACTACATAAGAACATAAGAAGAGCCCTGCTGGATCAGACCAAGGGTCCATCTAGTCCAGCATTCTGTTCACATAGTGGCCAACCACCTGCCCACGGATCCTACAAGCAGGACATGAGTGCAACAGAACCCTCCTGCCCATGTTGCCCAGCAACTGGTGCACATAGGCATCCTGCCTCTGATCCTGGAGGTAGCATAGAGACATCAGGACTAATAGCCATTGATAGTTTTCTCCTCCATGAATTTGTCCAATACCCTTTTAAAGCCCTTCAAATTGGTGGCCATCACTACATCTTGTGAAAGTGAATTCCATAGTTTAACTATGTGCTGTGTGAAGAAGTGCTTCCTTTTATCTGTCCTGAATCTCCCACCAATCAGCTTCATGGAATGACCCTGGGTTCTAGTATTGTGGGAGAGGGAGAGAAATGTCTCCCTGTCCACTTTCTCCACACTATGCATAATTTTGTACACCTCTCTATCATGTCTCCTGTTACTCTCCTTTTTTTCTAAGCTAAACAAGCCCAGGTGCTGTAACCTTTCCTTGTAGGGGAGTCGCTCCAGCCCCTTGATCATTTTAATTGCCCTTTTCTGCACTTTTTCCAACTCTACAATATCCTTTTATAGGTGTGGTGACCAGAACTTTACACAGTACTCTAAGTGCAGTCACACTATAGATTTGTATAAGGGCAGTTTATCTGGAGACCAAAGGAATAAAGTGGAAGGAAAACAAAGGAACAACACAAAGAACAAAGCAAGCTTACAGCTCCATGCTAGCAGCACATAGACACACATATGCACAGCTCACATTCTCCAGGCCCAACAACCAGGAAGCAGTATCTCAAAGAAAGAGCAAGCAGTGTGAAAGAGGAAGAGAGCCAGTGCTGTGTGTGTAGTAGTTCGAGTGTTGGACTGGAACTCAGGAGATCCGGGTTCTAGTCCCCGCTCGGCCATGAAACTCACTGGGTGACTTTGGGCCAGTCACTGACTCTCAGCCTAACCTACCTCACAGGGTTGTTGTGAGGATAAAATGGAGAGGAGGAGGACCATGTAAGTTGCCTTTGATTTCTTGCAAGGGGCAAAAGGCTAGATATAAATGTAATAAAATAAAATGTAATAAAGTATAAAATATAAACACTGTTTATAAACACAACAGGGTTGTTGTGAGGATAACATGGAGAGGGGGAGGATGATTATGTAAGCCGCCTTGGGTTCCTTTCAGGAAAAAGGCGGGGTATAAATATAATAAATAAATAAAATAAAATAAAAATAAATAAACACTGTTTTACAGAACTATTCCATACACCACACTTCTGACCAGCTACTGTTGGTCAGAAAATACTAGAATAAGGCTGCAACCCTATACACACTTTCCTGGAAGTAAGTCCCATTAGACTCAATGACACTTACTTTTGAGTAAGCATGCATAGGATTGCACTGTTAATGGCTCTTTTAAATTTGATCCAGCCTGTGGTTTGTATGTTCTTTCGGTAAAAGCTAAACCTTTGTTGCCTGAACTTTCTTCATGCATTTAAATCTCCTTTACTTCTGCTAAGTGAATAGAAAATTAAAGAGAACAGTGTTTATAGGACACAGGGTCTCTTTATCTAGGAGCCAATTCAGTGCTGTGTGAAGAAATTTTACCTGCTAAAATTGCTACTTGTGCAGCCTTTAAGTGCAATGTTGTGTCAGCTATATATCAGTGGCTAATGAAGGGTTGTTGTTGTTGTTGTTTAATTCCTGTCCCGCTTCCTCTTTCCATGCTATAATTTTGTAGGTTAAAAAATCTCCCTAATTCTCAGTTTAAAATACACCATGGAAATAGCTTTCAGATCATTATTACCAGTTTTCTGGGGATGATGTCTGTTATTAACTTGTCAGGATGATATTGAAGAGGCAGTGGGAAGATAAGTACCATGTTTTTCAACGAGTGAGTGGAACACATGGCTTCAATCTTTTTAATCAATCCAGCACTTAAGCAGCAGCAACTACAACAACAACAACTACAACAAGGCAAATGGAATGCCTTCCTGGAAAGACACAGATCTAAACCGTATCGCAACTGCATTATAGTTTTCAGACTGTGCTCTTGTTTGCCTTGGGGTTCCGTCCCAGGAAGCTCATCAAAGATTCCTCAAAGAGAAGAGCACAAATGGAGGACAAGCTTCCCTATAGGACTTGCAGTCTTTCACTGAAACACGCAGCTCCAGGGCAGTGATGCCATAAGGCCAGGACTTTGGTGTAGATATTCAGGGCGCCACTCAGCTGATTGAGCAGGAGGACCCTCTAACTCAACAGATCTCACCACATTTTGAAGTACCGTACTAAGTGAAGTATTGGCTTGGAGAATACTGGATTTAGCTGTTCTACAATGGGACCCTACACTGGATGAAGAGAATTTTATATCACTAGAAGCTGGGACTTTATTATCTGAGGGTTCATCCCTTCCAACTTCTAAATAAAGTAAGGTGACCATATGTACTGGTTTTACCAGTACAGTACTGGTTTTTGGACATTGTCCTGGTTAGTCGTGAGATGTAACCAGTACAGTTTAGGACTACAAAATCAAACATTATTAATTTATCAAAATATTGAGTACATCAAATCAATCCTTGATAAACCAGCCTAAATCAATTTTATTAATTTATCCTAGTTTTAGTTTTATTTTACACGATGGTTCTTGTCGTTGGATCTCGGCAATACTCGGCATTCAGCGCACGCACTCTCACTACATTGTGGCTGCAGCAACTCTTCGATAATACTCCCACGCAGTACATACAGCCCGACCGTGGGAACTCGATGATGATGTCATCACACAGAGCCTGCCAAAATCGACCAATTCGGTGTTAGCTTTGGACTATAAAAGGCCCTCCGCAGTACAAGACAGGCACCAGTGATCTGGCATCTTCGGACCGTGACACTGGCCCTCAAAGCTCCACGCTTTCTCGGTTACTTGAGCTTTTCGCTCTGCCGTTTTCACGGCAGACCTTGCTGCTTTGCCAGGACTAGGCTGACCATACGTACCGTTTTAAAAGGGTGCTGAACCGGTGCCTGGCTGCGACAATGGACTGGATGAGGGCTAACAAACTGAGGCTCAATCCAGACAAGACTGAGATGCTGTTAGTGGGTGTTTCCTTTGACCAGATGGAGGGTGTTCAACCTGTTCTGGATGGGGTTGCACTCCTCTTGAAGGAGAAGGTTCATAGCTTGGTGGTGCTCCTTGAGCCATCTTTGTCACTTGAGGCTCAAGTGGCCTCAGTGGCAAGGAGTGCCTTCTACCAGCTTCAGCTGGTGGCCCAGCTATGCCCCTATCTGGACAGGGATAGCCTGGTCTCAGTAATCTATGCTCTGGTGATCTCTAAACTAGACTACTGCAATGGACTCTACGTGGGGCTGCCTTTGAAGACTGTTCGGAAGCTGCAGCTTGTGCAAAATGCGGCAGCCAGGCTTATTGCGGGGACTGGAAGGTCCGAGCACATTACACTGGTTCTGGCCCGTTTGCACTGGCTGCCAATATGCTTCCGAGCTGAATTCAAGGTGCTGGTTCTAACCTATAAAGCCCTACACGGCTTAGGACCACAATACCTGATGGAACGTCTCATCTCTCCCAACTGCAATTTACCCGGACACTACGCTCAACATCTGGGGCGCTCCTCCGACTGCCACCTCCAAAAGAGACTCAGTTGGTAGCAACAAGGAGGAGGGCCTTCTCAGTGGTAGCCCCCCAATGTTGGGGCGCCAGGCGGGTCCCCACTGAGACCCGCCTGGCGCCAACCTTACTATCTTTTCGGCACCAGGTTATGACTTCCCTCTATGCCAAGGCATTCAATAGTTAAGAGTTCAAAATAGCATGGGGGGGCGGGAGAATTGTCACCTGTAGACTTAGTTTTATTAACTTTTGGATTGTATTTTAAACTGTGCTCTTTAATTTGGTTTTTAATCTTTTTTTGTATGTTTTGATTGTAGTTTTTATGTACAAACTGTTGTGAACTGTCCAGAGAGCTTCGGCTGTGGGGCAGTATAGAAATTAAATAAATAAATAAATAAATAAATGTCCTGGATTTAAATTTGAAAAAAATGGTCACCTTAAAATAAAGATACCCAATTTGGCTTCAACTGACTTTTCTTTCTTTCTTTTTTTTAACCTAGAACAGCATCTAAATGATCTCCTGCATTGTTAATATAAGACTGTCTAATTTCTCTCCGTGGTTCACCGGTAAAAGGAGCCTGTGTTCTTTCACCCAGGATGGAAAACACGTCTGAGAATAGCTGGATTTTATATTTTGAAAAATGGAAGATCCAATATTTTCCTCTTTCTCCATCCTAGTAGTCCTAAGGGCAGCCGCAAGTACATCCTGTGTCCAGTGTTCTTTTTTTTACATCTCAAGTTCTTTCCATCCAGGTTATGGAGAAATTTGCAAATGTTAGTGAGTTCTTATTTATAAAAAATGAACCAAGTGAAATTCTCACTCATCCCTAACTAGCCCCATCTTAAAAGGGATTGGTTGTGATATGGGGAGTGGGTAGATGAGCATTTTGTGTGTCTGTCTTTCCCCCTACTTTAATCTGGCATAGATGTGTAAGGAGAAAGGGAACACTCAGGCCCAGAAAGGAGAACCCCTGGGCTGACACTGGCTTTGGATTGTCTTGTTCTCCAAGAGCTCATTCATCTATCATGAGATGTTATTATGCAAGGCTTATATAGCCTGGTGTGTTCAGTTGATCTGTTCTTGTTCAAGACTCACTTTGAGGCTGATAAATATATATATATATATATATATATA
Organism: Shinisaurus crocodilurus; assembly: GCA_021292165.1. Classification (NCBI taxonomy): domain Eukaryota; kingdom Metazoa; phylum Chordata; class Lepidosauria; order Squamata; family Shinisauridae; genus Shinisaurus; species Shinisaurus crocodilurus. The sequence goes on from JAHFWL010000884.1 coordinate 20,066, forward strand.
TATTGAGGAACAGCAGCAAAGCTGTGGGAGTTTAATTTCCTTACTACGGCAGGTGGAATTAGAAGCGAGGCTTACAGGCCTCTTTTCCAGAGGGAAGTGCATCACCCGCAGCATGCCTCCTGTGATCTCCTTGGGCTTTGACTGTTACACATGCTTTGAAGGAATGCTCGGAGTCCCCCGGGGCCAGTCAGGATGTGACTCCGGTGGCTCTTCCTTAATGTGCGACTTTCTGTGGGCTACAATCCTTTCATTAAAACTGAGAGATGACACTTTTCCTTTCCTTTTCACGCTATTTACAATTCAGAGAATTGTGATCAAAGTGCTGGAAATTAGGGTATTGACTTGGGGATAATTAGTTCTTTTCTTAATGTGTGCCTCAAAAGGTGTCTGGGGCTCTCCTCCCTGCCATGTGAACACACACACTTCGCATTAGCAGAAAGCATTTCACCCCAGTTGATGCCTTTAGATATATTTGCTGACTCTTCGTGTCAGTAACTCCCTCTGTGGTTCGAAACCACGGGTGACAGGGGGTGGGGAAACAACATCCTTGACTTTTACAAGCTTGGATAATTCAGGTGCAGAGATAGTCATAAAATCTAAAAATAAAACACCAGTCACCTTAGAATGGTGCCTCGTCCATTTGTTGAACAACTACAGTCTAACAGTGGTAGGTAGGCAGGTAATGTTAGAGAGAAAATTAACATGTCACACTTTGTGGTTATAATAATGCCGCGTTCTTTTACTGCTCTTTTTCATGCTGGGCCATATTAATGCCTTGTAGATGAAGTTATCAGTGGAGGAAATTAATAGAAAGAGATTTTAAAGAAGCCTGGTGAAGGTGCAAAAAAGCTGCACGAAGGAAGGCCTTTATTAAGAATGCCGCGCAAGGGGGTAGCACAGCAGCCTCTGGGGAGTGCTAAGCTCCCAATGGATGACTGAGCACATGTCTCTTCCCTCCTCTGTGTATAGTGCAGAGGCTGTAAAAATGACACACAATGGGTTGGATCCAGATATAACCATACATAGAGCAGACCCATTGAAATCCCATTTATTTCAATGGGCCTACTCTAAGTATGACTAAATCTGGATCCCACCCTGTGTCTTTGGAAACTGAAATCAATGTGAGGCAGCAGGAAGGGGGGAAAACATAGATCCAGTCAGAGTAGGGTAGTGCAAGACCTGGGAGAGCTTCTGGCAGGGGAGGCTGGTGACTCCTATTTCGGTGGGGCTCCTCATTTATTTATTTATTTATTTATTTCATTTTTGAATCGCCCATCTGGCCAGTCACCCGGCCACCCTGGGTGATGTACAATCCAATCCAATCCAATAATAAAACAGAATTAAGATACAGTTAGACCAGTATAATTTTTTTTTAAAATCCTAACCCACCCCATATTCCCGCCTGAAAAACCATGTTTTAAATGCACGGTGGAAGCTCATCAAAGAGGGAGCACTAGGTCACTAGGGAGGGAGTTCCATAACTTGGGGGCCACCACAGAAAAGGCCCTCTTCCTAGTCCCTACCAGCCTGGAATGCCCATGCTGGCCCAAGCATTTTTTATTTATGTATTTATGTATTTATTTATTTATTTATTATATTTATATCCCGCCTTTTTTCCTGTAAGGAACCCAAGGCGGTTTACATAATCCTCCTCTTCCTCTCCATTTTATCCTCACAACAACCCTGTGAGGTAGGTTAGGCTGAGAGTCAGTGACTGGCCCAAAGTCACCCAGTGAGTTTCATGGCCGAGCAGGGACTAGAACCCGGATCTCCCGAGTCCCAGTCCAGCACTCTCACCACTACGCCACACTTTGCTAAAGACTCACAGGAGGCCTTAGACTTTTCCATTGGATCCAGAGCAACTGGACCGACCAGGCTCTGGACCACTTGGAACAGGCTCCTGGGGCAGCACTCCACAGACACGATGCTGCCTTCACCGCCACCTGGTAGGCTGAAGATACAACTCTAACCTGTGTCCGATCATCCTCAGAGCGGGATTTACGCCATCGGCGCGAATCCATTGCAGGTTTTATTTGGAGCTTTATAGGAGCTATCCATGGTGCTGAACTCCACCCCCAAAATAGATTCACCACCATGGAGCACCAGGGATAGCTCCTATACACTCCAAATAAAACCTGCAATGGATTAGGAGCCCCACCGAGATAGGAGTCACCAGCCTCCACTGGCTTCTGGGGAAACCTGCAGTGGACTGGTCCATGCCCCATAACCTCATGCCCCCTTAATGAGGCCCTTCCTTTGTGTGAGGCAGCGGGGAGACCACTTTCACTCAGCTCTTCAGTAAGGAACTGCTCTTTTATAGGCTCTAAGCAGACAAGGGAGGAGATGTCCCCATGCAGGTCTTCTCAGGCCCAGCGTCGCTCCTCCCTGAACCATAACCTGATTGGCTGTGGCTATGGGGAGGAGGAGGAGGGGATAGAATGTTCCGAGGCAAGGGCACAGCTGGATGCTGCCAGTCAATTGCCTCGAGTGCGGTGCTGCCAGCACGAGGCACAAGTGGATCCCTCAGAACAAGCAGGGATCCAGCCTTGTTGAATTGTCTCAGATTTGAGACTTTTGGCCCTTTACAATGTGGACCTTGAGGAGGATGAACAGAACTGAGTGGTTTGGGGTTAGGCTCCCCACATGAAAGGCTGGCACCTCCACTCTGGTCATTCCTCCTTCTCCAAGAGATCTGTGGGGAGGCCATGCACAGCCTTTATGTCTGGTGAATTTGTGGTATGATGAGGCTCCCCACCACCCTTGACAGACAACCCTGACTCGAGGTCATTAACACATAGGTATCTAATGGTGGGGAGGGGACTGGGCTACTTCGGGATTCGTATCACCTGCTCTGTCTTATTGCTAATAGGAAAGGCCTCTTTGCTGGTTGGACTGGTTTTTCTATAGTACCTTCTTTTGACCAGAGGCAGATGGTGCTGCACAGGCGGAATCGAATCCTCACCTGATGTCTTTCACAGAGCGAGCCCTCCATTGGAGCAGGATGAAGCTCCCGCCATAGGTGGCAGAGCAGGAGGAGTGGTGAATTGCGTGTTCATCCCCCCCTCACCAGGAAGACCTGCTGCTGCTGCCTCACTCCCTCCCTTTGCTGCCGACACCGCCACCACTGCTGTGTCTCCCAACCCCTCCTTCCCACCCACTCCAGTATGACTGCCATTGCTGGCCCGCTCTGTGGATCTTCTCAGAGCAAGCTGGTAGGCAGTCAAGCTCTCTGCAGAGCCACGTCAGCTGGAAAAGTGGCCTTCAGAGAGGTGGCCACACCCAAATGCCTGGCTCTGAGGGATCCTTGTGGGAGGTAAGGTGTCCCTGGAGATCACCCAAAGTACACACGATTTCCAGGGACACCCTCTCCCACAGTGCCTGGCTCTGAGGAAGGAGCCTTCGAGCTGGGCATTTGGGCATGGCCGCCTCTCTGAAGAGCTGTGCTGGCCACTTTTCTGGCTGACATGGCTCTTCAGAGCCTGGCCGCCCTGCAGAGTGGGCAGTGGCAGTGGTGGCAGTGCATTAGGAAGGTATTGGGGGAGAAGAGGGACTGGGTGGGAAGGCAAGGGGAGGAGGGAGACAGACTGAGCAGGGGGAGGGGAGGGGGGTGAAGGGGGTGGCAGCCACAGTAGTGGCACATGTGTTTTCCCACCTCAGGCATCAGGAAAGTTTGCACTAGCGCTGGTCTTTTAGGTCATGCCAGTTTAGGATCTGCTGAATGTTCAGGACCTGCCGGCAATGCAAGAACACTGTACCATTTCTGTTCATTTAAATGAACTTGTGCAAGTGAACCTCTCGGTGAATTGTGCCCATTGTATGCCTCCAGTGTACAAATTCTGTCTTCAGTCATCTGAGGGATTACAGTAGATGAAAGGTAGGTAGTTGTGTCTGCCTCTGCCATTTGCCATTGGGCTGTGGCTCAGTGGTAGAGCATCTGTTTTGCTTTCCAAGGTCCCCAGTTCAATCCCCAGCATCTCCAGGTAGGGATGGAAAAATTCCTCCCTGTAACCCTGGGTAGCCACTGCCAGTCAGTGCTGACAATACTGGGCTTGATGGACCAATGGCCTCACTCAGTATAAGGCAGCTTCCTCTGTTCCTAACAAGTGGATTCCAGCCTTGGCTTCAGGTAGAATAAGAATTACTTTTCTTTTTCTTTCTCTTTTTTTAAAATTTTATTTAAATTTTTCGAGCAATGTATATAAAACAAATAAAAAGACATACATAAAATAATACAGTGCACCCATCACCTTGGGACCAAAAGTTAATTTCTATCTCTATGATCCATTATTACTCAATATTCCAAAAGTACATCATATCTTGACATGGCTTGCTCCCTTTTCCCTCTTCTAATACATAATCTAAAAATAGTCCCCAAATATCCTTAAACCTATTTTTCTTTAATTGTCGCTTTTTACATTTAATACTAAAAGTTAATTTATCATTTAAGGCAATATCCCACACCTCCTTATACCAATCAGTAATTAAAAATTCATGTTGGACTTTCCATTTCCTTGCTATAGAATTACTTTTCATGAGCAGAGACTTAGGCTGCAATCCTGTACCCACCTAACTGGGAGTAAGCCCCACTGAATTCAAGTATGAGTCTTACTTCTGAGTAGACATGGATATGATTATGCTATCAATGTCAATCCAGACTTTCAGTGTGAGGATCCCTGATGGAAGGACCCAGGCCTGTTGCTTACGCTGGCTCAGCTTGTCTGAGTGTGGAAAGCTAAGCAGGGTCAGGCCTGGTTATTACTTGGATGGGAGACCCCTCCTCTAGTTTCCTGCATTGAGCAGGGGGTTGGACTCGATAGCCTTGTAGGATCCTTCCAACTCTATGATCTATGAAATCTATGAAGGGCTGGATCTCTGTTTCCATAAAATGGTGGAGAAAGAGAATAGTATTCCACATATCATAAAACCTTTGTCTACATGATATTATCAATTCTATTGTTATGAGCAATTTTTTCTCTTTCTCTTGCATTATACTACCATTTTTACAGATGATTCAAGAACAACCAGCCGTCTGAGATCAGGCCTGATTTGCATGGATTGCACCATTGCCTGCAGGCTCCCCAAGGAATCATCCATCTTCTTGGCAGAGCTATGTGCAATCTCCCCACCACACACTGGACTCCATCAGGATATGACAGTTGGAAAACTCCATCATTTACTCTGCCTCAAGTGAGCTCATTACAGGCCCTGCAGTGGTTTCAGTTCAGTCCACATACCCTAGGCTTGCCACAGTGTGATTCTAGCATGTCTCCCTTTATTTCCTTCATACTGGATTGCTTTCTGTTATGGAGGATGAGGCAGCAGGATCTACTGCTCCCCTGTTCACAGTGAATGCAATCATTCCTTAATGCCATGTTTACACCTCTTCTTCAGCCTAGGACCATTGCAGAGTCTGAAACAAAAGCACCTCCTCAATTAGTGATTGCAGATCAAATCCATACTTTTGTCATGAGACAGACCTTGCCATGGTGAGGTATATACCAAGGATGCCTTCCAGGGATGCTTGAGCAATTCGATCTTGAGAATTCCAGTGCAAATTGACCCAATCTGCCCCTCCCAGAATAATGTGTGGATTGAAAATGAATTACCCACCAGCTTCTGCTCTTCCAAATGTTCTGACACAGTTGCATTCTCACTCAACACAATTAAAAATGCATATTTTGAGAGAAAATCTGTTAAAATACATATTTAAATATGTATTTAAATGAGAATTTTTTGTGCAGGTTTTTTTTTTAAAGTTCACAGATTAATGCGGAAACGGGGCAGAACCAGGGACAGGGGAGCCATTGTTGGTTTGCATTTTAAGGATTACCTCTTTTCTCACTTTCAAACCAATATGCAAACCTAAACTCAGTTACCCTTTGAAATGCACACTTTTCTGAATTTTGCAATGGAGTTTCATAGATTTCATAGATCATAGAGTTGGAAGGAGCCTACAAGGCCATCGAGTCAACCCCCTGCTCAGTGCAGGAAACTAGAGGAGGGGTCTCCCATCCATGTAACAACCAGGCCTGACCCTGCTTAGCTTTCCACGCTCAGGCAAGCTGAGCCAGCGTGAGCCACAGGCCTCTCCAATCAAGAGCTGCACACAAAAGTGCATATTAGAGGGAAATGCATATTAATGAAAATTATTAAAATAATGTTAAATGGAAAATAAATTACATATTAATGAAAGTGTTGGAGGGAATGTTCCTATGGCCCCTACACACAAACTGGAGCACATTTTTGGGTGAAATGTTTGCACATTCTGAACTTGTGATTGTGTTCAACACATGCAATATTTTTTTTTTTGAAAAATGCACATTTGTCCAAAGATAAGCATTTTCATGCCTTAGTCAATATGGGAAACTGCACACTTTTGAAAACTGCACAAAGAAATGTGCACTTCTCCCGGGCAAAATGCACACTTTTCCATTTGAATGAACTGAAAAATAGGCTGCAAACAAAAATGGGAGTGAGCCAAACCAATCTTCGAAGTGATATTTGGAGAATTTTGGCAACCTCAAACATCCTTGTTCTCCCCTCCCATTCACGCTAGAAAACCCTTGAGCACCACTGAGGCATTGCTTTTCTGCAATTTTCTGGAAGCAGAATGATAGCGGTTTGTTAGCAATGGCCAGGTCTTCCTGCAAATAGGTTCCATTCAGCAAAGGCTCCCCACAAAAACACAAAGTTTCCTCCTTGTCAGTATAGCTTGTTTTGTCGCTTCCCCATGACAGGATGAATAGCCTATTAAATGCCCATTGAATAGCCTCTCTTAATTGCCCCCAATTTCAGTCCCTGTGGGGGAGCTTTAATTACTCATTTCCTCTTCCTCCCCCCCTTCCATTTTTTTACAGCAAAATAGAGCTATATGATGCTGCTGTCAGAAAAAGCAAAAGGGAGGAGGACGAGGATGAAGACGAGGATGAGGACGAGGACTCTAGTGCAGTGGTTCTCAACCTTTTTTGCCGCATGCACCCCTTTCACCATATGTCAGAATGTCATTCCCCCCCTTTCCAAGATTGTCTGACTTAATCTGTGCCATACAATAAAGTGTGATGTCCTGTAGATTATGTACAATTGGTAGAATTGTAATTTGTAGAAAGATCAGTATTCCAACAGTTTGAGTCTGTGGTCCCAATTCCCGCCCTGAAACCCTAAAATCCCCCCAGGGGGGTAATTCCCCCCTGGTTGAGAACCCCTGCTCTAGTTGATGTTCTGAGCAAAACCTGAGAACGTTGAGGCTCTGGGTCAACGGTTTGAGCTTGATTATTTTGAAAGATTGTGATATGCCAAGGGTGAAAAGCCTCAGGCCTGTGGGCCAAATTCGGCCCACCTGGGGTCCCAATCCAGCTCTCTGGGGTTCCCCCTTCTCCTGGCCCCACCCCCTTTCCCAGAAGCCCTGATTGTGTGGTGGTTTCTGGGCTTCTGTGTAGGTTTGTTTCCTCTTCTTAAAGCAGCGTTCTCCAACCTTGGGTCCCCAGATGTTTTTGGCCTACAACTCCCAGCATGCGCTGGGGCATGCTGGGAGTTGTAGGACAAAAACATCTGGGGACCCAAGGTTGGAGAACACTGTCTTAAAGGCTGAAATGCCTCTCTTAAGGCTTAGTCCCGGCAGTAAGAGTTTTAGGCTACAACATGCCAGTCGTTTTTGTATTTGTTTGTATTTTGGGCCCCCGGCCCTTTTGCCTTGGGCCCTCCGCACCACTGGGATGTGACCCCCTGAGAACTTGGCCAAAACTGAATTTGGCCCCCTGCTATATGTGTTACTGAGTTGCTTTCAGATGAGCAGCTACTTGCGCTACCAGTCAAAAGACATTGTTCAGCTATTCTGACTTTCCCAACATAACAGATTTTATTTTATTTTATTTTTATTTTTTTTGTGGTAAGAAAAAGAAAAGACAGAAGAAGCAGTGGGGAAACCTGGGAGAATTACAAGTGGAAGATGATGTCCCCACACACTGTAAAATTCCATGAATGAAGCAGGGCGATTGCACAATAAAAGCCTCATCTGATCCGGGAGCAACCGTGGTTGTTATCCATATAATCTTATGCACTTTTGCCACAGAATCAAGGTTTTGGCTATGACTTTGATCATCCCAATTCTGAGTAGTGGGGGATGGACTGATAACTCTTTCTTCCTTCATTTATTGGCTGGTATGGTAATGTTTTGACCTTTCTGGCTGCTGCATATTACTTTTTAAACCATCTTTTCTCCCTTTTTTGGACATAAAGCCTTTCAGTATCCTGACATTTATGCAGCAATCTAGAAACTACCTCAGCATAGCCCAGTAGAATCCAATTGGATGTCAGTGAGAATGCTCAGAAATAATAGCATTCCAGTCCTGAGCATCTTTGCTTGGAAGTAAGTCCCACTATTTTTATTGGTTAGGATTACAGTCTGAAAGCTACAGGCTCCTTGACAATCTAAACCTTTTGTGAACTATTTTAGCAATTTAACATTCTGATGTTCAGTGATTGAAAGAGATGCTCAACAGGCACTTCCACAACTTGGCTCTGGAAGAACAAGATTATTCTAGCTGGTTAATGCTCTTTGAAAACATTTTTTTAATATATAAAAAAGTCTTACAGTGCAATCCTATTCATGTCTACACCAAAGTAAGACCCATCAGGTTCAGCGGGACTTCCTTCCAGGTAAATATATTTAGGATTGCAGCCTTATTTATTGAAATCAAACACATATTCTCTCATAGATTTGCAGCCACAGATTTTAATGCAACACTTTTCCCCACTGTGTCATCAAACAGAACATCTGAGATATCTATCTACAGTATTTTTCCATGCATAAGACTATACTTTTTCCTAAAATTGTTAGACTAAAAATTGAGGGTCGTCTTATACACGGAAGTAAGCCGAGGAGAGAACCGCGCGGTTGCGAAACTGCCCAGTGGGGGGCGTCTTATACATGGGGGCGTCTTGTACATGGAAAAATACGGTATCTATCTGTCTGTCTGTCTGTCTATCTATCTATCTATCTATCATACCTGACCTCTCCAGCAGAATGATCTGTTGGGTGGAGAGCTCTATAGACACTTGTTCCCAATAGAAAGAATCCTAGGTTTGATCAATCTTTAATTAATCTCCTGACGCCGCTACAATGAGCTTATGTTAAGTTCACGAGGCGGTAATGTAGGTGTAAAACCACACCATCAAAATGCAGGTCGATGAACATCGATGTGGATGGATGGGGAGATTGATACAGAGGAGATACTTGGGCACAAAAGGCTCTTAACGGTTTACTACTCTCCTTTCCCTCGTCACCTCCCATCAGCCACACTAATAGGTTAAAATCCTGCACAAGTAACACAGCTATCGCTCCCCAGGGAATGGGCTTTGGTGTGGGGGGAATAGCACTTGGTGAACTCCTAAGAGTAAGTGAGAGTGTGCAGTAGCTGCTCTGTATCAGAGAATTGGTCTGTTTACATATGATTATTTTTAATAACCAGCCGCCAAGGGTTGGAGGCAGCTGGAAACACATTATCAGAGCCATTATGTGTTGTTGTTTTATAAACACAAAGGGGCAAGAGAAAAGAAATTGCCAGGAAAAGAAATTGATTATTTGCAAACTGTAGGCCAAACCAAGACTTATTTACGTTATGTATTAATTGCACTTATAGCCCATCTGCCTCAATGGCTGAGCAGGTAACACTATGTTAATTATCCTAGGGTTAATGACCCTAGCTATCCCTAAACATTGAATGCCAATTTAAATTAAAAGTTTTATATCTATTCCGGAAGACATACAGACTTGGACGAGTCTTCAGGGGAAGAGAACTCCAATGCTGAGAAGCAGCAACTGAGAATGTTTCTCTGTCCACCTTTACAGGCCTGATTTGGTGCACAGTAGACTATGCATTTATCTATCTGCATATTCTAAAGCACATCCAGGGGTGTCGAACCTCTTTCAGCCTGAAGACAGAATTCAATTTCACAGAAATTCTCAGGGGGGGGGGGGGATTGCAATCTAGTGGTGGGTGGGGCCAAAGGCAAAAGGGATGGTTCCAAAATACAAAACATACCAGCATATTTCAGCTAAAGCTCCTCCTGCCAGTAACTAAGCCAGTGTTCTGGCTGGGGCATGCTGGGAGTTGTAGGCGAAAAACATCTGGGGACCCAAGGTTGGAGAACACTGAACTAAGCCATAGGTGAGGCGTTTCAACCTTTCAGAATGGGGAAAACATGCAAAAGCTGGGAAACTACATAACAATTGGTGGCCAGGAGAAAGGGGGCGGGGCCTGGAGAAAGGGGGCATGGCCATCTTGGGAACCTCAGAGGTGAATTATAAGGAGGGGTGGGTTTAATTAAAGGGGAATGCATTGCTGGTATTCTCATTGATGTTATATATTTTGTGTTCTTTTATGTGCACATCTTTATAAATTTAATAGACTTTTAAGAACAAAAATAAAAGAATCTTCCTGGTTGATCTTAAAGCTTGTGGTGGAACATGATGTAGAGGTAGATCTAGTTCTCACTGAGGTGGCAAATCTGTGCCTGGGTCAATTCAGAATCCAGATGGAAAAGGCAGAGACTTGGCCACAGTCCCATAGGTATGCTGGTCCCAGGCCATTTGGGGCTTTATATAGCTAACATTTGAATTGAGCTTAGATGCCAATAGGAAGCTAGTACAGACAAAAGGTTGTTTGATTCACTCCCTAAATTCTCACTTTTGCCAGCAACAAATAAAAATACTTACAGTATTTTTCCATGTATAAGACTATACTTTTTCCTAAAATCGCTAGACTAAAAATTGAGGGTCGTCTTATACATGGAAGTAAGCCAAGGAGAGAACCGCGCAGTTGCAAAACTGCCCAGTGGGGGGCGTCTTATACATGGGGGCGTCTTATAGACAGAAAAATACGGTACATTTCAGTCAGGGATGAGAATCTTTGGAGATGGACTGGGAGATGTTCCATGTGCCTTTAACTTTGTGAATATAGTACAATCTACAAGCTGATTAGTATAACATGTCTGTACCCAAGCCATGATCTGAAATGTATTCCAGTGTAAGTAGTTTGTTGATCACCAAACGGTACACTTACATTTCCCGGTTCAAGGTTCTGCAATGCACCCTGATGCCAATGCTCCAACATGTCTTTGATACGTGCCTTGATTTAATGGTAATGACTTGATAATTTTGTCATTAAATCCTTCAGAGTGTACCGGAAGAGCATTGACTGCACACCAGTCCTCATTTTATTTTTAACCATATGGACAAAAGGATATATAGGTAAATAGGTGACAATGAAATCTGGTGGGTGTGGGATCTGGTGGATTGTTGTATGTTGCAACAATCTGCCAATGCTGCTTGAAAGGTCCTTGGTTACATTGTCCTATGGATTTTACCCGCCAGACTGGTTCAGGAGAAGATATACCATTTTAACCCGTTCTCCATCTCTCAATTGAAAGGACCTTTTGGTAGCAGAAACATGCTAAGGAAAGCAACAACCACCTGAACTGAATCTAAGACATGTAAACAAAATTCTCTCTGAAGGTCGGGGAGAAGAGGTGCTGAGACGCTTTGTTCCGTCTGTTCTGCTTCTCTACGGCACCACACAGAATGGTGGAATGGGAAACTCTACAGCAGCATTCCCCAACCTGGTATTCTTCAGGTGTGCTGGACTACAACTCTCATCATCCCCAGCCAGTATGGCTGGGGGTGATGGAAGTTGTAATCCAGCACATCTGGAGGATGCAGGTTGGAGAAGGCTGCTTTACAGGGTAGAGTCAAACCCAAATCTGCTGCAGTTCACCCTTTGCTTTTAATCCTGCAGTTCAATTTCAGCAGTGGCTTTATTGTCTGCTGACAAATGGACTGAAACCACCAATCTGTTTCCCCCAGAACGCTGACACTCAATTTGATTTAATCTTGTGTGACACCAAGATGAAAGATGGAAAATGTTGTTTCCTAAAAGTGATTAATATGTCAGCCCTTAATGCATTTATTTGGAAGAGTTAAGGCCCATTGATTTCAACAGAACTTACTTCTAAGTAAAGCAAATGTATGATCATAGCCTTGAAGAGCTAAAAAATAAAATAATTAAGGGGCATTGGGTGAAGTCAAGACAGCAAAGAGGGGTAAAAATGGTCTGGCACCTGAAGGATAAAGAAGTCAAAATTCTGAAATGTTTGCTCTTTGGGATGTTTTTTTAAGGGGCGGGGGTATATTTTATTAAAGTCTGGATTTGCATGATCAACCTAAACAAACAAACTGTGTTTCTTTCTTTCTTTGCTTTCTTAATCTTTGATTGTATTTTTTAAAAATTTCCAATAAATTAATGTCATACCTAGCAGGCTGTCTCCCTTGAGAATAACCAGGGCTTTGAACCGTTGCTTCTATAGAACCGTGATGTTGTTCAGAGGCATTCCTTTGAGCTTGTAGCCTCTTATCTCTGGCTTTGACACTGTAGGCAGCTTGTCACCATCCATGCCCGCCACTCTTTTGAGCCTGTGCGTCTCTGGTGGGAGTGAGAACAGCAGCTTCTCAGAAATTAAATGTCTTCATGCTCACCTTAAGAAATGCCAATTATGCCATGTTGTTCTCAGTGATATGGTTGTCACTACATTTGAAAAGAAGGCCCCGGTACCAAACCCTTCTCAGCAATGCTCCGTAAATATGCCTATGTATATACACACATATATTCCAAAATCCAAGCCAGTGGAAGATGCACAGAAGAAGAGAATGAGGTGTCCAGCTACCATTAAATGGAAAATCATCTCTCCTATTACCGCACACCCTTTGGGATTTGGCAAACAGCTCTCAGTAGGCTTTCATGTACAAGCCCAGGGAAGATTTCATATATTAAAATACTTACAATTGCATGGGTTTAGGCCTCTGATTGAGAACCCATCTATGGAGGTCTACCTGCCTGCCTTGCTTCTGCCGGGCATTAAAAACGTGGCTTTTCAGGCGGGAATATGGGGTGGGGTGGTACAGTACAGTTTTGTACTGTTTTTAATTGTACTGTGTGTGTGTGTGTGTGTGTGTGTGTGTGTGTGTGTGTGTTCCCCCCCTCCTTGTGTTTTATTGGACTGTACATCGCTCAGAGCGGCCGGATGTCTGGCCAGATGGGTGATTCATAAATATAATAAATAAATAAATAAAAGCGGGGGGGGGGGGAGACCTCTATATATCTTCAGCTAGGCTGCTTCCAGACAGGTGGCTCCAAGCACAAATCAATAATTCCTCTTCTGCTGTGAGCTACAAGTGTAACTGCAATTGACATTCTACTCTGTTGGAGACATTACACTTTTTCTATATGCCCATCCCACTCTTCACACCAGTGGGCATGACATTGCTGTTATAGGTGGGGAAGATAAAGGTACAATTCACCTGAACAGCCATGGGGGGGGGATTCTGAGCAATCCTCAAGAAATAATAATACATTATTTATTTATTTACTGCTAAGCACTTATTGGTTGAAGCTTGATTGCCTATTAGTACCCATGAATGTCAAAACACAAAGTGTTTAATGTTTGTTTTGGATCGGAAGCAAGTGTTAATTAGGGAAAAATACATTGCTAAAATGACGATGATCTGATTTTTTAAAATTAGCATTGCAGTGTTATACCATTATAGCAACCTTTCATTTATGCACTATTTTGCTGATATGTTTTTTTTAAAGGCTATAGCCAGAAAAGCACTTTAGCACTAATTGAAAGACCAATTAGAAAAAAAATAACAGGGTTATAAAATGCTGCCCATTGTAAAAAACTTTTTTTAAAAAATGTAAATGTGTGTTGAGCTGTGATTGGTTCACCTTTCCAATATATTAGTTCTCACATCAAAACCACACCTCTTTTTAAAAAAAATAATACAGAAGAATGGTTCTAAGGGCATCTGTGGTGATTGCTCTACTCTTCCATCCTTGGCTCAAAAGTCAGTAAGAAAAAAATGGAAGAAATACTTGGGAAACATGAGAGGATTACAAATGGATGATGATGTTGTATGGATCCCACATTACGGTAAATGTGAGCGGGCAAGGTGTGGTGATTCCAAATTACAAAGAGATACAAAGCTGATACTTCAAAAATATCAGCCAGTGTGGCGTAGTGGTTAGAATGTTGGACTGGGACTCAGAAGATCCGGGTTCTAGTCCCTGCTCGGCCATGAAACTCACTGGGTGACTTTGGGCTAGTCACTGACTCTCAGCCCAACCTACCTCACAGGGTTGTTGTGAGGATAGAATGGAGAGGAAGAGGAGGACTATGTAAACCGCCTTGGGTTCCTTACAGGAAAAAAGGCGGGGTATAAATATAATAAATAAATAAATAAATAAATAATGCTTTGGCCAGCATGGGCATTCAAAAAAATGCCATAGAAGATGCCATATTCACTACTGTACTAATGTTTGCTTAATATAAGTCAACTTTACCAATTTGACTCTGATGAAGGGTGGACAAATCTTCCCTGTGAACAGGTAGAAAAATAAATAAATATCTGCTTGTAGCATTATGTGGAATACTGGCATGCTACGAGTGGGTCAGAGACAGCACAGAAGGATCTTGGGTCAGAAGTCTACTTATCCCGTTAAGTCCCCTTAAAATATGGGGAGTGCAAGAGCCTCCACTGGTGATTGCTCATGCTTCTGTTGTGAGCTGCAAGAAGCTGGATTACTTCAAGAATATGGGTAATCTTACAGGGGCTGGGCATATTCCTTGAAGTCAGATCACCTGATCCCCACAAGCTGGCACATGGAGGTACCACTGTCTTGATTTGAGTTGCTCTTCCACTCATCTGTACTGTCAATGGAAGATTACAGGGTGAATGTGGGCAGCATTATTCTCATCACCCTCAGAACAGAAATGAGGTCAGTGTGGGTTTCTTTATTCATGCTTTTCCAGGGAATGCCTTTCATACTTTGGATTTTCCACTAGCTTGCCAAGCCAGAAGTCCAGGATGCTCTCTTACTGTATATCCATAGGCCCGAATAGGGACCTTTCTGGTTGCCACAAGTGTAAGAAATAATTTGGATCAGGGTGTTCATGAAGTCGGGAGAGATTTATTACACCTGTGATCTTTGCCTCTGCCTCCATAGACTACTGTAAGGCAAGACATCCGTGAATAATAACCCTATTAGTATTTCACTATTACTATAATGCAGTATTCCACTACAACCCTAAGTAGGAAGTATACTCACAGTCACTGAAGTCTCCCCCTTAATGGGGATGGGGGGAGGCTGAGGTATTTTATTTATTTATTTTTATTTATTACATTTTTTAATCGCCCATCTGGCCGGCCACCCGGCCACCCTGGGTGATGTACATTCCAACGATAAAACAGATTTACACAATTAAAACAATATACATTAAAAAAAAAAAAATCCTAACCCACCCCATATTCCTGCTTGAAATACCAGTTAGTATGAGTACTAACTGAACACCCTGGTGGACTTCTCCCTCCCTCACGAACACGTGCCATGCCACCAGATCCGGGTTCTATTCCCTGCTCGGCCATGAAACTCACTGGGTGACTTTGGGTCAGTCACTGACTCTCAGCCTAACCTACCTCACAGGGTTGTTGTGAGAATAAAATGGAGAGGAGGATTATGTAAGCAACCTTGGGTTCCTTGCAAGAAAAAAGGTGGGGTATAAATATAATAAATAAATAAATAAAGCCAGGTTCAGGGACTACTGCTTCTTGCTACTGTCTCTCTCCGTGTCTCCCCTTGCCCTCCAAGGGCTGTTCTCTCAAAGGTACAGGATCCAGTTGATGTCAATGGGAGATACCTCTGAGTGAGCTTGCACAGGATTGCAGCACAAATTGCAGTTGTGGGGAGTTTATTTAAGAGTTTGGTCGATTGGGTGATGGGAATGAGAGAATGGGGGATGCTTTACAATGAACTGTGGTATGATTGTAACGGATTTGGCCATGAATTGGCAAGGCTTCTAAGCACATTATACAGATGTAGGCACTGAAGCAGTAGACACAAGTGAGACAATTAATAACTACACACTACCAAAAAAAAAGAAAAGAAAGAAAGCTTCTAAGGAAATGTGTTTAGGATCCAGGCCTGGGAAGTTGCAAGCTGCCTGCTACTCTCCACTCAAAGGAGAGTAAAGTATAATTACATCGTGTTTAGAAGCAGCTGTTTACATGACGGGCGTTAAAGTAGCTAGAAAATGTGGTAGCAATTTATGCCCAGTAATAACAGCAAGCTGCTATTTTAGCTTCATAAAAATGTAGTTACAAAATATTGTAACGCACATGCGGCAACGACTTTTACAATCTCTCGTAAAAAATAATACTGCGGCGTTTTGTCGTGATCAGCAACCAGCGCATTTCCCCAAAGGCATTGGGAAAGAGGAAGGAAGAATCCCTGGCTCTGTTGTTCCCGCAGAAGCCGGCATCCTGACACACAAAGCTGCCTCAAATTACAGACCAAGTTCACCCTAATTGCAGGATGGGTCACCTTTAATGTCCTGCCAGAAGACAAATCAAGACATCCCAAGGTGGAACTCCCAGCAAGTCTGGAAGGATGTTTGAAGTTATGCACCACATCAAAAAATGCAGATGAGGTGGGTGAAATCCCCAGATTCTCACTGGCTGCTTTAGGAAGACCACAGCTGTGTTGCATGATGCTGTGCACAGGATGTTCCCTCAGACTAGGTTACGTGTGTGTGTGTGTGTGTGTGTGTGTGTGTGTGAACACACACACACACACACACACACACAGAGAGACTAAGGGTGCAATCCTATGCATGTTTAGACAGAGAAAGGTCCTACAACTCCTAGCATCCCCCAGCCAGCATGGCTGGCTGAGGCATGCTGAGAATTGTAGGACTTTTTCTGTCTAAACATGCACAGGATTGCACCCTAAATGCTTTACCCTGATTAAAATTGCCACTGCAACATCCCAAACTTTCACTCCAAGTTTAAACTTTCCGAGCTAAAATAGAAATCAAGTGGAAAGGGGAATCGTAGTGGTGGTACTTGGCTGTAATCTAGGAGCAGGCCACAGGAGGGCCACACAGTGCCACCTCCGGGTGTGGTGCTAATCCACTATTTTTTCCAGTGCTGTGCCCCTCGCCGGATCGTCACCTTGAAGTGGTGAGTGGGCTTGCGTGTTCCGATGAATCCTGTGAGCAATGCCGTCGGGAGCTATGTACTCCCAGTAGGGTCACCCATGGCGGTAAGGTCCGGGGAGAGGAACCAGACAAAGAACGATCCAAAACATAAAGTCCTCAACGGCAGAACAGGCGGAAGATAATTAAACCTAAATTACAACGGCTGTGAAGGCGGATGAAGGCTGCAGCAGAGAATGGTTTTCCAATCGTCAGGGTAACCGTGCCATTGGATCTCTGCCGTACTCTGTCAAGTTTGTGTGGTGATTCGTTGTGCACCGATCTCCCCCACATAAAACAGTTTCACGCACAGGCGTCTTCCAACCCAACCCATCCAACCCAACCCAACCCAACCCAAACAAACAAAAAAAAAGTCCCATGGCGACTGGCGAATGGCAACGGGGGCAGGACTGTGAATCTGGAAGCCCCTAGTCATGGACCAGCACATGGGCGGTGGATGCAGACTCAGTCGCCCTGTTCAAGGAACGAGGTAGTCGAGCAGCTCGGCAGCTGTATCCATGACTGAGCAGCCCTATTTAGGATCCACTCTGCTCACCCCGTATGGGGAGGGGGCTAGAAAAGGTGCCCTAAACATAGTCTACCTCTTTCTCCCCTGACTGGATTACCGCGTCCAGTGGGGTCACCATTTTAGCGGTCGAAAAAGACATTTGAATTTTGGAACATGGAATATACGGACATTGCTGGATAACATAGATAGTGAACGCCCTGAGCGTAGGACTGCTATTATTGCAAGGGAGCTGAGACGGTTTAAGATTGACATAGCAGCACTTCAAGAAACTCGAAGGGCAGGAGAGGGACAGCTGAAAGAAGAAAAAGGAGGTTATACCTTCTTCTGGAAAGGACTACCTGAGCAGGACCGACGAATACATGGTGTAGGCTTTGCCATCAAAAATGAACTAGTGAACTCTTTGTCAGAAGTTCCTACTGGCATTAACGAACGCCTGATAACTCTTCGATTAAAGCTCGCCAATAACCAACAGGTAACTATTTTGAGCGCTTATGCACCAACATTAGATGCTGATGATGACATCAAGGAAAGTTTTATAGCCAGTTTGGACACTCTCCTGTCAGAGATACCTAAGGAGGATAAAATTATCCTCCTGGGCGATTTTAACGCAAGAGTCGGGCGTGACTTTGATTTATGGCCAGAAACTATTGGAAAAGACGGAGTTGGTAATAGCAACCCGAACGGACTCTTACTTTTGTCTATATGTGCAGAGCATAATCTCACTATCACAAACACGCTCTTTCGACAAAAGAATAAGTTTAAAACATCA
Source organism: Shinisaurus crocodilurus (assembly GCA_021292165.1). NCBI lineage: Eukaryota > Metazoa > Chordata > Lepidosauria > Squamata > Shinisauridae > Shinisaurus > Shinisaurus crocodilurus. The sequence continues at coordinate 38,446 of JAHFWL010000884.1, forward strand.
TGGCAGCACCCACGGTCAAAGCACTGGCATCTTCTGGATTATGTAATTGTCCGTGTTAGAGATCGCCGCGATGTACTTCTTACTAGGGCCATGGTGAGTGCCGACGACTGCTGGACAGACCACCGACTAATCCGTTCCACAATGGTTATCAACATTGCTCCCAACGTAGGCTTCAAGGAAGGAAACCAAGGCGTAAAATGAACATCCAAGTCCTTCAGATCCTATTAAGCAAACTCGTCTTCAATCACTTCTTAAGGAACATCTACCTACGGAACCTCCTGACAACATTGAGGACCATTGGTCTAAGCTGAAAACCTCCATTACTGCAGCTTGTGAACAAACTATTGGATATGAAACTAAGAAACATCAGGATTGGTTTGATGAAAATGACAATGAGATTAAATATATAATTGACCAAAAAAGGAAAGCCTTCCAAATATGGCAAAACGATATTAACTGCGCTGCCAAGAAAAAAACCTACGCTAGCGCAAAGGCTGAGGTCCAAAGAAGAACAAGAGAACTTAAGAACGCTTGGTGGAAAAAGAAGCTGAAGAAATTCAACAACTGCAGAATCTCATGATGCACGGGGCTTTTTTAAGGCCACAAGGGCCATTTATGGACCAAAAACCTATGGTACAAACCCTTTACAATCAAAGATGGCACCAAACTCTTAAAAGACAAAGAGTCTATTGCACTGCGTTGGAAAGAGCATTATATGACCTTTTAAATCGTAAATCTAAGGTGGATAATGAGATTTTTTCGCAAATCCCGCAAAAACAAATTAAAGAGGAACTTGCAATACTCCCCACTTTGGATGAAGTAAAAAAAGCCATTAATCAAATGAAGAACAACAAAGCTAGTGGACCAGATGGGATTCCTGCTGAAATCTTTAAAGAAGGGGGCCCCGAACTTGTACAACATCTTCATAAACTCATCGAAAAAATCTGGATAAGAGAAGAGATCCCAGAAGACTTCAGGGATGCCATAATTATCACCCTCTTTAAGAAGGGTGATAGAACAGACTGTGGAAACTATCGGGGCATTTCTCTCTTAGCAACCGCAGGTAAAATATTTGCTAGGATTCTCGCAAACCGTCTTCTATCTATTTCAGAAGAGATCCTCCCTGAAACTCAATATGGTTTCCGCCCTCTAGAGGGACAGTAGACATGATTTTTACTGCACGTCAGCTCCAAGAAAAATGCCGGGAGCAAAATCACCCCTTTATATGGCATTTATTGATTTGGCTAAGGCCTTGATACTGTAGATCGTACAGCTCTCTGGACTATCCTTATGAAAATTGGATGCCCCAATAAATTTGTGAATATCTTGCGACTTCTCCATGACAACATGACGGCAACAGTTTTGGACAACAACGGCTCTCATGGTGCTCCATTTAAAGTGGGATCAGGTGTTAAACAGGGATGTGTTATCGCCCCAACATTATTTGCCATTTTCATCGCCATGGTTTTACATCTTGTCAAGGGGAAACTTCCCACCGGTGTGGGAATTATATATCGAACAGATGGAAAGCTTTTAATCTCAGCAGGCTGAAAGCAAAAAGTAAGGTAATTACACCTCCGTTGGGAACTTCAGTATGCTGATGATAATGTGGTCTCTGCACATTCAGAGGATGATCTCCAAACTATCCTAAATGCTTTTGCAGAAAGCATACGAAAAACTTGGTCTCTCACTTAACATCAAAAAAACCAAAGTGCTTCATCAGCAAGTGCAAGCCAATCCTTTGGTGATGCCATCTATCCAGCTTGGCGGGACAATTACTGGAAAATGTCGATCAT
>JAHFWL010000091.1:0-133023 GCA_021292165.1 Shinisaurus crocodilurus
CCATGAAAACCATGGTTAAAGTTGGCTGGAGCCTCTGGGCACCATTATAATACTGGCAGCAATATACTATCAGCTGAGATAACTGGATTATTTTTTACCAGTGTGGAGTTTGGGTCTCCTGAGTAGATCTGAAGGAACAAATGGTACTACTGTTCAATTTTTAAAGCTACTGTAACTCATAAGAACATATGTAGGAGAAACTATGGGAGAAATGTATAACGCTCATTTACAGGCCAATTTATAAAACTGTCAAAATCAAACAAACAGAACAGATCAGGGAGGAGGTGCGGTAAGCTTACTTAGAACTGCATTAGAATTTTTTTGGGTTTGTTTTTGTTACAGCCAAAACAGCTGAGAAAGTGGAAGCCAGATTGCAAAAACATGTATGGAAAAGTAGAAGAACTGGCAGGGAAGAGAACTGCCAAGTCATTAAGATTAAATGGTCCATGGAAGTCCAAAAAAGAGTTTTGGGAGAAAACAATAGATTATCGAGTTGCAAAATGTATCAAAAGCCTTTTGCTAATGATGCTGTCTTGTTTTATAGAGCAATTTTGCAGGGTTATCAACAAAGCATATATTATGATGGGGGTGTTTCCCCCCCTTAATGATCGGGATTTTAATCTAAATTAACAGTTGATGCTCGGTCCTTCAGGATAAGTAATGGAATGGTTGAAAATTAAGAATGTGTTGCTTTTCTGATGATACATTTGGTCTTCAAAATACACACAGGAAGGTTGTAGCAAATTATTACATGTTTATGCCTCCCTGTTTATTCTTTAACAGGTGCCCCCTCTTTATTCTCACAACAATCCTGCAAGGTAAGTGGTGGTGGTGGTGGTGATTATCTATCAATAATAATAATAATAATAATAATAATAATAATAATTTTATATACCACCCAACAGCTGAAGCTCTCTGGTTATCGGTTGGACTAACCACAAGTGATTGGTCCCCAGTCCCACAGCAAGCTTATGGATATGGGGATTTGAACCAGGGTCTCCGCAGCCCTAGCCTGAGACTACCTCAACACCGCACTGTTGAGTTTAGCAAATAGGGGGAGGGGTGATTAGATACTCAATATTTTAACAGTTGTTTCATCATGCTCATCCTCCATCCCTAGCACGATCTGAGCTTCACAACTTGCCATAAATACCAGGAACTGTGTAAGAGTGAAGCCCAGCCTCAAGAAGGTGCGGGATTTGATTCTGACTCAGATGAGCGGGGGGAGAGGTGGCGGAGGTCTCAGGGCCACGGTAGCTGGAGATAGGTGGAAATGGTACAGATCGTCCCTTCTGAACAGCCCCTTCTGAGACTGTGGGAATGCCAGGCCAGAATGAAGAGGAGAGGAGGGAGGAGGAGTAGGTGTTAGACATCAAATGAGGAGGGAGGACCAGCGTGGAGTCCTATGGCATTCCAAGTGATTCGCTGCCAAAGAGACTCCTCAAGGAAAGGTCTGCCTGGAAGGCAGGGCTTCATTAGCATGCCCGGCCCAAATGGGAGGGCTCTAACCATTTCCCCATGGTTTGGTTTCAACTATCTAATCTGCCTCATTAGCTTAAGAAGCTGGCTTTACAAGATGCTGAAACAGCTTGACTCTTTTGTAGCAATTGTTTGTCACATGACCTGCTGTGTAGCCTGAAGCAAGACCGGCTAGAAAAGCTAATTGATTAGAATTACAGATCAGTTACTTGTCTGCAGCGGGAGGCAGGGCAGCCTCAGATAAAGTCAAACTCTGGTTCATCCATCAGACTTACTCTACGTCTACACCATGGGAGGGCAACCTGGGCCCCTTCCCCTCCCAAAGCCCACCATCTGAGGGGAGGAACCCCCATTAGAGGGCAAGCAATCCCCATTAGAGGGCAAGGAGCATCTCCAGCAACATCAAGTAGGCCGCTCAACAAGATCTGCCACAGACGGCCCTCCTTGTCCCATCAGCCAGAGCAGCCGGGCTGGTGGGGACTAGGAAGGGGGCCTTTTCTGTGGCAGCCCCCAAACTGTGGAACTCTCTCCCCAGTGACCTCCGCCATGTCCCCTCCTTGATGAGCTTCCACCGTTCATTAAAAACATGGCTTTTCAGGCGGGAATATGGGGTGGGTTAGGATTTTAAAATTTTATACTGTTTTTTTTCCCCCTTGAAGTGTTAAATTTTATTTCCATATAAAACAAAAACATAATAGCAAACATAATAACAATTAACAAACAAAATAGACCTCTGATTTTCTTCTACAGCAAATATAGCAACAATAATTTTTCTTACTCGATAATCAGAATGAGAAAATCTCTTCTTCCATTGTCCCAAATTCACTTATTATTCCATAAATCCACAACAAACAAATCATTATTTTCCAGTCTCTGCAAAAAAGTCAATTAGATGTTTCCCACTCAATAATAAACGTGGATGTTTGTCCTTCTCTGATTAATGAGGTGAGTTTGGCCATCTCTGCCAGCTCCAGCATCTGACCAACCATTCTTCTGTCGTAGGCACTGCTGGACAAAATTTTATCGTTTTAAGAGTATTCTGCTTTGTTTCATTTTATATTGTACATCGCCCAGAGTAGCCGGGTTACCGGCTAGATGGGTGATCTAGAAATACAATAAATAAATAAATAAATAAGCAATGCAAAGGGGAATCCATTTCTTCTCTCCAATCCGATCAGAGATAAGCTGGGGGTTCCCCCACACCACTCAGCCAGGAATTGGATCCAGGCTCCAGCTGAGTGCCTTCTCACGCTGCTCACACCCCAGTCAGGACAGGAGTGGCAGGGGAAACATGAGCCCAATATAGGCAACAATAATTTTTCTTACTCGATAATCAGAATGAGAAATCTCTTTCTTCCCATTGTCCCAAATTCACTTATTATTCCATAAATCCACAAACAAACAAATCATTATTTTCTAGTCTCTGCAAAAAAGTCAATTAGATGTTTCCACTCAATAATAAATTTGTAACTATAGTTATTGCCGTGATCCTCCTTTGTTTTCACAATGATATACACGTTTTAGCAAGCAATTTTCACAAAATGATGCATTTTTGAACACTATTTTTTACTAATATACACATATTTGTGTGCTTTCCTGCCTAATATATGCATTTTCGTATGCATTTTTGATTGGAAAACTCCATTGCAAAATTTGGAGAATTGCAGATTTTGAAGCAGAATACTCTTAAAACGATAAAATTTTGTCCAGCAGTGCCTACGACAGAAGAATGGTTGGTCAAGATGCTGGAGCTGGCAGAGATGGCCAAACTCACCTCATTAATCAGAGAAAGGACAACATCCACGTTTGGGGGGGAACCCCCAGCTTATCTCTGATCGGAAAAATTATTGTTGCCTATATTTGCTGTAGAAGAAAATCAGAGGTCTATTTTGTTTTGTTGGCCAGGGCTTGAGGATTAAAGAAAAGAACTAGAAGATTAAAAAAAAATAAGGGTGGGGTGGGGCAGATGATGTCACAGGAGAAGCAGGGGTGTAATCCAGCCCCGGGACCAAAACTGGGTGCCCTACACAGTTTCCCTCAGTTTCTCTTTTCCCAATGCTAACTTTGGTTCATCTCAAACTTACCTTGAAAGAAAAATTGCATGGAAATGTTCATTTGTAATGAATAGAAATATGTAAAGTTTAAAGAATTATTGAAATTATTTTGATCACGGTGGCCTAGGCTTTTTGTAACTATAGTTATTGCCGTGATCCTCCTTTGTTTTCAAAATGATATACACGTTTTAGCAAGCAATTTTCACAAAATGATGCATTTTTGAACACTATTTTTTACTAATATACACATATTTGTGTGCTTTCCTGCCTAATATATGCATTTTCGTATGCATTTTTGATTGGAAAACTCCATTGCAAAATTTGGAGAATTGCAGATTTTGAAGGATAACAGAATTTTGGTTCATGCATTGATCTGAAAGCGCAAAATTAGGTAAGTTTGTATTAAAATGCAAACTGAATGAATTTCTCCTCCACCCCTATCCTCATGCTTCAGATAGACTATTTACATATTTTTTTTTTAAAAAAGTTCATGTATAGACATATATTGATGAGTCACTTTTTAGTTGTTTAGGTTTTTTAATGCAAAATGTTTTTAAAACAGTTGTAACATGGCTCTGGCAATGGTAGGGGAAGTGTGCTAGTGACATCACGGACACTAACCAACAGTTATGCCCCCCTCCCATATGAACTTGCAATTTGGAGTAAGAAGGTTTCTGGGCATGTAGTCACTATGTCATACTAGCTGACATCTTCCCTCAAGTCATGTCTGATGAGCACAACTTAGGGGTGTGCACATTCGCCTCACACGGGTGCAGCAGGCCAAAATCGGACCCGCTCACGTCCACGCGGGGTTCATGCAGGCCTACCTTGGTCCAGCGGTGGCACGTCTCTCCATGGCAAGCCGCCTGCGCTGCCCGCGCCGGTCCCGTTGTGTCACATCTGGCCCCGGAAGTGACGCAATGGGACCCTGTGCAGGCGCACTGGACTCCCGCGTGACGTATTGCGCCTGTGCAGGGTCCCATCGCATCACTTCCAGGGCTGGACGGGACGTGATGCAACGGGACCAGCATCAGCAGCTCGAGCGGTGTGGAGAACTGCTCCGCGCCACTCAGAAGATCGAGGCAGGGGGGGCGCTGCCGCAGAGAGTCAAGGCGGAGTGAGGCAGGCCCCCCCCGATTCGTGAGCACCACTAACAACCATACATAGAGTTCTCCTTGAATCCTGTCTTTCCTTCACTTCCAAAGTTCTGTCACACATTGGAGAGGTTTGGTGCCTCAGGTGATCAGGAAATGGGGTACAGAGCCTGGATTGACCTCCCCAAGGGAGAGAGCCAGATCATGATGTTGCAACTGAAAGACAGGAGATGATGGATCTGTTGGTGAGAAGTCAAGCCAAAGTCAGTTCCAAGAAAGCAGTTCAAGAAGGCTCAGCTTGTCTGAGCGTGGAAAGCTAAGCAGGGTCAGGCCTGGTTATTACTTGGATGGTAGACCCCTCCTCTAGTTTCCTGCACTGAGCAGGGGGTTGGACTCGATGGCCTTGTAGGCCCCTTCCAACTCTAGAATCTATGAAATCTATGAAAGGCAGAGCTAGGGGCAGACATGATATCTTTTTTTGAAAGGTTTCCTTTCCATCCACACACATTTTATTAGCATAATCAAGGCCAGCCAACAGTTATGATTGCCTAGAAACACAAATGTAAGAATATAAGAATTAGACCAGGTATCTCCCTAGTCCAGAATCCTGTGCTTCGCTAAGCATGCAATGGGATGCCTTGAGGAATCCCACAGGCAAGAAATGTAACTTGGGATGATGGAGAAATCAACAATGGTTGAGTTCAGATTTCTATTAATCTGACCTGCGGATTGCTTTTTCTGAGTCGTGCAGATTCCATGGACTTGCAGACTTTGTGTGTGTGTGTTTTTGCTGGGGGGCAGAGAGATTTGCACAACTGCACATTAGTGCAAATGCATATTTGTGCAAGTGAAATGGAATTCTTGTACATCCCTAAAAAAAATCCAATTCCGTCAATGAGTGAATGATGGAAGAAAGACACCTGACAATCTGCAAAACACAGAAGGAATGGATTGATCAAAATCCATACATCCCTAAGTGTGGCAAATATTGGGACCCATATTGCCCAGCCTGACCTAGCTAAGCAGTTAGGATCAAAGGATACTCTGCATTCAGATTTCATGACTTCATTCCATCAGCCAATCCCACACAACTGGGCCTCTTAGGCTGAGAGTACAGTGTTTCTCCATGTAAAGTCCCATGGGAAACCTTGTGATTCTTAACATTCTTGGAAAGATCTGTACCAGGATGTAAAGTAGTAATCAGTTGACAATGGAGGTCCTAGTGTCAAAACTGGACAGTGCAAATCAAGAGGGTCACAAAAATAATAGGTCATGAGCAATAACTGCCATAAACTAGGAATGTTATAAGCAAGGAAGGGATGCTTGAAATGGGAAACATAAGATCTCCCAGGCTAAGATGCAAATAGTGACAGTTTGAGACAATGGATTCATTTGTCACTGACATATCTAATCATGTTATGATGATCAGGAACGATTTTTTCGTAGACATGTTTTTGTAGGTAAAAATCTGGTTTTGAGACCAGGAGATATAGATTTATAGAGTCAATTTAGTGGTGTGTTGATATTTCTATTGTATTAAGAGGAAACATAAAATTTGAATGTACATAAGCAGATGAACACATGTACAAATGCTTATCATGTATAAAAGGCAGTCCAGTGGTCGCAGATTTCAGTTCTCATGGGAGAACTTAATTTATTTGCTTGATTTGGGAAGAGTAGCAAGCTGCCTTGTTCACTATCCTGCTCTGCTCTTTACTTGAAATAGGTAAAAGACAGAAAAGACCAAACCTTCGCCTCAGAGAAACTGAAACTGTGTGTTGATAATCGGGATTAATAACTGAACCTATCCATTCCTATTGGCACTTTGTGCTGGGGAAAATTGAGTGCGAGAAGTTACCCGGAGGTCTAGGGCCAACTGCCTATTTACTCGAGTATAAGCCGACCCGACTATAAACCGAGGCACCTAATTTCACCCCAAAAAACTGGGAAAACTTATTGACTCCAGTATAAGCCTAGGGTGGGAAATGCAGCAGCTACTGGTAAATTTAAAAAATAAATTTAAAAAATCAAGTTAAAGTACTTCATGCACACTATTTAATTCTACCAAATAAAATGTGTCGAAAAGGTATTTAGCAAATTTCCGTATAGGGGCTTCCTTACAACCAGCAATCATGACAGTTAGTGAGGGTAAGTATAAGAAATAGGAACCTGCGTGCTGGTCAATGTTGTCTTCTTTTTCCAGTGTTGCTTCCCTCTGCCTTAGACCAACCCCACCCTCACAAAAACAAAGTAGCAAGCAAAATGAAATGCCGACGATTGATCAGTTACTGGGCAAAATAGAGCAGTTTATTTTCATGAGGTGAAAGTGAAATGCCTGTTTGGTAAATACCGTAATTGTAAATATTCATATTTCATAATAAAATTGGCTCTTAATTTAGGTAGAAAGGCCTCCTTAACCCAATGTATCTGGTAGGAGGCACCGATTCAGTTTAGTGATTCTTTAAGGCAGTGGTTCTCAACCTTTTTTGCCCCATGCACCCTCTTCACCATATGTCAGAATGTCATTCCCCCCTTTCCAAGATTGTCTGACTTACGTACGTACGGGTATTTAAAAATAGTAGTCAGTAAATACTGTAGTCAGTAAAGTTGTTCAGGAAACTCAAGCTCAGAGGCCCTCCAAATTCCTTTAAGCTTTATGCTTAAAGCCTCACCACCGCCAAAGCCCCGCTGCCGCCGAAGCCCCCCCAGGACCCCTGCCGCCACCCCCAGACCCCCCCGCCACCCCCGTCACCGTGCCTGCTCCCGCCGCCGAAGAAGCCCCGCTGCCGCCGAAGAAGCCTCCCCGCTGCCGAAGCCACGCCGGGGGCTTCGGCGGCGGCGAGGCTTCTTCGGCGGCAGCGGGGCTTCTTCGGCGGCGGAAGTTGGCGGCAGCGGGGCTTCTTCGGCGGCGGCGAGGCTTCTTCGGCGGCGGGAGCAGGTACGTTGACGGGGGTGGCAGAGGGGGTCTGGGGGTGGCGGCAGGGGTCCTGGGGGGGGCTTCGGAGGCAGCGGGGCTTCGGCGGCGGCGCTGACTCGAGTATAAGCCATGGGGGGCATTTTTCAGCCCCAAAAATGGGTTGAAAAACTCGGCTTATACTCGAGTATATACGGTACATACCAGAATTCCATCTCATAGAATCCCTGGATGAAGAAAGATTTGTTACAGGAGGCAACAGCACTACCTCAGTGTTGCCCCTGAAACCGGCATCTCTGAAACTGGCCTCTGAACATGGAGGTTTCATACAGTCATCATTCCTTAAAACAGTCAAGTCTGGGGATATCTGCCAAAACAGCACTACCCACAAAGAAGACGGAAGTCTCTGCATTCTCAGGGGATTCTGGATATTTGCCCAAATACAAAACAACACAAAATGAAGGGGGGGGGGAGAAATATCCAGGTGGGCAAATCTCGCCCTCCCCAAATGCTAACATGTAACCGTACTTGCACGTGCCACATGCAGACTCACTCAGGTACATCCCCAAATGCTTTCACCCTTTCCAGCTCTGCAATATTGTCTCTGGCTGGGGTGTTGAACCTTTTCCAGCCTGAGGGCTGAATTCCATTCTGGAGAAGGTCTCGGGGGCGGCATTCCAGTGATGGCCCTGCCGGAAAGGCACACAGGTCAAGGTCAAAATACTCCCCTACCCCCAAATACCGGCATGTTTTGCTTCTAGCTGTTGCTTGCTTCCAGTAACTATGTAAGCCTTAGGAGAGGTATTTCAACCTTTCAGAATGGGGGGGGGGGAAACTGTGCAAAAACTGGGAAAGCACCAAATGATTGGCGGTTGGTGGAATGGATGGTGGGGCCAGGGGAGGGGCGCCTGGAGGGGATGGATTGGGATCCCAGGCTGGCAAATTTTGGCCCATGCCCCCCCCCCGAGTGTAATGTCCCTGCTTTATGAGATGCAGTTACCCAAACTGAAGACAGTTTTCCAAATGTGGTCACCCCCAATGGCATTATGATGCCGGCACGGCAGTGTAATTGTCTATCTATAATGTCATTACAATACTGGCAATTTAATTGTCAGTCCCTTGCCTAATGATCCCCCCAGCATGGAATTTGCCTTTTCCCACACATAGCTGCCACACACTGAGTTGATGTTTCCATGGAACCACCCGCCATAACCCCAAGATTACTCTCATGGTTAGTTACCACCAGTTCAGATCCCATCAGTGTGTGTATATGTGAAGTTGCCCCCAGTATCCACAAAACCTTGACCCACTTCAGTATGGCAGCTATGCATTGCCACACAGACTCATGGCAATTTTCAGTCCAAACAATGGGTCTCAGATGTGCATGACAATCTAAGCTAAGAGCCAGTGTGGCGTAGTGGTGAGAGTGTCGGACTGGGACTCGGGAGATCCGGGTTCCAGTCCCCGCTTGGCCATGAAACTCACTGGGTGACTTTGGGCCAGTCATTGACTCTCAGCCTAACCTACCACACAGGGTTGTTGTGAAGTTAAAATGGAGAGGAGGAGGAGGATCATGTATGCCACCTTGGGTTCCTTGCGGGGGGAAAAGGCGGGGTATAAATATAAGAATAAAAATATTTTTTAAAAAAAGTTTATCGGCTATGCACTGCAGGTGCTTTCAGTCGGCCTGGATGCATGGCAGACACCACATGAGGTGCAATTTAAAGTAAGTGTAATGTTACCACCTGGGATGGAAGCACATTGTGCAGTCAGCTAAGATTATAAAACTTAGCTTCTTGCCAATTCCATTTTCCAGCCCATTCAAGGACTCCTAAATGAACATGACACATTGTCACTGCTGAATTTGCTGGGTCTGCTTTAGATAACAAGAGAGTTAGCACATGATTATGCAATTTCCCAGTTTCATGGAAAAGGAATCTCAGGAGAGCTTGCCACCAGTTCATCACAGCATTTTAGTTACGTCAGCTCCTCTCCCGGCTCATCCCTAGGGCTCAAAATGAGTAACCATAGTTTAAAATGCAGTACAGCAAAACCGACTGAGAATACCTAATTAAAAATATACCATATTATCTTTTTAAAGCTACTGGGATTAACTCGCACTGCCTCAAACCAAGTTGTTGAAGCAAAGATGTTTTAAAACATTTCCAAAAGTTGCTCAGACTTTGATGAATCTCCGAACACTGGAAACATACAAGCAGCCAGTGCAATTGGGCCAGAATCGGTGTTATGTGCTCAGACTTTCTGGTCACTGCTATCAATCTGGCCTCCATTAGGGACGTGTAAGGAATCTGATGGGTTGGTGGTGAAAATCCAATGGATTTTCTGGACTCAGCCCCACTAATTCTGTTCCACCAACCCTGTGCTGGCATCAACCTGACCTGATGAGAATCGAGCCAGCATGCAGACTTCCATTTTTAAAGTGGGCTGCAGTTTGCATATTTATTTATTTTTTTAAACTGGGGAAATCTGTGCAAAATTCAGGCCTCCACTCCACAAATTAGCACAAATTGCAGAACGGAGGCTCGAATTTTGCACAAACATGAAATTAACTGTTAGAAAATTCAAGGTGGCCAAGGTGGAACATGTGTGGATATGCAGTGAGAAGAGGATGCTTCTATACTTCTCATATTAAATGCTACCTACGAGAACAGCAGCAATGACACTCAAATCTAATGAGTGATTTGCGCAAAATCACACTAGAGATATGCAGTTTTCAGCTTCAAATTTCTGCAAGTATTTTGAGCAATTTATTTCACAGATGCTTGATGCCCCCTGCCCCGACTCAGCTCGCTTTCGGACATCACATTGGAAATGTGTCGAAAGTCCGTCGAGCTCAAACGGAATGAGTTTTCCAGTGTTGCGTATCCTCAGCCACTGTATTGTGCACAAGCTGCAGCTTCTGAACTGTCTTCAAAGGCAGCCCCACATAGAACGCATTGCAGTAATGCAGCTGGGAGGTACCAGAGCATAGACTACTGATGTTCAGGTTATCCTTGTCCATATAGAGCAGTGTTCTCCAACCTTGGCTGGCTGGGGCATGCTGGGAGTTGTAGGCCAAAAACATCTGGGGAACCAAGATTGGAGAACACTGATATAGAGGCATTGGTGGTGCTCTTACATTGAATTACCTGGGACCCCCCACCCCCACCAGCTGAAGGAGCTACATCTGAGTACTGACTGTGGCATAGTTTGATCCCAGCTTCCTTCTATGGACAACTGTTGGTTTTGCACACTTTAGTCAAGAGACTGTGACTAAATTTTCCTAGATGCCTCTTGCTATTTATTTATTTATTTATTGTATTTATTCCTTGTACACCACATAAATAATAGTTCTGACTTTTCTTCACACCGTCAAGAAGCTTTCTTTTCAACAACTGTTCAGGAAGGATGCTTATTTTTTGCCCTTGTGCTCCCTTTTTGTCTGTGTGTATTCAATGGCCAATCTAGTTGTCTCTTGTACAGGAAATGGGGTGGGGTGGGGGAGGAGAGAGAGAGAGAGAGAGAGACCATCTTGTCCTTCGCCTAAGGCAGCAAAATGTCTTGGGCCAACCCTGTGAAATTGGCTCCCATTTCACCACCTCATTCTCAGGGTGTTTTAGAAATTTCTTTTTGGTGGTTTCTTTGAGCTTACTTTATTGTCGTGAGGTGGCCAAGGTTGCTGTGAGTTACACATCTCTCCACAGGTCCTCAGTATACAGGTCTACTCAGATACTGTAAGTCTCATCAAGTTCAATGGGGCTTTGTCCCAGGTAAATGGGTATTTGATTTCAGTCGTAGTGACTAGGTGTAAGGACAGTGGTCTCCACTCTAAGGACTGAGAGGAAAGGACGTACCGGTGACATCACAGGCACTAACCAATAGATGCTTTCTGCAGCTGGTTGTTCGTTCCCCTGTTCAAACTGAGCTACACCAAAACCTCAGAACCATTGCTTTTCAGAGTTCATCCTGGAATAGGAAAAAAAAAAGTATATTTGTACTGAATCTAGTTAGAGTCCTCACTGCTTGATTTCAGCCTGTTTAAAGTAATTTCAGGCCAGTTTAAAGTAATTTCAATCCAGGGACAGAAATAAGACATTTCCCAAATTTCTTGGGAAAGCCTCCTTAGCAAAACGTTTGTGAGCAGATGCTTTATCTCACAGTATCTGGGGCAGGGAGAGAGAGAGAAAGAAAGGATTCATACTTCTCATTATTTTCTGGTTTTTCTTTTCCCAGACAAAGCCAACCATTAGTCTTAATAATTGACTATCTCTTCCAAATCCCCTTGCAGAGACTGTATGATGAGACTCCCCAGTAGGCCGTGCTGGGTTTATTTAAAGTTTGCCTTCGGCTCTCAGCTGTCTTCGCACTTCACAATTCATGATCCTTGCAGAAAGTCGGAGAAAAGGATGTCCTTGATCATCAGCAGTTATTGATGAGGAGACCTCGTTGTACAATTAATAACTTCTATATCAGCCAGCCACTGATATCTTTTTAACCCCCAAGATAGACAACTTGAGGATCTGCTGTCCTTTTTGGATACATTCTAGTTGGAAATATGCCATCTAAACTATAGATCTCCCGTCTGTCTCTCATTTCTCTTTTCTCAACAAAGAAAACTGTTGGGGGTTTTTCTCCTTCTTCTTCTTCAATAACAAAAGCAATTCATAAAAACAAAATACTTATGCAGTTTCAATGGAAACAGTGTCAGTAGTCTGTGAATTGCCTCCTAACACTTCTGTCTGCCAAGTAATAAATAGCTTCACCTTCACACGCCGTCTCTCAGATTCTGTGAACCCGCCCACCCTCATTCTATTTCTAAGCATGCTCTCCTCCAACTTCGCACCAGCCATCTGTTCCACAGCAAAGCACTCAAAGATCTTGGCATGCAGTCATGTTCTCACGCTCAGGTGCAAAAGATATATGAATCAGGGCCACGATGAGGAAGGCTGGGCTGAAACCTTTCCCCACATTTGTTCTGATCATTCATTCAATTTCATATTCCAAAAATATTTTCAAAGGAGAGGGGGGAAAAGATCACTGAAATTCTCATGTGTCCGGTTCTTGCATTTCCCTTAGTTATGAGGTGGCTGAGAGGTGTGTGTTTAAGTGTCCTGTCTTTCACTGTACAAATCATCTCTCTGGTGCTCTTCAGCCTCCCAATCTTCAGTTAAAGCCCAGGGGAAGATGTCATGAAATGACTCTTCCCGTGGAGTTTTTTTTTCCTTTCAGATCAGGAAGTGTGGGCAACTTAGATTCATCGATTCTAGAGTTGGAAGGAGCCTACAAGGCCATCGAGTCCAACCCCCTGCTCAGTGCAGGAAACTAGAGGAGGGGTCTCCCATCCAAGTAATAGCCAGGCCTGACCCGGCTTAGCTTTCCACACTCAGACAAGCTGCCAACTTTTTGTATCTGCCTGTATCTTTAACAGCAACATGAAATGCAGGCATTGATTAACTGTAGGCATCCTTAGCATAGATTAATTTATGTATGTTAAAGGTAAATGAGCAGGTGTTATGGGTAGATATAATTAATAACAATTTAGTTATAGTTATGTCAAGCACAAAGAAGTCTACAACAGGCTCCAATAGGAGCGTTATTGTAGAGCAGCCCTCCACCTGAGCTGTCGCACAGGATTGCAAATGAAGGCATGCATGGAGAGTGATTGAGATGTAGGAAGCATGAATGGGCAGTGGATGCAAGTCTTGCACTGATTAGATTAACACACTCTCCTGTGCCTAAAGGCACAGGAGAGACTTTCCTGAAAAGAACCTTAGAATAAGCCCTGCAAGGGGGTGGCCTTCCCCAATAGAAAGATTCAACCAGAATCTTAAACCCATCAAGGTTGGGGAACCCAGAAAAGGGTTTCCAAAGACACCCATCAAGGGCCCCAGCCTCACACAAAGACAGCCATAAGCACACAAAAGAACAGTGATTAAAGAACATCAGGGAGACAAGGATGGTCCTCGCCCCTCCCAGGTAACCAGAAGTGCAGTGGAAAAGGTATAAGAATTCAAACTTAGCCCATAGAAGTCAACAAGCAGGAGCACGCACACCTCTTGCTCCCCTCTGCCACGCAAGACCCCCTTCCAAAGTGGGACCAGCAAGAAGACAGGTAGCTATGGATTCTTTCCTTCCTTTTTCCTTTCCTTGCCAGCGTGAAGTGAGGGCCTTCTCTCCCCCCCCCCCCCGGCTGTCTATAGGCTACCAAAAGGCTAAGGGATCTTTTCTATGTAGATAACAGAGTATGATTGGAGATGCAGTAGTTATTTTGCTGCCTGAATTATTGTGTAAAACATTGTAAGACCAGGAACTAAGACACTGTACCTGCCCTATATGTCTCCTTAAATAAACGGCTCTTCTTTCCTTCTAAACACGTTGTGTCTCCAGTTCAGTGTTAGTTTGTCAAGTCTATGTTTAAGTGTTAAAGGGCAAAGCACATACTTCACCCAACTGCACGCAGTTTTTACTCCAGCCAAAGATCCCAAACCTTTTGCAATAGGGTGGGGTTAGCCTCTCTCCTTGGAGGGAATCTAACGCCCAGATGATCCGTTGTAACACAGGGCTCATGTAAAAAACAAACAAAAAAACCAGGCAAAGAATTAAGAACATAGGGGGACAGCCATGCTGGAACAGACCGGAGTCCTGTCAAGTCCAGCATTCTGTTCCCACAGTGTCCAACCAGAAGCAAGATATGAGTGCAAGAGCAGTTTCCCCTCACATTCCCCAACAACTGGTATTGAAGTTCATCATACTGCCTCTGATACTCAATGTAATAAAGTCATCATGACATGAAGTCATTGATAGCCTATCCTTTATGCATTTGTTTAATCCACTTTTTAAAGTGCCCAAGTTGGAGGCCGCCAGTACATCTTGTGGAAGTGAATTCCATAGTTTAACTCCGCAATGTGTGAAGAAGTACTTCCTTTTATCTGTCCCGAATTCCTCACCATTCAGCTTCATGGGATGACCCCGGGTTCTAGTATTATGAGAGAGCGTCATGTGCCGTAGCCTAGTTTCCTCACCATAGGACAGGCTGGCAGAGACATATACCCAATGACTTAGCTTTATTTAAATGTGAATCAGGTGACACAGATCACACATCTTTACTGTACAGATGTCAAGGCAAACAACAGTCTCAAAAGACACTAGTAGTCCAGACCAGAAGGCATTCTGGGCAATCAAAGACTACGGTACTGGGTTCATGGCAGACAATGATTCAGGGTCTATGAAAAGACCAGCATTATATTCCATGGCAGCTTTTAACAATACAAAGTTCAAAAAGATACGGGTTCAAATTGGATGGAGAGTCTGAAGGAGGAAATGTTTCAGCAGCTCGTATGATAGTAAGTCCAGGCAGAATGGGTTTCAGATAGTAAAGATAGAGTGGCTGTTCCCTGTCAGGGAACCAGACAAGGTCCCAAAGTCCTTGTTTCACAACAGTTTCCAGTTTAGAGTTTTTATGTTACAAGATTCTCTGGAAGCATGAACAGACCAGGCAGAAGGTGTTAGGCATGGAAAGACGAGTGCAGGAGAGGAAGGCTTCTAGGCAATAAAATACATTGGGGGCAGTATCCGTTAGCACAAATGATGTTGCGCTAGCAGAAACTAGGTTCTGAACTATGTGCACCAGAAGAATCCAATCCAAGCAAAGCTACATTCGCACAAGCGCAGTTGCACAAGCGGTTGTGCATTATGTTTATGCAACCCGTTGTGCCACCAGTTGCACATAACTCTTGTGCACCCCATTATGCACCCCAATGAGCAACCGCTTGTGCAACTGGTTGTGCATTCTGAATGGGGAACCACTGCTTTGACTGATATCCAAAATACCAGTCGCATATCAAACATATAAGTCAAGTCGAATACGTATACATCTTATCAAAGATTGATTGATATGTTTGGTATGAGATCGATATGTTTGATTTGATGTATATGCATTGGGAATATTTACTTCCTCTGTAATTTGGTGTGCATAATCAATTGTGCCTTATTTGTTTATACACATGTTTATAAACCACTATAAATTTATTTCTTGTATATAATATATTGATTATGTGCAGTTCCATAAGGTCCCTTGCACCTTGTGTGTCTCTGTTGAGTTGTAATTGTGGATCCTTTCTTCCCTATCCACTTTCTCTATGCCATGCATAGTTTTATACACCTCTATAATGTGTCCTTTTCTTTAAAACATACCCTGTAAGGAGTAATGCTATATTGTCTTTGAATGCAAAGTTAGCCATCCAATAGGCATTTGATATGGGTCTTTAGTGAAAGGGGTACAATGGGCACTGATGAGCTGTGAGTTGTTCTATACAAATTCCATAGCCTCCTGGATGTCCTGGGGCCTAAAATTAGATTCTTCAGGCATAGAAGAGTTTTGTGTGCAAGGAGAACCAAAGGCCACTGGGAGGCTGCACCCCCTGCCTCCCAGGAGAAACATCACAGCAAGGGGGAGACCAACCTGGCCCCATACATCAGCCAAGGAAGGAACAGCTGCAGGGAGCTTGTTTGGCCCTTCCCTGCCAGAAAGAAAGAAAGAAAGAAAGAAAGAAAGACAAACCTATAAGAGCCTTTTGAACTAAGAACAGGTGCCTGAGTTTTGCATTCTTCCTCCTCCCTCCCAATCCCTTTTCCTTTTGTGTCATGTCTTTTAGATTGTAAGCCTGGGGGCAGGGACTGTCTTATTATTAATCTTTGTAAGCCACTCTGGGAGCCTTTTCTGGCTGAAGAGCGGGGTATAAATGCAATAAATAAATAATTAGCAGCAGTTTAATTTATATTAGGCTTGGAGAAAACTGATTTGGAGGTAGAGGCTGAGCTGAGAGCTGTGTGCTTGCTTCTGCATCCAAGCCATACCTACTCAGCCTGTATGAATGTAAAAACAGACTGAATCCATTGATGGCTTCCCTGACCTTCCCATCAATTGTGGAAGGAGTAAAGCCATAACATTTTGGGTGTCGTCCCCCCCCCCGGTTCGAGAGATACTGTAATGGTATAATCCTTCTACATTCTTCTGTGGGAAAAGAAAGCCATCCATGTTCTTCTTTGGGAAAAAGAAAGCCAAACAAGGGATTTATTTATTCATTTCTTTTCTATACTGCCCAATAGCCAAAGCTATTGTATAGAATGAGAACATTGTGCTAGCTTATGTGTGAAGAGTTCCCTATTTAGACAGCAAAAAACAAAATGTTCAGATATTATTGAAGCAGGCCTAATACATTTCCGAGATATCAGGACACTGGCTAAAAGCTTATGTTTATTACTGAGGCAATATTACCCTTTCATGCTATGACATTTAACGATGCAACAATAGCTCTACAATAGTTAGCTTTTCAAAGTGCAAAATGGGTAGGCCTAACAGAGGAATGTCGACTTGGGCTTTCAAAGGACAACTATTACGATCCTGTTAACTTTATCAGACAGCATTTGTGGAGTCAAATCCCATTACAAGCTGAAAATTCTACGTCAAGGTGGGTATTTTCAATGCTGAACATTGTGATATGAAAAGAAAATACCCTGGGAACTTGAAAGATGACATTTTCAAAGTGCAGAGGCCATGATATAGCCAATGTCGGAATCACAGGGCTTGTCTTACAAAGTAAAGAATTGCAAAAAAGCAGGCAGCCGCTATATGTGAGCGCAACCACCCATGGAGATCTGCCAAAGGGACTTTGGTTAAAACAAGTGTCTGGAAAAGTTAGTGTGAGTGTGTAAACTTGTGAAACTTTGGCTATGTAAATGCCACCATGATCCAGCTCTTCCAGCTGGAGAATAGGGCTGGTCCATGTTACTGTGGACCCAAGCATACATTACTTTAGGGCGCAATCCTATGGCCCTTCGACCTTGCCTGGGGGGGCGTAGGATTATTCGGAGTCCTGTGAGCTTGGAGCTGGGACTCAGAAGAACACCGAGTCCCTGTCCCACCCCCCTTGCACCCGGTGCAGAAAGAACCACACCAGTTGCCTCCATGAGGTCGCAAATCAGCCTCGGAGAGGAGGAAATGGGATGTGCTGGTGGGGTGGGAAGGGGAAGAGGCTGGGGATGATGGCTTACGTTGTATCTAAATGGTGCCCAGCCTCCTTCCTGCCCTCTAAAGAGCTTCAAAACGGCCATCTAGATGACATGCAGGGTGTGACACACAACAGCGGTGAAGGTCGCTGCCACCACACCTCACGCCATGCGTTGGATGCATGTAAGCATCCAAGTTCGGAGGCTTACGCGCATCGGAGGGGGGTGATAGGATCACACTCTTAAAGATCTAGCTAGCAGAGTTTTTTACTCTAGAGTAAGTGCAAGGGTCCTGATCCAGATCAGGGCCCTAGTATGGGGCTAGAGGAACTTTAACCTTTCCCCTGCTGCAGTCCTGATCCAGACTGGGACCCCCTGCGCTTACTCTAGAGTAAAACAACAACAACAACAACAGCTCCTAGCTACGTCTTTAAAGTAACACGTGCTTTGAATCTGTTGCTTTGCATCCATCTGATAGTAAGCCATGAAGTTTCTCTAAAAATTTACAAAGAGATGGTTAAACAGGGTGTACTTCATTTAACATTTGCAGAGGCAAATCTATATGTATAGGTGTAAATTTAGAAGAAGGAAAATAACAATAATTTAAATAGGAATGCCAGACATCTCACCACAGTGGAGAAGAGTGACCAGCAGGTGACCCGTGTGATTGCTCAATCTGCTGTCCAGGTGCTAACTTATGATCAGCAACTTCAAGGCTCCTGCTGCTCTCCCTCCTTGGGGTTCTTTATCTTTAAACCAGACTTGGACACCTCTTCAACTAGAAGACTCCTTCAAAATTGAAGGCTATCCTCTGCCAGCTCTTCAAAATAAGAGGACTATCCTCTGGAAAGTAGGACACCTGGCCACCCTACAGGGTAGGCATCAGCCATCTTCCTCCTGGGACACCTGGGCTCTGTCAGCTGCCCAAGTATGCTGGATGCTAACGCTGGGCCTACCAAAGCAAACCCTGGACTACTGTATCTGTCCTCTCAATTTTGGGGGATGCCTCTTCCTCCTGTGGCTCTGTGGAGCGCTGTTGCTGGTTGGGCGGATGCAGGAGAATTTCTTTAGTAGCACGCTAAAAGGAAACATCCAATAAAAGGAAGATTTAACACGCTTTAAACAAATACTGAACTAAACGTTAAATGTGCGTGGGCATCAACACAATGATTCATTTAATCTCTGAAACAAAGCGAGCTGAAAACTGCTTGTTAGTTCTGTTTAAAATAACTGCTCATAGCAGAGAGAGAGGATAAATTTCATTTTCTTCCTTTAAAGCCCAACTTGGAGGGCCACCTACACATCGCCAAAAAAGTGGCAATGCTGCATCCCCAAAAAGGAAGACAAAAGAAGAAGATAAAAATTTGTGTCTCCAGAACGGAAGTCAACATTTGTGCGAAATGTGCAAGAGTTCATTTGTATGTATAGATGAAAATTAAGAAATATTTCCTATAATTTCAGTACAATTTAAATAGTCTGCTCTCCAGATGCTAACCCTGTGATGGGTCTTCTTATGGATCTTTATCTTTAAAACAGATTTAGACTGGACAGCCCTTCAAATAGAGGACACCTTCAAATAAAAACATAAGAAAAGCCATACTGGACCAGACCAAAGGTCCATCTACTCTAGCATTCTGTTCACACACCGGGCAACCAGCTGACCAATGGGAAACTCACAAGTAGGACATAAGTGAAATAGCTTGTGTTCCCCAGCAACCAGTATACAGAGGCACACTGCCTCCAATGATACTGGAGATAAGATATAGCCATCATGACTCATAGTCATTGATAGCCTTTTCCTTCATGCATTTGTCAAATCCCCTTTTAAAGCCATCAGAATTGGTAGCCATCAACATCTTGCGGTAGTGAAGTCCATAGTTTAACTATGTGTTGTGTGGAGAAGTTCTTCCTTTAATCTGTCATGAATCTCCTGCCAGTTAGGTTCCTAGGATGACCCTGGGTTCTGGTATCATGAGAGAGAAAGAGAGAGAGAGAGAGAGAGAGAGAGAGAGAGAGTGTCTCCCTGTCCACTTTCTACATACCATGCATAATGTTGAACACATCATGTCTCCCCTTGTTCACCTTTTTTCTAAGCCAAACAGCCCCAAATGTTGTAACCTTTCTTCATACAGGAGTTTTTCCACCCCCTTGATACTTTAGTTGCCCTTTTTCGAACTCTGTAATATCCTCTTTTAGGAGTCCAGGAATGTACACAGTATTCCGTGCGGTCACACAATAGATTTATATAAGGGCAATATGATATTGGCAGCTTTATTTTTGATGCCTTTCCTAATTATGTCTAACATAGGATTTGCCTTTTTCACAGCCGCCGCACATTTTGTAGGGATGTATGAATTAGCAAAACTCGAGCTTGCCAAAGTTCTCCAAATTCCATCTTAAAGTTTGTTCCTCCTTGAGTCCATATCAGGTTGCGAGTTTTCTTTTTTCTTTTCACATTAAAATCCATGCGTACTTTTGTGCATATTTTTCCAGATGTATGCATCATGATGGATGCTTTGGATACTCCAAAAATATAGAATCTACCCATCCATTCTAAAATTTACAACCCAGGGTACATTTCCCCTGTAAATGATATCTACTGGCTGGTGCACAATTGTTGTTGTTGTTGATCTATTTATCTTTCATTGTACCATAGCAGGCTACAACATTAGAGCTGTGTGAGGTGCACCACCTTTTCTTAGAATCATAGATTCTCTTCTAAATAAACATATAGAATCATCTTCTCTTCTAAATAAACATATTTCATCCCTGCTTCCAATTGTTCTATTCCTGTGGACTGGGGACCTTAAAAAAATAACAGCCATTGAGGTTTGATGCTTACAAAAGCTGTGTGCATGCAAATTATTAACTGAGCTGAGAAGAGCTGACTTTTCTATGAGCTTTTATTTTGGTTGCCTTGACAAACAAACACTGCTGCCTTTTCCAGATGACATCACACCTCTTTTCTATGCCAGAAAGTTAGCCCTTTCTGCCCCATCTCTCTTTCTCTGCAAAGGTTTCCAACAGGTAATTAGAATGGGTTCATAACATACTTATAATTGGTATTATAAGTATTAAATTCCCCATTTCTTACTGTCTATATCCTGAGCCTTTCATAAATTAAATCTCTTTTGAGGACTTGAAGCCTGTCTTGATCGGGATGGGCATTCTGTGGTCTTTGGCCTAATTTCAAAGCTCTCTTCAAGAGGCGAGTTCAAACCTCTGACAAGAAGGATGGGGGGGGGGAGAGAGGGAGAGAGAGAGAGAGAGAGAGAGAGAGAGAGAAGGAGTTGGCAGAAAGGAAGGTAGTAAATAGGGTGGCTTGGCCACTTTTGGCTTGCAAATCCCAGCTTTGCAGACAGGAATGTGCATATGTGTTTCCCCCTCTCCTGTCCTTCTGCTTGGCAGGGAGAAATATATTATTTATATTTCTACCCTGCAAGGAACCCAAGGTGGCTTACATAATCCCCCTCCCTTCCATTTTATCTTCACAACAACCCTGTGAGGTAGATTAGGCTGAGAGTCAGTGACTGGCCCAAAGTCACCCAGTGGGTGTCATGGTCGAGCGGGGACTAGAAACCGGATCTCCTGAGTCCCAGTCCAACACTATGCCACACTGGCTCTCTTTCCTTGGGCTTGGCTTAAGAGATATGTCCCTACAAAACCAAAGGAGTGAAAGAAGATCAGTTCTGGAGACCATACATTGGATCTAGATTTAGTCATACTTACAGTAGACCCACTGAAACCAATGGGACTTAAGTTAGCCTTGACTAATTGAAGCCCCATTGACTTCAGTGAGTTTTACTCTAAGTATGACTAAATCTGGATCCAGCTCTATAGCTAGTGTTCGAGCACATGCTTTGCACACATGAGGTCCAAGGTTCCATCCTAGGATCTCTTTTTAAAGGAATTTTGTTAGCAGGCTGGGACATTCAAAGAGATGCCAACTAGACATTTTCAAAGTAAAGACAGCTCAGCCACTGAGAACTAAATTATTTGTAGCAATCTCAATCTCTCTCTCTCCTTTTGGACCCCTCTCATTGATTTTCCATCAGTGAATACTTCATAGATGTTCAGATGTACCACCATGATATATGTATTTTAAATTGCTGAGCTGAATAGTTTCCCCTTCGCTGTCAATTGCCTGCTTTATGCTGTAATCAATATTTCATTCTGATTTGGGTTTTAAATGGTCCTGATAACACAGTGGCTGATGGAGTTTTTTTTTTGTATGATGACTGCCTTTTGAAGCAATGAGCTGGGCTCATCTTTCACTTGGGTGAGTCAACAGTGAATAGAACCAGAGATTACTTCCACTGTCAATAAAGGCAGCTGGTACTCATGCTGTACAGGAGCATTTTGTGATAATTAACATGTTGGCAGCGACAAAATTCGAGATTTGTGGGATGATGTTGAACTAGTGCTTTCCCTTAGATAATTGCAGAAGTAGCTGCTCCGTGATTGGAACGTGGCATCGTATATGAGGAAGGAGCCCCCGAAGGATCATCCAGTACTCTACGGTTGTGAAAACCACGGTCCTTAATTTCGGCAGACTTCTCTTCCAACTCTCATGGTGGCTTTTGATATCCGCAGACAGGGCCGGATTAAGAGCATTATGGGCCTGGTGCTGAGGATTTTGGTGGGCCTTTTTATGGAAATAAATAAAATGAAGACGCAATTTTATATTAAAACAAATTAAATATTTTAATTACCATTAAAGTGCCAAAACAGAAACATATTGAAAATATTTCTTTTTTGTAAACAATAAGCTTGTTAACTCAATAAAACCGTTCATCACATATCGTTGATGATAAGTACCTCCACGTTTTTTAACCTCTAGGGCAGTCTTCCCCAACCGGGGCCCTTCCAAATGTTTGGGGGCCCAGCTCCCATCTTCCCCAGCCACTGGCCATGCTGCCTGAGGCAAATGAGAACTGTAGTCCAAAATATCCAAGAGGGATATTTGGTGAACTCTGTTCTCTGGGATTTTTCAAAATAAAACTTAAAATGCCACACAATTCCCCATGAAAGCGCACGTGCACACACACACACACACACACACACACAACAGTATTAGCCAAGCACACACACACACACACACACGTGCACACGTGCACACACACACACACACAGAGAGAACTCTGTTCTCTGGGGTTTTTCAAAATAAAACTTAAAATGCCACACAATTCCCCATGAAAGCGCATGTGCACACACACACACACACACACACACACACAGTATTAGCCAAGCACGTGACATTTTGCAGGCGGCAGGAGGATCAACACCCCGAAAAGGCAGACACATTCACAAAAATAGAACATTCACAACAACCATTTTTAAATAAACATAAACCATCTTCCCCAGCCACTGGCCATGCTGCCTGAGGCAAATGAAAACTGTAGTCCAAAATATCCAAGAGGGATATTTGGTGAACTCTGTTCTCTGGGGTTTTTCAAAATAAAACTTAAAATGCCACACAATTCCCCATGAAAGCGCACGTGCACACACACACACACACACACACACACAGTATTAGCCAAGCAGGTGACATTTTGCAGGCGGCAGAAGGATCAACACCCCCAAAAGACAGACACCCACACCCACAAACACACAGCCCTTACGTTCAGTTTGGCTCACAAAAGAGGGAAAGCCCTTTTACAGAAAAAAAGGAGAAGGAGAAGGAGAACTTGCAGATCAAAAGAGTCAAACTTTTGAACCTTACCTGTGCAGAGGAGGGCCATCAGGACCAGCGGCAGGTAAAGACCATCCCAGAGGTTTGTCCCATAGCAAGCAGAAGTCATGGTGGAGATTTTGGAGGCGGGTGGGCAGAGAGGGGTCGCTTGACGGAGCAAAAACTCAAAAACTCCTGCAGCTCATCAGTAAGGGTCTTCCCAATTTTCCCCAAATTATTTATTAAAAAAAAAAAAAAAAGCAGCCACAACAAAAAGCCAGGAAGCTTTGCTTGACCAAGAATAATTGTGTTGTTCTTGTTGCTTTTTTTTTTTTTTTTTTGTTAAACTAGCATTTGAACAATTGAGCTGCAAATCAGAAAGATCTTTTGCTCGAGGCTGGAGAGAGAGGTCCCTTCTAAATCTGAATATTACAGACCCTAGCAAGCCCCCCATGTGCTAGAAGTTCTCACAAAGAAATGTAGTAACAGTGATTGAAATGCAAAAGATACTGAAATGCTAATTTGAGAACAACAGTTCTTGCTAGGTCTTGCCTCAAGCCTGTAATGCAGATGTGCTTAGAACACCTTTCTAATCTTGAAAAAATCATTAATTATGCTGAATGATAACGATCAGAGCTAACTCCGAAGGGGGAAAAAATCGCCAAGTGTCCCTATAATTGCGGGCCTGTTTTCTGTTAAGGGCCTGGAGCTGCCGCTCCAACAGCCCCTAGCTTAATCCGGCCCTGTCCGCAGACATTCATGCATCTGACGGGGAGGAACAAGGAGGAAGGTAAAGAGAGAGAGCAGGGAGAGGGGAGGAATAGAGGGGGGGGTGGAGAAATGGAGAATTCCTTCCTATCACATTGCTGGCAGAAGCTGATGATGCCAAGACAACAGTTAGCTGAAGACATTTGGAGGCTCACAGGGGAATTTGGGGGGTTATTCAAATCCTGATCTCCCTACCACCACCACCACCCCGCATTATGTCTCTGGGAGTCATTCAGATCCTGATACACTCCCAGTGATCAATTCATGGCATGGCAGGGTCGAAGTCAGGATTAAAATTAACTGAGCTGTGGGTTTCATCCAGATTTAGTCTTTGCCAGCAGTAGACTAGAGCTAGTAGAAGAAGGCACTCTGAAGATACCCAGGGATGTATAACGAGGGGGATAATAAAGGCTTTCCTTATGAATTTATGTGTTAAGGGTGTTTTGACATCTTATCGTTTTTATTAGGCACAGAGAAATCGTTCAGTTTTGGTTTCTCCTTTTTCCAGTCTTAAATTCAGTTTGTCCTGAGTGTTGAGAATTTCCCCAACTTTAAGTGTGGTTCGTGTTTACATGAAAAACCATATGCATTTTTTGTGTGCATTTCTCCTAATACATGCAATTTTGTATGCAATTTTGTCTAATATACACATTTTGGCGTATTTTTTGCAAGCGATGTTCCTAATATGATGCATTTTTGAATTGTTATTTCCCCATATATATGCATTATATTTCCCTTTCCATAATATGCTCACTTTTGTACACATTTTTTTTTATTTGAGAACTCCACTGAAAAATCCATAGATGTGCAAATTTAGAAAGACTGATTTTCAGTTTGTATATTCGATCAAAAGTGTGAAATTAGGTAAATTCACATGAAAATTAATCCCTAATTTTTATGGTAAGCCACTTGGAGGTTACATTTCAGACAAAAATAGCAGCATATATATTTGGCAAATAAAGTAAAATATATTGCGAGGACTCCTGAAGAGAGTACTCCTTCTCTGTGCAATCTACAGGATCCCCATCAATGAGCACTGGTCATTCACAGTGTCTGCCCCTTGATTTGGCTAGCTCCAGTCTTTGTTCCAGTGGAAGACCAACAACCTGGTCTTCTGCGCGGGTTCAATGCTAAGGGGGTAGCGGGTGCTGGGGCGGGCCTTCTCCGAGGTGCCCAGCGCCTCGCCTTAGCCCAGAACAAAGGGATAACTTATAGCCACAAAAGTATCTTTTAGAAAACAAGTTCATTTACAAAATTACCTTCACAAACTCAGACCCACGCCAGCAATACAGCTTATTAGTACGGTACAAAGTAGCAAGCAAAAGCCTCAAGGACACCGTGATTTCGGGGCTCTCAGCTAGTTAGTTTAGCTCGAGTCCCGGCAGAGGCCCAGGTCAACCGCACGCTGCTAGCTGGGTTCCCGGCGGAGGCCCAGTCTACCCAAGCGGCTAGCTGGGTTCCGGCGGAGGCCCGGTCTACCCAAGCGGCTAGCTGGGTTCCCGGCGGAGGCCCGGTCTACCCAAGCGGCTAGCTGGGTTCCCGGCAGAGGCCCGGTCTACCCAAGCGGCTAGCTGGGTTCCCGGCGGAGGCCCGGTCTACCCAAGCGGCTAGCTGGGTTCCCGGCGGAGGCCCGGTCTACCCAAGCGGCTAGCTGGGTTCCCGGCGGAGGCCCGGTCTACCCAAGCGGCTTGTGAGTGATTTCAGCTTGGTTTCCCGGGGGTCCGGTCAACCCAAGCGGCCAGTGATTCCAGCTAGCAGGAGCGCGCCGGATTCTGCTACCCGGGGTTGCTGATCCTTCGTTCCCTTACCCCAGGCATGGGCAAGATTGCTGATCAGGTCCAGCGAAAAGTTCCCTTGTGCAGGGTGTTTTATACCTTGGTGTTTCAGGTAGCCCCTCCCTCCATGATCAGGTGGGTCGACACCCTCCCTGAGGGGCGGCCTTTTGGGTCAGGTGGGGTGATGCCTTCCCCCCGTGGGATGGAGTCCCTTTGAAGCCACTTGCTTAATGGTCCCATCCTATGGTGTTGAGTGGCCATTTCTTAGGGGTGCCGAAGCGTCTGCCCTGGAGAGGTATTCAAGTCTTATGTAGATGGGGCTGATATGCAAGAGCATTGACAAACCTGGTGATGCTTCCTGCCTTCCCCCCTGGGGTGATTCTATGTAGATGTTGTTTGTCCCCTTTGGCATCTGTGGAGACTGGTTGTCTCCCCCCCCCGGGTCTCCTTCCCCCCTCCTTGGCGAGTGTGTGTGTGTCAGGCAGGGGGCTTAGGTTGGCTTTCTCCACAGTTCCATTTTGGGATGGGTGAGAATTTTGTTCAGTTCATTATTATTATTGCTTATCAGAACTTACCAAAACTTGCATATATTTTTTTCATTAACAGGATGGAAAGAACCTACTAGGGAAGGTTGGTGACTCCTGTATCAGTGGGGCTCCTTATCCATTGCAGCGTGCATGCTGAGCTTTATAGGAGCTATCCATCTCCAAAATAGGTTCACCACCATGGAGCATACAGGCCTGTGGCTCCTGCTGGCTCAGCTTGTCTGAGCGTGGAAAGCTAAGCAGGGTCAGGCCTGGTTATTACTTGGACGGGAGACCCCTCCTCTAGCTTCCTGCACTGAGCAGTGGGTTGGACTCGATGGCCTTGTAGGACCCTTCCAACTAAAGTTTGCCACCACTTTTTTTCTGACAGGCTCCTCATCTTTAACAACTGCATGACAGAAGGGATGCATGAGAAATTTGTTCCAGTTCATTTTTAATCAGGGTTTACCCAGTTCACGCCTTCCCGACTGAACATAGACTCGGACAGAATCCGCACGCAGTCTCTAGTACATCTCTGAGCTTGCAGTGTGATTCACGGACCAAAAACCAGTGCACTCAACAGCATGCTGATCGGCCAGATGGGCCGGTGACCGGGTGACCGGCCTGATGGGCGATTAATAAATATAAGAAATAAAATAAATAAATGCGTACATTTGAAACATGTGCATGAAAATACGCATACTTTTGAAAAAAAAAAGTGCACAAATATGCTTTAATCAATGGGAGAAGAATGCGCACATGTCAAAAGTATGCACACAGTTGATGGGCACATGTGGAAAATACACGCAGATTTTCATGCAAGAAAAACAAAGTTCGCAATCAGATACGAACTCAAGGTGGAATGAACTTATGTAAGCCACCTTGGGTTCCTTGCAGGAAAGAAGGTGGGATATGAATATAATAAATAAATAAATAAATAAATATGAGTTTCGAGATGGAATTCAGAGATCTTCAGCAAGCTTGAGTTTTGCTGATCCACACATCCCTACGATGGCAGACAAGGTACAACATGGTTCTCTCCATGCTGGAAATAGCTGTGCCTATTTAATTTGGCCAGTGCAGAAGGGTGAGAATTCCATTCCATTTCAGTTTTGTTAAGAATTTACTTGTCACATGCCCATCTGTTGGCACAAACATTTTCTGGCAAGCTGACACAAAACACCAGAAATAGTGAGAATATTTACTGGTAAGTAAATTTGCTGCTTGGCTTGAGAGCTTTTACCATTCACTCTACCGCTCCCCCCATGTCTATGAGGTACCAACCATAGCCATACCTTACCAGTTAGGTGCCATTCTCTGCACCACCAGAGACCATTTTCCACTCCCTGATCTGCCAGAATCTGTCACCTGAACCTCAGGAAACCAGGCCATCCTGCATATTGTTGAGGCGTAGTGGTGAGAGTGTTGGACTGGGACTCAGGAGATCTGGGTTCTACTCCCCGCTCAGCCATGAAACTCACTGGGTGACTTTGGGCCAGTCACTGACTCTCAGCCTGACCTACTTCACAGGGTTGTTGTGAGGATAAAATGGAGAGGAGGAGGATTATGTAAGCCGCCTTGGGTTCCTTGAAGGAAAAAGGTGGGGTATAAATATAATAAACAAACAAACAAACAAACAGGTTTCATAGATGAGCTTCTTAGCTCTCACAGCAAAAGCTTAATGGTTGCAACTCTCTCCAGAAAGTATATAGCTGGTGGTATTTAACTATAGGCTGATTACATTGTTCAAAGAACAGTCAGAGAACAGACTATAACTGTGTCAGAGATCAATACAACTTGGTTTCCCCACTGCAATCTCTATGGTTCTGAGCACAGGGCAAGGGGCTCAAATGCTTCCTGGAATAAAACATCCCAGGCAATCAAAGACAAGGGTTCTAGAAAAAGACCTAGATATAACCACACAGAGAGAGATTTAGTCCAACCTTGAATTCTTCGTTGGTATCTCCACACCGCATGCATACAATTTTTTAGAATTTCCTCCTTTTATAATTTTCTTTTTGTAATTTTATCCTGGAAGACAATCTTACTCGGTCACGAGTTATCGCCTACTAAAGTAAACCCACACACGCAGAGATGTAGATGTTCATAGCTTCCATTTTGGTATCTCCATGCTACACGGGTCAAGGCATGGGAAAATCTAAGAGTCATGATCACTGATCAGTCCAAGCCAGCAGGACCTCTGGGCTATCCAAGATGAAGAAACACAGCCCATAGCAAATAAGAATTAAGGGTCAATGAAAAGTATAACAATGCATTCAGTGGCAGGTTCTGAATGATTCACAATTCAAGCAGACAGGCTTCTAGGTTTCACAGACAATTCAAGTGAAACAGACTGAAGGCCAGGTGAGAAGCGTTTCTTATCATTTTTGAGGTTCAGTCCCAAGAATGCCAGTGTCTCTGTGAGCTCTTGGTCTCTCCACCTGCTCAGGGAGAACTTCTACCTCTGCTCTCTTCATTATATCGGTACACAATAACATGAAAGTGACTCTTCTCACACGCCCCCGTGCCCTCTTGATTATATCCTGGAACATTAGATCCTTCCCTATTGTATGCAAACAGCAAAGTTGCACAGTGGTTCACCAAGATACTTTTCCATATAGAAAAATATTATTATAATACAAACAAAACAAACACGCATACCCACACCCCACATCAGAAAAGAAGCTGCGTGATTTCTCAGCCAGGGAGTATGGCAATCAGCTGTGTGACAGCCGCTGCCAGTCTGTCTGTAGGAGGCTAAACAAAACATCACTGAAATCCAACTGTGATAACTTTGCACACTCCAGAACAAAATGCTGAGACAAAACCAAAGCAGAGCAATAGGAAGTGTGATGTGTTCATTGAGCTACATAAATGAACTAAACAGTGTTCTGCAGGTGTAGGGAGTGGGCCAAACACCTCTGCAGATGGACCCCAAGAAGACATGGGACATGATTCTGAGTCAGATGGGGAGGGAAGGGGGGGTGTTGTGGAGGCACCAAGCGTGTGGGAGCAGGAGACTATCCATGGTGGTGAACCTATTTTGGGGATGGAGTAAAACCAAATAAAACCTGCAAAACCTGTAATGGAAAAGGACCCCCACCAAAATAGGAGTCACCAGCCTCCCCTGGCAGGGACAGAGAGGAGAAAATATACAGTGGTCATCTAATCTTTCAGAGGACAGCCAAGCCGGGGCCTCTGAACCCATGGGATTGCTGGCTCCTAATGAAGAGGAGGAGGGTGGGAATATATGAGACCAAAGAGATAGGCATCAGATGAAAAGGGAGGGGCAACACAGGGTCACTCGGTGCTCAAAGAGACTTGCAGCCAGAGAGGTGACCCCTGTGGAAAGGCCCACCTCGAGGGAGGGACTTGGTAGCCCTATTCAGTTTGAGAAGGGTGGGTCATAGTGGAACAGTGTTCTCCAACCTTGGGTCCCCAGATTTTTTGGCCTGCTACGCTGGCTGGGGCATGCTGGAAGTTACATGTAGGCCAAAAACATCTGGGGACCCAAGGTTGGAGAACACTGTAGTAGACAGGGTCAGTTTTGTGAAAACTCTCTTTCATGACACTCAAATCCAGGGAGCTTAGGAGGTGCTGTGTTATGCAAAGGCTTCCTGGAACTTTTGTCTCTTTTGGTCGCATGGGGAAACTGGCTGCAGCCTGAGGCAATGCTGGCTTGTTTGTAGTTTACATAATAAAGGCAATTGACTAGAAATAGGACTTGATGGCTTGACTACAAAGAGAGGCAGGTGACAGGCACTTGACAGCAGGATCAGAAGGAGTGCTGAGAAATTGGGCTAGAAATGAGGATTCAATATGGCAGCAGGTCTTGTGCCTGAGGCAGATTCCTGGGCGTGGGAGGGGGAGGAAATGTCTGGTGTGAGCCAGTTTAATTTTGCAGTGTAGGTGGGACTGCAGATTTAAAGTGGCCACCAGGTTGAAGCAGATGGCATGCAGCTTCTCCTCTGCAAAAATGGATATTATATCCCACCAAATGAGAGAACATTTCAGAGTAACAAAATCCAGTTCACAGCATCCCTACCTTTTTCAAAACCAAGTATTCACCATTGCCTTTTTGGTGTATTATGACTAAGTTTTCCTGAGCGCTTTCTGCTGACTTTATACACCTGCATGACACAGAAAAGGGGGCTACAAAATTTGTAATGATTTCTCAAATTTTCTACCTTTGGAGAACACTTCCCCCCCCCCCCCACACACAACAATTTCCAATGAGGGACTCCTGAGCAGCTTCCTTGGAAAACCTGAGTGTTCCACTGGATTCTGGGACACTTTGTAGGGGAGGTGGCCCATTTACATGGGATACTGGTACTGTTGGCAATGTCCATTTCCCTATGTGAATTCAGAGTGCAACCCAGAAATACCCCACCATAGGGGTCCACAAATGTGTTGACTTGGGTTACTAGCCAGCCATACTGTATATGGCTTGGAATTGTGGACTTTAACACAGACTACCATTAAAAAACAGATAGAAGTATTTGAAATGTGGATTTATCACAGGATGTTGCGAATTTCATGGACTAAGAGGGTGACGAACAAAGACGTGTTGAAGAGAATGTGTAAAGATCAAGAAATTATAAAACAGATGAAAATGCAAAAAAACTAAAATATTTTGGTCATGTAATGAGAAATGAAAAATATAGACTGTTGCAGCTGATTATAGAAGGGAAAATGAATGAGAAAAGAAGTGTCGGAAGAAGAACATCTTGGCTGAAAAACTTGAAAGAATGGTTTGGGGGGTAATACAACATCATTGTTTAGAGCAGCCATATCTAAAGACAGTTTAGCCATGATGATGTCCAGCCTCTGGTGGGAGAGGAACAAGGAGAAAGAGAAGGAGAAAGCACTCCCCTGCATCATGTAGCATGCAGAGAAAGCTTGGAAGAGAAGCAGGATCTTCTCTTACTTGTGCAGGGTATGGTGAAGGTAAGAAACAGTGGGAGTATGTCTCCCTGCTCACAAGGAAACCCTGCTGTTTCTTACCTGCTATGGAAAATGCAGTTGAAATGAGACCTACAGGGTAGAGTTCTGTGTGGAGCTGGGTGCCCTGTTCACCGGGGGATTGGCAGAACTCGTCCCTGCTGAGCTAGCAAGTGGATCTGTAGATGCCTTCCCTACAGTCTCCTGCATCTGTGCATTGCAGCCAAAGTAGACAACCCACAGTGGTGTGCAGACTGTCTCTCAGGGGAGCTGGTCCACCACTACTGATCTTCTCGTTGAAGAATCAATCCCCAATAAGCTCTGCAAGAAACTCCAGCGCATATCTTGAAAGCCACTGCTATAGACAAACAGCCAAGATCATGGAAGCTGGTGCCTGGTGGATACTATCAGGTGGGCTATAGCTCAGTGGTGGAGCATAATGTTTTGCATGGAGACAGTTTTACATTTGTCCCTGACATCTCCATGTAGGGCTGGGAGAGCCCCCGGTGTAAAACCCTGGAAAGTCCCTGTCAGTCAGTGTAGACCTGCAACCTGGTTGTCATGACTCCCCCTCCAGGAGTCTTCCTCTGAGGACGAGTGTGACTCACCCAGTTCCCTGGACATTCCTCAGGAGCAGAGTTCAGAGACTGCCGCTCAGGATGGGGCCGACCGGGCAGCTGAGGACCTAATATTCCAGGGCCCTCTGGAATAACCTGTGGGAGTTCCCCGCCCCAGCAGGAGTCAGACTCAGACGCGGAGATGGTGCAGCCCCTCGACAGCGCAGCAGAGTGAGACGCCAGGAACAAATGCAGGCACCCAGACGCAGCATCCGGCTGCAAGCCAGGAAGTCGGCCCTGTGAGGCTGTTATAATCAGCCTGGTGCTAAAGAGCTCCAGCTGGGGGACGGGCGTGCCCAGGCTGCAGGCAGTATAAAAATGCTCACTCGCTGAAGCCTGGGTATCGGGAAACAACGTCTTCCTTGGCTCTTGTTCCCGATTCCTGACCCTGCTCCTGAACTGAACCTTGCCTTGAACCCTGGACTCTTGGACTTGACTTCGGACTGACCCTGACGACGCCTCTGCCCGACCCTTGGACTTTGGATTGACATAACCGCGTAGAATCCCTGGACCGTCTGACCATGTTTTTCTCTGCTCCACTCCTCTGAAGCAAACACAGTTTCCTAATCTAATCTCATCTGTACTTTTGGCAGTGCTCCCAGAGGCAAAGCCAGCTGCTGGCTGCCGGCCAGCCCTAAGCCGGACACTGGTGCCCACCAGATGTTTTGTATTACATCTCCCATTATCCCTGGCCATTTCCCATGCAGGCCTAGGCCTGATGGGAGTTGCAGTCCCAAACATCTGAGGGCAGGATGTTGGGGAAGGCTGGTGTGGACAATCCTGGGCTAGAATGATGATCAGCTCCCTGTGTTCTTAAGAGTGACTATATTATTTACAGAATTTCAGTTGAATGCTTTCTTCATGACCACTTAACAAACAGCTACATGCACCCAGGAAATCAATACAAAGTCAAAACACACGATCGGGATATATTTTCTTTTAAAGAAAGGAGAAGAAGCTGAAGGATGTGGGCGGGGAAGAGTTCAATAAAATGAGAAGTATAAAGCATGATTCAGTTGTGAGACACCGAGGGCCTTGAAATCAAGGTCAAAGACTCAGTCTTTTAAGTCATAGAAACAGCCAAGGATATCCCATTGATTCCCACTAAGATTTGAACGGATGGTCATGTGAGAGCTGGACTGACCCGGGTTCAAAAGCTTCCCTAGCCAATGACCCTCAGTCCCAGTCACGCAGGCGGAAGGAGGATATAACAGCAGTTAATAAAGATTAAAGAGTTTATTTGTAAGACCCAATTACATGGGATTAAGGCAAGCAATGCATCTCTTACTCACTACATCATTGCAGATACAAATCCAATACCCCAGTGGTAAGGCTAGATGAAGTGAAGTCCAGAACAAGTCGAGACGAGTGAGAGAGGAGAAGGAGTGAAGCTATCAACAAGTGTGTTAGCTTTATACCACAGACCCTGCACCTATAAATAGGATATTACTCACCCCAGTTGTATAACCTATTCATCAACATGTTGATTCCAAACCTGTCCAAGGTTGCTGAGTCATATCATCTTGAGACTATGTCTCGTGACCAGAGACCCTGTGTACTTCATCTCAAGAGACATCCTCCATGTCAGGTGATAATCTCGTTCTGCCTATGCAAAACCTAACATCCCCCTGCTTTTGCATTTGTCACAGAACGTGGTTATTTACCTCATACAACAGCAACAGCTTTGTTGACATCTGATGCTGTTCTTTCATCTATGGACTTTGATAAAAAAACTTCTGCAGGAATGACTTTACCTGCCAGAAATTTGAACCACCATCAAATCACTTCTGATGTATCCCTCCTCATGACACAGTTTTATTTGCAAACCCAAAACGTTGTGTATTGCTATCTGCCTGCAGCATAGCAATCCTGGCTTTGGTTTCCTGAAAAAACTGTAATAGGTTTTTCACATCAATCCCAGCATCATTTAAACATTTTTACAATTTAAACTATTTAAACAAATGCAATAACTATTCTAGCTTTACAATAGCATAATAGCACAATACATAATACAATGTATTCAGTTCAGTTTCAGTTGAACTCTAACCTCTAGATGATTGTTTCTACAAAATCAATCAAACAAAGTATGGTTATAAAAATAACAAACTTCAGGTGTGTTCTTATTGTTCTTACTATCACAACCACAACTGGCATTTCTGTGAATCTGTAAGCCACCTGTGCTCTGACTTGTAAATCTTAGTCTGAAGTGTGATGTTCCCTCCAGATAACACTCAACTCCTTTTCAGAGCTCTCCAAGCATGTCCTGTTGGTCTAACAGTCTGCCCACTACACTGACAGCAATACCTGGCCTTGTTGCTTATACAATGAAGCTCAACAGCCCAATGCTTCTGTGTAGCATTCAAACTGCTTTTCCATCAGCATGTGCTTGAAAATCCTCAATTATTTGGAGTCTCTCACTGAGTTAACTTTCTCCAAAATTCTCAATCACATCCATGATATTTCTCTGGTTTGTTGCAGTAAGTTACTGCCCTCTTGGTTCTCCCTCAACTTCTATTTACAAATAAACAGTTGATCCACCACCAAGCAGTTTCATTTTCAAATGAAATTCCAAACCCTGGATCAATTATATCATATTGCTTTTATCTGTCCAGAAAAAACAATAAATCATCCAACTAACAAGTATACACAGTTTATGTCCCTGTTCCTCCTGTTTAACAAACAAACATTGATCTGCCTCTCTGTGCAAATCTCAATTCAGCAATGTTTGAGTTCAAAACAGAATTCCAGCCTCCAGCTGATTTCTAGCTTTTCCTAAAGAAAATCTCAGACAGTTTTCCAAAGACTTCCTCTCATTTAAAATGCTTATGTTCCAATATTTCCAATTGTGAAATATTCATACATCTTTCCACATTCTTAAACATCAGTCTAACTGTTTCCAAAGCAAATTGTTGTTGCACTCATTCATTATTATCCAGCTCCTTTTACTTGAGCAAAAAACCACAAGCAACCAACCTTGCTATTTGTCATATAACCTTTTTCCAATCTGGTTAGTTTTCACTTAAAAATCTATCTGGTAACAATGAGTTCCATGGACTGCTGTTTGTTTCACCCAGCTTCCATGTTTTGTTCTTTATCCAAAGAATTCAACTCAGCTTGCATAGCCTGAAGCTACCTTAACAGATAATTTTTCACCTCTTTGAAATTTTGAGCTTTCAAATGGCTTTTCCTGCAAATTCACCCTGATATCTCACAGGTTGTTTGATTCACCTGTTCCTTATCTCATCAGTTATCAGGTTCCTGTTCCAATAAACTTGCACCAATGATGAACAATAATTTGTTTAGAAACTTAAAAGTCAAGAATTTGTATATATAAAAAATAACCATAAAATATAGTAAAATAGATTAAATTTTATAATGTAATATAAAAATTTCCAGAAATGTTTTTTTTAAAAATTATATATATAAAACATGTATAAGACAACAACAATTACGTAGACCTGTAAAATACAACGTCTTAAGGGCTGAAGATGATACAAATGTCCTTTCAGACTTGAGGACCTCTCTCTCTAGATGAAGTAATATTAGTGCCAAAGTTTTTTTTGTTTGGTGCTTCCAGAGAATGTCCTCACAGCATGTAAGCTTTCTTAACTTGTGTGTAGAAGCCAAACGCGTTTCGGCCCAAAGGCCTTCTTCAGTGGCCCTGTAGTTTTCACTAAGGTCAATATACAAGCTAATGCTCTGTATCACTCCAATTCAAGGTTGGTTTCATCTACCAAGCTCCTGAGGCAATTACTTCATCTAGAGAGAGAGGTCCTCAAGTCTGAAAGGACATTTGTATCATCTTTAGCCCTTAAGACGTTGTATTTTACAGGTCTACGTAATTGTTGTTGTCTTATACATGTTTTATATATATAATTTTTTAAAAAAACATTTCTGGAAATTTTTATATTACATTATAAAATTTAATCTATTTTACTATATTTTATGGTTATTTTTTATATATACAAATTCTTGACTTTTAAGTTTCTATGCTTTGTGTTTGTCAGGATTTTAAACATAGTCCCTTGTTGTATGTTTCAATAATTTGTTTAGCCACCCTACTCTAAACCAAATGTGTATCAGAGTTTGTCAAATTTACCTGACTGTCCTTCAGCAAATGCTTTTCTATTCTGACTCTGACCTTGATGCATCTCCTGCATTAACAGAATTAATTTTGAAAAATGATCTCACATTTTCATTCAGCATTATACTAAACACACTTCTAGATAATCTCACTATCCAAGTGTTGTTCATGTAAAACACAATATTCTCATTTCTAGAAAAATCTCATGTAAGCTCCCTTACAGATTTCTTCTAACTTTGAGGTGTATGTACCTACATATCAGATCCAAGATCCTGAAATGTTTCTTCAGAAGATTCCTCCTTCTACACTACTTTCCATAAGGTGTACAGTTCAGCACAGAACTAAAACTTCTATCATGTACATAATCAAAAACATTTAAGAGCTTCTACCCAAACCTCATTATCCAAATTAGTATCACCTCTTCTGAGTGTTTGTTTACTCTTCCACACAATCCATGTGTTCAATATCACATCCTGTTAGAAATGCATCAAAACATGCACTGAATTGAACTTCCCCATATCTCAAAAGAAATAGGTAACCTGGGTAATATGCTTGTTTCCCACCCAAGCACAAAACACCTTGACTTTGTTCAATACTCCAGCTTTCTATCTAACATGTACACAACCTGTACTTCGTGTATTGATCAATTAACATCATGAAATAACGTGCCTTTCCTCTAAAAACCATCAGAGTATCCACAAGATCACCAAGAACAAATTTAAATGAAATGACATGGTTTTTCAGCTTGCCTTCCAGTTTACCTGTTGAAGCTAGCATCCCTTGTTTATGTGCACAAAATTACCTTTCATGTGAAAATTACAATTTCCAAATGCTTTCCCCAACACAGTTTGCATTTTCTTTCACAAGCCTGTGAATCTAAATGACCAAACATCATGTGATATGCATGCATGTACATGTCATACATATAAGCATTGAACTTTTTTATAGTTGCAACAGTACAACTTTCCATTTCTTTATTTACATCATTACAGTATAAAAGAAATAATCCATCTCTTAGCTTTGCCATATAAACATACCTACTAATTCAGTAGTTTACATTTTGCTACAGAAAAATCCACAATATACTCAAGTCATATACATTCAGTACATTTCCTGACATTTCCAGAGCATATATTACACTTTCTTGAATCCAAGTTATCCAACTTTCAAGAAATACAGTTCCAAAAACATGACTGTTAAACTCCTGACCATTTGCATAGTCCTCCTTCTGTTTATTTATGTCCAACACAGAAAGCTTCATTTAAACAATCCACTGTTTTCTGCTCACACACAAAATAATGTCCATTTTGTTATGTCCAGGGTTAAAACACAAAGTTTTTCCCATCAGCAGCACCCCTGCTGATTTTAAGCTCCTTCTTCTGTGATCCCACATGAAGAAAATGAAGAACAGCTTCTCATTTTAAGCACAGCTTTCTCTGTTCAAAACTGCCGCGCTGTTTTTCTCCTGCTGTTTTAAAACCACGCCTCCACTGGTTTGATACAGCCTCCCGTGTAGTATCAGGTTTCCCAAGATACGTTCCTGTCACACGTGACTTTGCTGCGACATGACGCTCCAGACGCTTTACCCATGTCAGACGTAATCCACGTCATTTGTAATCCAAGCCACTTGTTGATACAATGCAAAAGATAGCTGATCCGCTGCTGAGCAAAGAAGCAAACTGTAAAAGAAATATGATCCTCCTGCTGTAGCCTTGACTCAAATGAGTAGACACAGAGCCTCCTGGAGATATTTCTTTGCCCGATACAGCTCCTTGACAATCACTCCAGCAAGCTGTGGAAAACGAAATCCTTGTGTCCAGCGTTGTTCACTTTTCAGCCTAGTAGCTGCCCAAACCGGCACCTCCGTTCCAGCTTCTTTTCACAGTCTGTAGCCTTGGATTTGCCAAGCCTGGCACCTCCGTTCCAGCTGCTTCCAAAACGAAAAATCCTCCGTCTCTCTGTCCTGCATTCTTCAGTTGTGCTGCATTCCAAGCCGCTGTTATCAGCACCCAGCTTTAGCAACATACATCGCCTTCCCGGTTTGTTTACAAACCGTTCTTACAAATGTAAACATTTCTCTTAACCCTATAACTGCTGAATTTCTCCATACTGCGTCTCTGGGCTTATCTGCCCTATCTGAGATAACAATCTTATCTCTGATCATTATCTGGGCTTATCTGGGCCCATAACCAGATGTGAGAGCTGGACTGACCCGGGTTCAAAAGCTTCCCTAGCCAATGACCCTCAGTCCCAGTCATGCAGGCGGAAGGAGGATATAACAGCAGTTAATAAAGATTAAAGAGTTTATTTGTAAGACCCAATTACATGGGATTAAGGCAAGCAATGCATCTCTTACTCACTACATCATTGCAGATACAAATCCAATACCCCAGTGGTATTTAGGTTTTGCTCGGCAGTTCAATGGCCAGACTCAATATAAGGCAGCATCCTATCTTTATGGGACCTTTTCCCATGTTGACTCATCTGAACGTCTGCTGAATAGCAGGAGAAGATGCTGGGACATGTCTTCGAGCAGGGGGTGCAGAGAGCTTCAGCTATTGGGTGATATAGAAATGTAATCCACCCATCCATCCATCCATCAATCAATAAAATATAAATCAACCTCAGGCAGCAGGCCAAATCTTGCCTACCTGGGGTCCCAATTTCCACCACACACACACACTTGGGGTTCCTCTTCCCTTGGCCTCATCCCCTTTGCTCCCTACCCCAGTAGTTTGGTGTTCTCTTCCCAGCTTTTGTATGGTCCCCCCCCCCATTCTAAAAGGTTGAGATACATCACCTGAGGCACCTGTTACTGCCATTAAGAGCCTTAAGCAAAAAAAATATATGCTGGCCTCTTTGGTATTTTGGCTCTGTCCAATTTTCCCTTTGGCCCAGCCCACCACTAAGAGAGGTCCAATGTGTCCAATCCAGAACAGAGGTAGGGGAAAGACTCCACCATCTCTTCAATCTCCTCAGTCTTTGACTCTTTCCTCTCTTCTACAAAAAATTGAGTGATCTTTGTCTGGACTTTATGTCTCTTACGTCCACTTGTAATAGGAAGGGAGGGTGGGAGAAAGCCCAAGTGATTTGTAACCACTCCTAGTCCATACCATCTCTTTTCTATATAATATATATTTAAATAGAGAATTAGCAAGAGACTAATCAAAGGTGGTATGATCAAACTTCAAGTCACCTCTGTTTGTAAGCAGCAGTGGCTGGATTTTCTCTTCCTTAGTTATCTTCCTCCCCTCCGCCGCCTCCTTTCTCCTTCCCTTTAATTTTTACTAACTGCCTGTGCCAGGGTAATATTTTCAAAGCAGCAGAAATTTTTTCAAAAAACAAACAAACGGTGTGTTTGTGCTGAATATTTGGCAGGACTTAATCAGAAGTGGTCTTATCAAACTTTCAGGCCGCCGCCACCGGTTTGTAAATCGCAACAGGAGCTTTTCTTTCTTAGTTATCTTCCTCCTACAACTACTTCTCATACTCCTTTTCTTTAGTCTTTGCTGGCTGGACTGAGAGAGGAATTTTTGGCTTTGTCATTAAAAGTGCTTTGAAGGAGGAGAAGTAGAAGGAAGAGGAGGAAAAGAAGTAGGTCCTGCTCAGCTATCAGGCACTCAGCAGGCAGCAGCACAGGGCTGGAAGCACCAAGGGAGGAAGTCCTGGCTAAGTCCTCTAGGGCAGTGTTCTCCAACCTTGGGTCTCCAGATGCTTTTGGCCTACAACTCCCAGCATGCTGGGAGTTGTAGGCCAAAAACATCTGGGGACCCAAGGTTGGAGAACACTGCTCTAGGGGCCTTCCAAGAAGCTCAAGCAGCTAGAGGGGATGCAAGGACAGAATGGTAAAAGGTAAAGCACACGTGAACCCCTCAGCCACCCCCTTATAGTAATGTAAGCACCGAAGCCCTGCACCCAGAGAAATTTCTCCGAACAATTCTCACCCCTTCCCACAATTTCCGGGCGCAATTTCTTTTTGCCCTTTCTCCCCGGACAAATGTTTAGTAAAAATAAACAGATCCAAAAATTGCCACAGTGCTCATAGTGCCTGTAATATGCGAGGCCCTGTACAATCTTGGGTCTGGTTTGCAGATGGAGGAATAGATTGCCACACCTCAGGCTGCGGAGGTTGGGCGGGACGCTGTCTTTGAATGCTCCTCCATATAATAGCGGCAGAAACAATGCCCCACATGTAAAAATCTAGGACATCAGGGAGAAAGGTTCCAGCTTAGTCCTCTCTGTTGTTCTGGCTTTCTACTTACAGCGTATTCTCAAGACATGTGAGTCTCCATCTGAAGTGGTACAGTCCTTCTGCACTCTGAATACTCTGCAACTTCTTTCTCACCTCATTCTGGGGCATGCAGTGTGTCAGAGCAAGAGCAGAGGCCTCTGCCTGGTAGAGGAGTGTGACAAGACACTTCTACGCTGGGGCACGCTTGCCATCTCCTTCCAAAATTGGTTGTGCCAAGGTAAGGGAGCACTGTCCTTTAGGTCAGGGCTCTCCAACCTTGGGTCCCCAGATGTTGCTGGCCTACAGCTCCCAGCATACCCAGCCAGCATGGCTAAAGGGCTAATGGCAAGGGATGCTGGGAGCTGTAGTCCAGCAACATCTGGGGACCCAAGGTTGGAGAGCCCTGCTTTAGATGTTAGCTGGCCAGCATAGGAACATAGGAAACCACCTTACACTGAGTCAGACCCTTGGTCCATTCAGCCCAGTATCGTCAGCACTGACTGACAGTAGCTCTCCAGGGTTTAGGGCAGGATTCCTTCCTAGCGTTACCTGCAGATGCCGGGGATCGAACCTGGGGCCTTCTGTATGCAAAGCAGGGGCTCTACCACTGAGCCACAGCCACTTCCCGCCATGCGCCCATCACTGGTACCCATAAGATGAGGCATTTATTGCAGCACATTGAATTCGAGAAGCCCGTGCACCAGACAAGTCAGAATGATTTCTAATAGGGGAAGGATGGATCTGTCCATTTCGCTTCCTTCTGCCTTCAAATTCTTTAAATCTCAAGTTCTTTCCTTCCCCAATAAGAACACTTCTGAATGTTGGTAAATTCTCATCAAAACCAACCAACCAACCAACCAACCAACAAAAGAATTATCACCCATCTGCTCCAGCCAAATACAATAGGCACAGCTATTCCCAGCATGGAGGGCCACGTTCTACCTGTCTGCCATGTAGCTGTAAGGAACATAGGAAGTTGCCATATTCCAAGTCAGACCATCAGTCTATCTATCCCAGTATTGTCCACACTGGCTGTGGCTTTCCAGGGTTTCAGGCAGAGAGGGATTTTTCTAGCACTATCTGGAGATGCTGGGAATTGAACCTGGGACATTCGGCATGCAAAGCAGGCGCTCTAGCACTTCGCTATGGCCTCTTCTGTGTTAATTATGAGGAGTCGAGTTGAATACACAGGGATTCAAACATAGGCTTTTAAAATATCTAAGCACTCAAAACTCTAGGCCTGTATGGATGAACTTATCAGTTTCAGTTTCATGCTCCTCCTCCTTCAATCTCAAGTGCTGTCTGTCCAGGACATGAAGAGATGTGCAAATTTTGGTAAATTCATATCAAAACCGAACTGAAATGAAATTCTCTCCAGTCCCTATGGGGCATACACTTTTGCTCTTGTTCACCCAGCACTTGGGACACACGAGGATTGCAGGTGGATTAAACAAAGAAACACAACAGATGCATGAAAAATCACATAACTGATGTGAGTAGCACACCCTTGCTGGGATAAAAAGCATACCACTCAAATGCCATGCTTCGCAATACGCAAGAAGTGAGCCCTATCTCACTGTGAGACTTCATTACTCATCATGTCACCTCCAGCCCAATCTCATCCATGCTTAATGCAAGTTTCCCAGTGCACATGAAAACCATGGGTAGGGTGAATTAAGGAAATTATTCACTCCCACGGAGGAGTCCACTGTGGGTTGCCTGTTGCAGAGGTGTGTGTGCACAAAAACCAGGAGGTTATTTGAGTTCAGCTGCAACATTTCAGAACAAGTCTGGCCTATTCCTTCTCTATCTTTGATCAGCGCTCAGAGATCAGCTCCCTGCATTGAAATGTGCTTTTGATGATTTTCCCATTGCATTCAAACTAAGCCCTTGCTTTGCATAATAGTCTGCACTTTTGTGTAACAGTTTTGCATAATAGTCCCCAGCAATCTGCAGTCTCATCACTACCCACAGCAGGTGCTGCAGTCTTGTTTTTTCTTCCACAGAAAGCATCTGGATTATTACCTATTGTATGACCTGAGTTTCAAAGCTGAACTGTGGTAAATAGGGCAGATTCAATATACAGAGAATTCAATATGCAGAGGCCCATCTTTCATCTGCAGTGGGCAACATTTCCAGCTTGATTTTTGGCCTTTTGTGTTACCAGTCCACTTCACAGCTTTTAATGTTCATCCTGTTGTGACTTCGATGTGCTCAAGTGCCAAAGATGCTGAGCACTTTTAAGCTTGCCTTTGTAGATACCTGCAGAAATCTTGTCCTCTGTTAAT
Source organism: Shinisaurus crocodilurus (assembly GCA_021292165.1). Taxonomy (NCBI): domain Eukaryota; kingdom Metazoa; phylum Chordata; class Lepidosauria; order Squamata; family Shinisauridae; genus Shinisaurus; species Shinisaurus crocodilurus. The sequence goes on from JAHFWL010000091.1 coordinate 42,449, forward strand.
TCTTCAGGTTCCATTTTGGTTGCAGGGGAGAAAACAGCTGCTACAGAATGATAAAACTTGAAGATAGATTCAGGCTGCAATTCTATTCCCACTTACTGCTGAGTAGACCTGTATAGGATTGCACTGGAGGCACTAATATGATGATGATACCCAAAGCCAAAATAACAACAACAACAACTTGTTTACCATAATGCTGATGGTTTCTGTTTCCAATATTGGTTTTGATCCTCTTCTTCCTTCTCTTTTTGGTGGTTGGAAAAAAGTAAATGTTGTTTGCATGGATTGTGCTTTTTCCCCCCTCTTCATTGTGAAGCACTTCTAATGTCTTAGTCCCATTGATATTAATGGGAGAGAAGAGCATGGATTTAAATCTGACATTAAGATAAGGGAGAATTAGGGTGTTTCACTTTGGATGGATCATTCTCAAAGCACTTGTTCTTTTTAGCTTCATAAATATTGTCTTACCCCAGGGGCTTGGTCCAGCCAAGGCTACCACAATTTAGATCCAAGGGTAATCAGGAACAGACAAAACCACTTGTATGAAATGTAACATACAATTTATTGAATACAAAGTTGGAATATGGATGCAGATGATCAATAAACAGGCAAAGATAAGCTTACACATGTCCCTCTGGTTGCAGGACTTCCTAGTACGACGGACGTCGCTCCTGGGCTCTAGGTTGCTTGGACACTAACATGCTCCTCATCCCAAGTTGAAAGGCAAAGCACAAACTATCATACTATGGATCTTATAGATGTCTCCCTAAACTCTAGAATAGGGCTTTCCAACCTTGGGTCCCCAGATGTTGCTGGACTACAGTTCCCAGAATCCCTTGCCATTAGCCATGCTGGCTGGGTATGCTGGAAGCTGTAGGCCAGCAACATCTGGGGACCCAAGGTTGGAGAGCCCTGTTCTAGGTGGTGGCAAAAGTTGCTAGAAGCTGCAATGGGGAAAAGGAGGTTGAGACTTGAGAGAAGTCAAAATGAATCCCAATTAACTTCAGCAGAAGGGTGTGTGAACAACCTTAGCTCAAGGATGAGGTAAGAAGTTCACTACTTAATCATGAGATAAGTCTTAACTGAGGCCTCCTGCTAGCCTGCAGGTTTCTCAGAGCAATTAAGCCTGATAAATGTCAATTGCTTTTATGGCTACACTAAAGGCCTGTGCTAGATGCCGTGAACAGTTCATGCTAGCTCTTTGTCACAGTGTCTTCCAGCTATCGATCCCAACGCAAATATACTGAACCATAATATTTTATGCCTGCTAATTGCTATATCTACTATATAAATGTGAATGTTTGTCCGTTTGTTTGTACGTACGTATGTGGGTGTGCGCGGCGGGTTCGTGTCACATTGGCTCCTACCCGGTTGGACGGATCCGCCCCAAACTTGGCACGCATACTCCCCATCACCCAAGGACAAAGACTGGTGGGTTAAAATCTCCGAAAAACCCTCGCCGCGCCTGTACGGCCCAAAATAGATGAGAGCCAATGGCGTCGCTTGGAATGCTCGCAGGGGCCATTCAGGAGGCGTTATGCAAATAGCTCCAACCGGCACATAGAATGTTGGTATGCACTGCCTCCACAGGGGCCCAATCAGAGGCGGATATGCAAATCTCTCCTACGTCCAAACAGAAGGTTCACATGAACCACAGCCGGGACAGCAGGGATGTGATTGCGTAATCCCAGGGGGGGGGGGGAGCAGGGATTTCATTGTCTGGTCCGGGGGGGGATTCATTGTTGCATAGTCCCAGGGGGGAGGGGAAGCAGGAATTTGATTGTGTAGTCCCGGGACACACACACAGGGATTTCATTTTGTGGTCCTGGGGTGGGGGCAGGGATTTCATTGTTGCATAGTCCCGGGGGGGGGAGCAGGGATTTCACTGTGTAGTACTGTGGGGGGACGACAACAGGGAATTCATTGTTGCATAGTCCCGGGGGGGGGGAAGCAGGTATTTCATTGTGTAGTACCGGGGGGGGGAGACAGGGAATTCATTGTTGTGCAGTCCCGGGGAGGGGCGAAGCAGGGATTTGATTGCATAGTCCTGGAGGGGGGGGAAGAAGGGATTACATTGTGTGGTCCCGGGGGGACACACACAGGGATTTCATTGTGTGCTCCTAGGGGAAGCAGGGATTTCATTGTGTAGTACTGGTGGGGAGGGAAACAGGGAATTCATTGTTGCATAGTCCCGGGAAGAGGGGAAGCTGGAATTTCATTGTGTAGTCCTGGGGGGGAAGCAGGGATTTCATTGTGCAGTCCTGGGGGGGGGCAGGGATTTCACAGCAGTCAGCTACCTTAAGGAATTTCGAACAAAGAGTGCCTATAGGAAAATGACAACCCGTGCAATGCCGGGTAAAAAAAAAAGCTAGTTATACATAATAAAGAATATGTGCTATTATAGCCTGATCTCATATGCATTCTTACTCATAAGCTAATCCTATTAGATTCAATACAGCTTACTCTCCCAGTATGTTGCATAGCAGGGCTACAGCCTCACCGTGCAAACCGGTGCAGGTTTACACAGAAGTAAATCCCACTGTGTTCAATGCATCTTACTCCCAGGCAGGGCCTCCGCAAGAGGAAGAGCAGCAAATGGCACACCCACACACAAACCAGTTAACATACATAGTACCCAAAGTGGTTCAAGTTATTTTGGCACCAGGGGCAGAAAATCCCACAAGTTCTTCTCCCGCTCCATGGCAGTAAAATTACAACACGTTAAATAACTAATGATCTGTTGCCCTTTCATAGGACCCCAATCTGTTGCCTGTGGCAGCTGCTGTCATGTCCTACCTGGAGGAGGATTCTTTGGATGAAGAACAGGAGGGGGAGAGCCAGCATAAAGCGGCCTCAGCCAGAGCCAGGTGAGGAACTAGAGGCTTTGGCTGACAGCGCTCCCCTGGGGCCATCAGAAGGGCAACCTGGGCCCTCCCATGCCACTCCTGAACTCCCCCAAATGCAGGAATCAGAGCCTGAGATTTCATAGATGATAGAGTTGGAAGGAGCCTACAAGGCCATCGAGTCCAACCCCCTGCTCAATGCAGGAAACTAGAGGAGGGGTCTCCCATCCAAGTAATAACCAGGCCTGACCCTGCTTAGCTTTCCACGCTCAGACAAGCTGAGCCTTCTTGAACTGCTTTCTTGGAACTGACTTTGGCTTGACTTCTCACCAACAGATCCATCATCTCCTGTCTTTCAGTTGCAACATCATGATCTGGCTCTCTCCCTTGGGGAGGTCAATCCAGGCTGAACTGAAATGAACTGAAACAAATTTCTCATGCACCCCTTCCGTCATGCAGCTGTTAAAGATGAGGAGCCTGTCAGAAAAAAAGTGGTGGCAAACTTTAGGATCATAGAGTTGGAAGGGGCCTACAAGGCCATCGAGTCCAACCCCCTGCTCAGTGCAGGAAACTAGAGGAAGGGTCTCCCATCCAAGTAATAACCAGGCCTGACCCTGCTTAGCTTTCCACACTCAGAGAAGCTGAGCCAGTGTAAGCCACAGGCCTGTGTGCCAGGGTAATGTGAGCCACAGGCAGGCCTGTATGCTCCATGGTGGTGAACCTATTTTGGGGATGGAGTTCAGCACCATGGATAGCTGTAGGCTCAAACGCAAGCAGCAAAAGAACAAAGGAAACCTTCCACATGGCGCCTCCCTTAAAAGCAACATACTGACCTAATTACCCAGCTGTGCTGATTTACGGCCAGCTATAAATTGGCCCGGCTGAGGTCAGCCTGTCACTGCAGACAACAGTGTTCAAACCTCGTGCTTTGTCTTGATTTCACCAGACAGGACAGACTCCAAGATGTTTGGCTGTTCCTTTGGACTGTGCTTTTGGACTCCCCCTGACTGGCCTTGATGCTTCACATGACTGGCTCCCATGCACCAACCTCTGGAACACCCTTGACCTCGTCTCTGATCTCTCCTGTTAAGTATAATTGGAGACTCTCGTGTAAGACTCTGGTCTGACCTGGTTGCTCTCTTGCTATTTCCTGAACCTATTCCAGCCGTGACCGGGCACTTGCTGGCTTGGGAGCAGGACAGCTGCCTTATTCTGCCTGATGATAAGGCTGGCCCTGCTCCCAGGTATTGCAGGATTGCAGCTTTAAAGTGGCAAATAATGTTTTGGTTCCAAAAGGAAGTCAAAGTTACATATATATATATATATATATATATATATTTCCCTCCAAAACTTCCACTTAAAAATAGCGCTCTCTCTCTCTCTCTCTCTCTCTCTCACACACACACACACACACACAGACACACACACAGACACACACACACACACACACTTCTTCTTTTTCTTCCCGTGTGGCTTAAAATTTGCCTGATCTGTTAGGCTCTGCCATTGCCTTGCATAAGTTGAGAGTGTTCTCTTAACACACCGAACACTCTTCTGTAACTGTTCATTGGAGGCACAGCTTGATCATGGGGGGGGGGGGTGTTATTCATCAAGAAGTCTTTCAAGGAAGCTTAGGGCACAATCCTATGGAGCAAAGCTCCCCAAACTACAAGGTTCTTCAATACACAGGTTGAAAAGCACTGCTTGAGTGCACAAGCGGTAGAACTAGATAAGTGGTTCTCAACCTTTTTTTTTTGCCCCATGCACCCTTTTCACCATATGTCAGAATGTCATTCATTCCCCCTTTCCAAGATTGTCTGACTTAATCTGTGCCACTCAATAAGGTGTGTAGATTATGTACAATCTGTAGAATTGTAATTTGTAGAAAGATCAGCATTCCAACAGTTTGAGCCTGTGGTCCCAATTCCCCCCCCCTGAAACCCTAAAATCCCCCCTGGTTGAGAACCCCTGAACTAGATGATCCCTTCAAAACTGCGGGATGAGATCAACATCATAACAGAGCAATCCTATGGCTCCCAGGCAGCACCTGAGGAGCCACAGGATGGTGCTCCTGCTGCTCCATTGCCGTAGACAAAGCTGCGATTGCGGAGGGGGAGATCTGATTGTGGATCTCCCCCCAACAGCTGTGGATGCCCTCTCTTACGAGGTCACAAGTGTGAACTCATAAGAAAAGTCAGAGAGGGAGGGGAGGGAGGAGGGTAGGATAGGACCTGCAGGATCCTAAAGACCCTGCATTGACAATCTCATCATCTCACCCACGAAGAGGTCAGCCAGTTAGAAAAAGAAAAGGAGGGATGAGGGGGGTGCCTCCATCCTCCTCCTGTCCTGCCTGGCTCCTGCTGGCAGGGCATAGGATGGACTGAGGACTCTGATGTTTCGGACCACAATTTGCATATTCCATGACCATTGGCTGAGGCTTGTGGGAGTTGTAGTCCAAATCATCTGGAGGGCAGCAGATTGCCTACCCCAGGGCTAGTCACTGTCTCTCAGCCTAACTTGTGTCACGGGCCTAACTGTGATGATAACATGGGATAACCATTGGCGGAAGGATAGGTGTGTGTGTGTGTGTGTGTGTGTGTAGAGATATATACCCAACTGGATGTCTAAAAGACTATCGAATTCAAAAAGTTTAATTTAGCGTAGCAGAAATTGTAGGTAGGTAGAAAATGTGGCCTTGGAAATTGCTTGCTGGGAATTGAAAGCTGACATATACAGATGATCATGCTGTCCTTGTTGATGCAGAAAGGAACCTTATTATCCACCTTGCCAAAAAGAAGAAGAGGCAGGGCCTGTTCTGTGGTTAATTGAGCCATTACTAGTTCTAAGCAATGCATTCAAGGTGATTCTGTATAAGTGAGCAATTTGACATTGAAAAATCCAAATAAATTCATGTCAAAAGAAAAGTAGAGCATGCAGTGCCCCCCTCCCCCCGAGGCACCCTGAAATGTTCACCTGTACACATTGTAGGGCACTGGCATGAAACCCCTATCAATTTTCAGAGAGAAGCGGGGAGAAATTTGGCTGTGGGTGAATCTTGCCAGCGTCATCAGCCCTTCTCTGGGTGGCCACTATTTTTTGTTACCCAGAAGAACCCTAGATTGATGCTACATGATGACATAACATCATTCTGACGTGACGGGACCAGCGGACGGGGAGGCAGGCTCTCCGGCCCTGCGGGTAAGCCCACGCAGGTGGCCGAGTAGCCCGGCAGACACGAGCAGGCCCAGTTCGGGCCTTGCTCCTGTCTGCCGGGCTACTCGGGTACATCCCTACCTGCCTACACCAAACACTTTATAATTAACCTAAGTCCCTATAACTCCAAATACTCTCACTCCTCATACAATCACTGATTCCTCTTAAAACTCCTGACAAGACACAAATAACCCACCTAACCTAACTCCCAACGCACTACAACCAACACTCTACTTCTTAACTACTCTGACATCACTCAAACACTCCTTATATACTCCTCCCCCCACCCTTTCCAAGACATCACAAACCACACCCACCTGGTTCAACATTCTAGACACACTAAACATACTAATGTAGACATACACCAGGGAACTGAATTGTGCGGTTACGCCACAGTCATCCCGAATGTTGAGAGTTTTTTTTTTTTTTTTTTAAATGCCTGAATGAAAATCCATAAGCCTTTTTTGTGCACATTTCTCCAAATACATGCATTTTTTGGAGTTTTTTATAAGCACATTTTTACAAGCAATTTTTCGGTAGGGATTGGGCCCACTCTTCCTACAGAGGAGGATCTGGGAACAGATCTGAGTCTGATGGGGAGCAGGAGGAGATGGAGGGAGGGTAGGGAACCTGCAGCTGGTGCCCCAAGGCCAGCGTGCTACAAAAGTAGGCTAGATCCTAATGTACCCAGTTCAAATCATGCACATTAGGAAGGAGAGAAACTCTGGCAGTGGTCCAACGTTGTTTATTCTATAGAATAGGGAGATGTGGGAGTATAGCACTGCAAAGCCGCATCTCAACATGGATGCTGAAATCTTATCAATTTATACAGTATCTTCTGACGCAGTTCCACGCATGCACCGTACTAACACAAGCTTCTAGCTGTGAATGGAAAAATACAGTAGGGAGAGAAACATAAATCTTTAGATATGTTCACTAAGCAACTGGAATAAAGGTTAGCCAGGCTGACTTCTCCAACCCTCTACCACCCCCTGTGCTTGCTAAAAGAGCAGAGCAAGATATGAAGATAAGCAAGGAGGCAACATTCCTCAGTCTCACCTCTCTGTCACCATTTCTGGAACAGAGGTCAGTCTGAACAGCAGAAAGTGGTAAAGGAAAGCATTTCATTCTTTTTAACTCATCAATTACTGAATTTTTACAACAAGCGGACTTAGAGATAAGCTCAAAAGGCAGGGAAGATCTACTGGTGTCAAATTCTGTGGGAAAGCAGTCTGAGATCTCTGATCCGGAGGAGGGCAAATCAAGTATCACTACCCCCCCCTCCAGATAGACGTCAGCTAAGGAGGATGGACCAGCTGAGGAATGTCAGATGCTCCAAGAGATTGGCCCTTAAGAACAAGGAACCGTCTTAGGGATGTGGGTTATTTGGGTCTGGAAGGGAGGTTTCCAGTTTGGAATCAACTTCTCAACAACAGGGCAATCTTCCTTAACAGCCGGTATTTCTAACTAAGCTTGATTCATTCATTCATTCATTCATTCATTCATTTATTATATTTATGAATCGCCCATCTGGCCAGACAACCGGCCACTCTGAGCAATGTACAATGCAATAAAATACAGGGGGACACACACACACAGTATAAAACACAATTAAAAATCCTAACCCACCCCATATTCCCGCCTGAAAAGCCACGTTTTTAATGCCCAGCGGAAGCTAATCAAGGAAGGGGCATGGCAGAGGTCACTGGGGAGAGAGTTCCATAAATTGGGGGCTGCCACAGAAAAGGCCCTCCTCCTAGTCCCCACCAGCCTAGTTTCTCTGGCTGATGGGACAGGGAGAAGGCCATCCGTGGCAGATCTTGTTGAGCGGCCTACTTGATGTTGCTGGAGGCGCTCCTTGAGATATGCTGGACCGGAGCCGTACAGGGTTTTAAAGGTCAACGCCAACACCTTGAATTCGGCTCGGAAAACAACTGGTAGCCAGTGCAATTCTTTGAGCACCGGAGTGATGTGATCACGCTGGCAGCAGCCTTTAACCAGGCGAGCTGCTGCATTCTGTACCAGCTGCAACTTCCGAACCGTCTTCCAGGGTAACCCCACGTAGAACGCATTACAATAGTCCAGGCGAGAGGAGACCAAGGCATGAACCACTGATAGGAGCAGATGATTAGGAAGGTAGGGGCGCAACTGCCAGTATCAGATGGAGCTGATACAGCGCCGCCCGGCTCACAGCTGCCACCTGAGCCTCCATGGACAGCTGGGAGTCTAGAATGACTCCCAAGCTGCGGACCTGGTCCTTCAGGGGAAGATGTACCCCATTCAGCACCAGGTCAACATCCCCTAACCTTCCCTTGTCTCCCACCAGAAGTACCACAGTCTTGTCGGGGTTCAGTTTCAGCATGTTCCTTCCCATCCAGCCACCCACTGCCTCCAGGCACTTGGACAGGGTTTCAACAGCCAACCTTGGTGAGGACTTGAAAGAGAGGTAGAGCTGTGTGCCATCCACATATTGATGACAGCGCACCCCAAACCTCCTGATGATAGCTCCCAGCGGCTTCAGGTAGATGTTAAATAGCATCGGGGAGAGGATGGAACCCTGCGGCACCCCACAAGTGAGCGGCCGAGGGTCCAAAGCCTCATCCCCAAGAACTACCCTCTGGTACCTTCCAGAGAGGAAGGACCGGAACCACTGCAATACAGTGCCTCCCAAGCCCAAGCCCTCCAGGCGGTCCAGGAGGATACCATGGTCAACTATATCAAAAGCCGCTGAGAGATCGAGGAGGACTAGAAAGGAGCATTCGCCCCTATCCAAAGCCCTCCTCATATCATCCACCAAGGCGACCAAGGCCGTTTCTGTCCCATGTCCAGGCCTGAAGCCCGACTGGCATGGATCTACGGTAAATAATCGGCTTCATCCAAATGTGCCTTCAACTGAGCCCCCACCACTCGCTCAATCAGCTTGCCCAGAAATGGCAAATTGGAGACTGGGCGAAAGTTGTTCAAATCTTGGGGATCCAAGGAGGGCTTCTTTAGAAGCGGTCTTATTACTGCCTCCTTAAGGGCTGATGGCAACACTCCCTCCTCGAGGGAGGCATTCACTACCGCCCTGATCTCCCCACCCAGTTTTTCCCTGCAGCTCATAACAAGCCAGGACGGGCAAGGATCAAGCAAGCAGGTGGTCAGCTTAACGAAATATCAGAAATTGTTGGAGCTGATTTAGAGGTTTGTCCTAAATTAGCTTTGCTATCAATAACGGAAAAAGTGATCGGTTCTCAAAATGTTAAAGAATTAATTATAAACTTGTTAATGGCAGGTAGACTAATGATAGCAAGGAAATGGAAAATTCAGCAAGTTTTCACTATTACTGATTGGTATAAAGAAGTATGGGATATGGCATTGAATGATATGTTAACTTGTAATATCAAATGCAAAAGGGGTCAATTAAAGAAAAATATTTTTAAGGATATTTGGGGTTTATTTCTGGAATATGTGTTAAAAAAGGGGAAAGGGAGTTTACCCTGTCAAGATATGTTGTATTTTTGGAATAATGAACAATTATAGAGTTATTGTATTATTTGGTCCCATGGTGATGGGAGCACTATATTAGTTATATGTGTGTGTTATTTTCTTTGTATTGTTTAAAAATTTAAATAAAATTTATAAAAAAAAAAGAAGAAGAAGCAGAAGCAGAAGAAAGCACCTTGTTCACTCTTCATTTGTACTTCTAAGCCAGTTTGCTAGGGTGGCATCTTTTCTAATAAAGCTTTTTGGTCCGAACAAAGCCATTGTTTGGATCTTCTTGGAGGGGAGAAGTATGGCGTTGACATTTTCTAATACAGAATCTTATAAAGTTATGTTCCTGCATATATATGCATTTTTATGCATGTATTGACTAGAGAACTGAAAATGTCGAAGGATAACTGAGTTTTGGTTGTCATCGTGGTTTGAAAGTGTATAATTAGGTATCTATGTTCATATGAATGCCCCTAAGAAAACAGACCAGGTAAAGAAGCCCACCTTTCTTCCTGCCATTTCAGGGAAGTGGGACTGAGTCATTCTTTTCATAATTGTGTGGATTTTCACTTGATTGGCAGCATCAAATGGATGCTGAAAGTTATTTGCAACCATGTCAGGGATTTGTGATGGACAGTTCCCTGGAAAAGCAGCATTTCATATTTAGTGTCAGACTGCAAATGGTGTGTGGTAAAAACAGATTATCTTTGTCATGAACCTGGCATGCGCACTGTCTTACTGTCAAAAGCCCTATTTTTCAGCACAAAACAGATAAATGCGTATGCTAACATGGTCTGCTTGGAATTATTCTTGCAAAATAATGAGTAGCATAATCTATATATATAAAAGAAGAAGTCCTGTCTGTCTGTCTGACTGACTGACTCATCAATGCCCAGCTCAAACCATTTAATCTAGGAACGTGAAATTTTGAAGGAACATAGTTTTTATGACGTAGACACCCACTAAGGAAGGATTTTTGGAAATTCCGTCCCTAAGGGGGTGAAAAAAAGGGGGCAAAATTGCCCCACTCTCATATCTCCTATGGGCAAAACAACAGGGGAGCAGTTATGCAAATCGGCTTTACCACATAATTGCTGCAGGAGCCAATAGGAGCAGTTATGCAAATAGCCCATACGACACTTAGAATGTTTGTATGAATTCCTGCAGGGGCCAATAGGGCTGGGTATGCAAATCTCCCCTAGGCCAATTAGAATGTTCTCTGAGGGGGTGAAAAGGGAGGGAAACTTTTTAAATGACTGAATGACTGTTGTGTGGGGGGCGTCGTCACATAGGCTCCATCACGTTTTGACAGATCTACCCCAAACTTGGCACAGTCACTCTTCATCACCTGTAGACTCTCAGGATTAACCTGATTTTTCTTTAAGATCAGATATTTCTAGTCAGATATTTATGAACTGCCACAGGGGCCCAATCAGGAGCGGATATGCAAATCTCTCCTGCCTTTCCTCGCTGCTGCCCTCCTCCAGGGACCCTGGTCAGCCTCCTGGCCCGCCGTGATGCCACCCACGGAGCCTCCTGAGGTGGGACTTGGCCCAGCAGCCCTCCGGCCGCTTCGGCCTCTTTGCTGCCAGCATGCCTGGGCTGAAGAAGAGCCCTGTGGCAACCACAAGCTCGATTCCCGAGGGGCTGCACCTCGGGCTGCGGACTGGCTGCGGAGGCGGTGCCAGCTGTGGGGAGGCGGCCCGCATGCCCTGCGAAGAGCGGGCGCTCCCGTCGGCCCCACCCGCCGTGTCATGGCCTGAGCCCGCGCGGGGCATGACGCCGCCTCGCGCTGCCAGCAGGGAGCGTTGGCGCCGCCCAGTGACATCGTTGCCGGGGCGACAGCGGCTCTCCAGGCCGGCCTGCCCTGCCCCGGGAGGACCTTCTCGGCCCTTCCCCAGCAGAGGAGGCGGCCTGCGGGGATGCTGGGCGACACGCGGCGGGCAGGAGCAGCCGCTCCATCCGCCTCCGTCCTTCAGTGGCTTTGCCCCCCTGCTCTCGAGCTCTGTGCCCCCAAAGCCGCTCGAGGGCTGGCGACCTATGGCTCACGTGCCCACAGAGCAGTCCCTGTGTGCCAGCTGTGGAACGCGTGCCATAGGTTCGCCATCACTGGCTTAGGCTGAGACAGCACTTTGGGAGGAAGATCCAGCCTGATATTTGGCATGACTTAAAGACTGAAACTTAGTCAGTTACACTGAAATCAACAGGACTTCAGATAGTCATCATGACTTGTGTGTGTGTGTGTGTGTGTGTGTGTGTTAGTTACATAAAGATGTTAATTGAGCTCCTATTTTTGTTTTAAATTAAGGGATTTTTATTTGAAATAAATTTTCCCTGTTCTAGCACTTCTTGTTGGGTGTGTATGTAGTATATTCACACGTACGCACAGCATTGTTTCTTATTTCTGTAAGCTGCCTTGTGGACTTTAAAAAGTGAGGATATAAATCCATCAAATATCTATCTATCTATCTATCTATCTATCTATCTATCTATCTATCTTCCTACTTCTGTTGTGTGTGTGTTTTTCTGATGAGAATAAAGAATACTTAAAATGAACTGGAAACACACTGGGGACTATCTACATTTTATTGTTTCTTCAACCCAGCTCTTCAAATTCCATGTTTTTTAGTTGAGCTTTTAACTATTCTCTTTCAGTGGTAGCAATGCTAATGATGGCTCCAACTAGGACCACTTTGCATTTCTTGCCTATTTCTCAGGCAGGGGCTCTTTTTGTTCCTGCAAAATTGGCCTTTCTGGCAGCTGTATTTCCCCTCCCCCCTTTCCCCCTTAAGCTTTCTCTTGGCCTAAGGGCCCATTATTAAATTTTTGAACAAGTCTGATGAATAACTGATTCACTCACCATGAGGAACAACGGACTGGGAGTTTTATTCCCATTCCATAAAATATTTCCAATAAAGCCTAACAGCAAGAAAATCAAAGACAAAATGTGGTACGTATCAGAGGGAAAATCCTTACCATGAGCTAGTACATATGATCAGGGAGGCCTGAGTTTTCATGATTTAAGGTTGTCAACAATTATTATTTATGTGAGCAGAGAGAGAATATGAAGCTTGAGTATCTGGCTCTTTCCAGAAAATGAGGTGCAGGGGAGAGATAACGTAAACTGCTATAATCATGCTAGATCTTTACAATCCATGTAATAGATTGCAGCAGGGGTAGACCTGTTTCTAAAGATAGCTGAAGAAACTCCAGCTCTTGCTCACAGGAGATTGGCTTGGAGAAAACGCCAAGCAATCCCACTCGCACACACAGCCCCAAAATAGCTCAGCTTATTTTCTGAGCCAATCAAATTTGAGAATCCCTCCCCCAAGTTGCCCCCTAATCCCGAAACACCCTTCCTACCAGACAGCTGCCCCCCCGACTCCATTCCTGTTCCCTTTAAATATTATTTACTGGGCCTGTGGTGGAAGTAGAGGCAACATGTGGGGAGAGAAAAACAGGGAGGATGCAGAACAGACCTGTCTAGTTCCCATCCCCTGTGTGCAACCTGCCATTACTGGCCTAATGTTTAAAGCAAAGGCGCAGATCCTCAGTCCCAGGGGTTGGGGGAAATCCTGCCCACCTGACATACCGAAACAGCCCTCTGGGGTTCCTTTTGCCTGACCACTGATCAGTTGGTGGTTTCCTGGCCTTCGTACAGTTTTCCCTCATTCTAAAAGTTTGAAATGCCTCTCCTAAGGCTTAGTTACAGGCGATAAGAGCTTTAAGCCTAAAAATGTTGCTATTTTAGAGATTTTGGCCTCTTCCTTTTTTCCTTCAGCCCTGCCCACAACTCCTTGTGTGGAGTCTTTAAAGTCTCCTTGTGTGTGTCTTTAAAGGACCCTGTCTCCTAAGGACACCCCTATTTGTTAAAAGGAATGTATGGACAGGTGAGAGGAGGGCATTTGATTTCAGAAAAAAAGACTCAGGCAGAAAGATTCAAGGAGGGGGCAGCAGGAGCTGAAGCACACGTGGGCACAAAGCCAGCTAATCCAGGAGGCTCAGAGATCATCAGGGCCCCTGTACCTTTTTATTTTAGCAAGTGCCTATGGACAGCAGGGTGGTGGGGCAGATGGCCTCCCAGAGATTTGGGGCTCCAAATGAACAATTAGTGGGCTGTCCCCTAACACTGCCTCTGCTTGTCTGACAGCTGCAGAATCTGAGCACTGGAGCATCTTTGAACACACACCATCTGCCTTCGGACCTTCGTTTACCTGTACCAGAACCAGATTCCCAGCTGACAATTGTCTCAGAGCTTGGCTGTGCCCTGACATATTTTGGTTGTTTTAATTGTAGCGATATATACACTACGCCAGTGTGGCGTAGTGGTGAGGGTGTTGGACTGGGACTCGGGAGATCCGGGTTCTAGTCCCCGCTTGGCCATGAAACTCACTGGGTGACTTTGGGCCAGTCATTGACTCTCAGCCTAACCTACCTCACAGGGTTGTTGTGAGGATAAAATGGAGAGGAGGAGGAGGAGGAGGATCATGTAAGCCACCTTGGGTTCCTTGCGGGGAAAAAGGCGGGGTATAAATATAAGAATATATATATATATATATATATATATATATAGTGTGTGTGTGTGTGTGTGTGTGTGTATTGTTAGCCACACGAGAGCCTTTGAGCCCGAGAGCAGGTGGAGGAAATTATCAAAATAAATAATGTAGCTGTATTTTACAGTCAATGTCTAAAGTCTGGCAAATATTGACTTTCACATCTGAACATTGGGTGAAATGTCTCTATCGAAAGGTTCATAATAAACTGCTTAAAAGTAGAGACGGGAGAATGAGCAATGTTTAAGACTGCTGAGGTTCTCCGAGCTCCACCTTGAAGCTCAGACTGCCTCACTCCCTTTTTCTATTGCAAACTGTTTCTCTTTTCATTCAAAATGGGGAAAGTGTGCATTTCGGAATACAGTTTTTGAAAGCCTCCACCAAAATGTGCCCCTTTCCCCCATAGACAAAAGCATGAAAATGCATATAATTTTTTAAAAAATACATTCTTAGGGTGCAATCCAACGAGGCTGCCCATAACCCTCTGAATCTGGAGAATTAGATGCATCCTATGGGGGTGGTGGGTGGGAGGAGGCCGCCTCCGTGCTTTTCATGCTCTGCCAAGCACTTATGGCCGTCTAAGTGCAGTGCTTCAGGTGGGGAGGGAAGGAGGGTGAGGCGCCATCAGGATACATGGTATCTTGGTTGCGCCAATCTCCTCCCCTGCCCGCCCCCCAAAAACGCCCTTCTCTGAGGTCGCTCTTCTAACCTCGGAGAAGCAGGTGGCATGGCTCTTTCCACACTGGTTTTGAGGGAGGACGAGGGAGATCCAAGCGCGGATCCCCAGCTACAAGGTCGGAGTGATTTTCTGACCTTGTCTCTGGGGAATCTGAGGAACCCAACTGCCACCTAGATGCTGTCCAGCCATAGGATTGAGCTGGTAAAGTGCATATTTTTTTTGTAAAGTATGCATTTTACAAATGCTAGCTCGGGAATGTGTGTTTCCTCCTGAAAACTGGTCATATTCGGGGTGGAGAGCGGGGGAATTTCAGAAGGCAGTTCTCGTACATCCCTGCTTAAAAGGAGCAAGCTTCTCTGGATCTGTCGGACAGGGCTGGAAAGCCAAATCCAAAGCTTGGATAGCACTAAAAGCCTTGCTTGGTGATAGCCACCAGCCTAACAAATGGCAGGATCAGCCGGCATGTAAGACAAGGCACATGACCAAAGGGGGGTAGCGGGAAATGGGTGACCTTCATTAGCAGCTCATCCCATGAGACACTGAATTCAATCTTTTATACTTACCTAGTGCATGCGTGTGTATTTCTGCTCCCTCTGCCCAATGGCATTAACATGATCATTTTCAAGAGACTGATGTGCAGTTGGAGACAGCCTGACTTGAACAAGAGAGTGGAAATGGAAGAGCGAACTAGGTAAGCAAAAATCCATCACTTGGTTTCTGAAGCATGACCCTTCAGAGACTTTGGCGTCATTTTCACCAAGGTGGTAATACTGTGTCTGAGCTGTACCTCTCCATGGGGATCCCCTGACAGATGTTCCCCTAAGTAAAAATAAAATAAAATATAGAAAAGATCAAGGGGAAAATGCCATGCAAATGCTAGTTTTATGTATGTGGGGATTTTTATTTTCATACGGAGGAGCATTCAGTCATGCCAACCTCCATGCACAGTCAGACGTGATACTGTGGTACAGAAGTTTACCACTTCAGAAAGGCATATACAGTAATACCTTGGATTACGAGCATAATTCATTCCAGAACCATGCTCGTAATCCAAAACACTCGTATATCAAAGCGAGTTTCCTCATAAGAAATACCGTATATTTCGCTCCATAAGACGCACCAAACCATAAGACGCACTTAGGTTTTAGAGGAAGAAAACAAGGGAAAAAAATATTCTGAACCAAATGGTGAAACGACGACAAAACCCTGCCACTGTCACAGAACCGAGCGGGGAGGGCTTTCCCGACCCTGCGCTTTCTCTGCTGTTGGTGCTGCTGCTGCTGCTGCAGGCAGCTGGGTCGGAGTAGCTGAAAGTTGTGCCGGTCCGGGCGCCCCCCCCCCAAAGATTAGGGTGACAGGAGGGAGGAGAAGCTCTGCTTTGCCCAGTCTGAGTTTGTCTGTCTGACTGTCTCTGCCTTTAGCGTGCGTGCACCATATACTGTATACACTGAGTGAGCAGACTGGTGGAGGAAAGATGCAAAAAGGCCTGCATTTCTGTGCTGGCTGTGAAGTAGTGGGTTTCCTTTCCTGTGCGAGTGTGAGAGAGGGTGTGTGTGTGTGTGTATAATACACACACCCCCTCTCTCACACTCGCACACCCCCTCCGTCCGTCCCTCCCTTTCCCGGTCATCTCTTCTTCCCTCCAATGAGAGCACCGGTTGTTCCAGAACCATGCTTGTAATCCAAAACACTCGTATATCAAAGCGAGTTTCCTCATAAGAAATACCGTATATTTCGCTCCATAAGACGCACCAGACCATAAGACGCACTTAGGTTTTAGAGGAAGAAAACAAGGGAAAAAAATATTCTGAACCAAATGGTGAAACGACGACAAAACCCTGCCACTGTCACAGAACCGAGCGGGGAGGGCTTTCCCGGCAGGCCGGGCGAGGTGCGCAGCGGCTCCATCGCTGCAGGGACGGGAGGGGCGGCCCCTCCTGCTCCACAGCGCCAAACAGATGATCCTTCACCCAGCTGTTTGGCGGGCCCGCGGCTTGGCCTCGCTCCATAAGACGCACAGACATTTCCCCCTATTTTTTTTTTTGGGGGGGGAAGTGCGTCTTATGGAGCGAAAAATACGGTGATGGAAACTCAGCAGGGAGCCTCGCCGCACCTCCACGGGGCTCCCTGCCAGGGAGCCGGCTTGCTTTGCCTTTTAGACAGAGTATCTCAAAGCAGCGAATGAAAATTTCAGAGAGAGAGAAGGAGAGAGATGTGGAGGATCAACAACCTGCAGAGTGAGCGGCGGCTGCCTGCCCTTAGGCAAAGCAGTGGGAGGCAACGGCCGAGCGAGGTGACGGCAGAGCGTGTGGCTCGTGTTGCGAAATTTGAAAGATTGCTCGTCTTTCAAATTTAAATTTATGCTAAGATTTTGCTCGTCTTACGAGAAGCTCGCATACCGGGTTACTCGCAATCCGAGGTATTACTGTATAATGTGAACTAGACCTATGACAGTCCAGTTGGATGGTTTAATTAGCAGAAAACCATCTTTTGGAAATAGTCAGAAAGTTACCAGTATAATGAAGGTCACACACTCTGTTGGACTTCTTCTAAAGCAGGTGGGAACAGATAAAGATGCTCCACTCATCTGGTGTTTACTGCCACGTTCGCTAATGATTTGTTTAGACCGTGCTTGGAACACTAAAGGGCTCTCAAAGTGTGTGCTACCATGCATGTGTGTCCGTGCTTTATCACCATGTGCATCTTGATGAGCATCAGTGTTTTGGTTTTCTTCTGAATTTCTCCCCCTCCCAGAAGAGAACCAATTTTAGTTCACTCATTAGCGGAAGAACAAATTGAGGACTCCATTCAAGATGAAGGAGAGAAAGCACTGCTCACAATGAAAAAATTCACAATAAGTGATTGAAAGTAGTTACATGAATGCAATTAAGTACTTGCCATTCTTAAATTATCATTCATATTAGCAGTAAGTAGGGGAGCTTGAATACCTTGCACACAGCTGCTTGAGTACCTTTCAAGAGGGATAAAGTAGAGTAGGGAGAAATATAGTTGCTTTGGCTCAAAGCCAACTAAACCTTAATCATCAATGGCCATTGATTCTGGAGTGGGCATTGCTCTTTCTTTACAGTGGCAGTCTCTTATTATTGCTCTCAGAACATCAAAGGAATCTTCACAACAAATTAGACAGCTGGCTTTTAGACCAGAGAGTGTCTCTTCATCATCTCTGATTCTTCGGAAGTATCCAATTTACAGATGCTTTAGATTGGGAAAGATTAAACCCTCGCAAATGTGAACTCTGGAAGGGCAGAATAACACTTTACATTTTAACATGCACACTTAAAATGGTGTGGTGGGTAAAAACAAAGCATGTAATGTGCAAAGGGGCCCTTCATAGGTGGTGAGCAGTGCCCAAACATTGCTTGTGGGTATGGATGCGAGAAAAGAGGGGAACCTAACGTATGGTGACAATCCCAGGCAAATGTTGCTGAACAACCAGAAACTCGAGACACACACCAAGGAATGTTGACAGCCACCTAAATGTGAATTTCAGCATTTACTGCTGGATATCCCAAGTGGAGAAATGTATAATGAGTTCTGACAAAATTCATCCAAGATTTCCAGCATAGTAGCTGGAAAGTAGGCTTCAAGCCAAATATAGTCTGGAGGTCCTGTGCGTAGATACAGGAACACACGAACTATTGGTATCTTGAAACTGGCAACACTACTCTGCTACCTGAGAAATTTCCTTCTTTTTAAAAGAGAAAATCCCTCCTCCTAACAACATTTCACTAAATCTATGGACACTTGGCAGTATCCAGTGCTCGCAATCTACATACTCTAAACACATTGCACTAATATGCACAACTGCTAGCACCAGTGGAGCTGGTGGCTCCAATATCAGCAGGTTGGTGTATCCACTCTGGGTTTTAGCCTGAACTTTTAAGGAGCTGTCCATGGTACTTAACCCTATCCCCAAAATAGGTCCGGCACCATGGATAGCTCCTTTAAAGTTCAGGCTGAAACTTGCAGTGGAGAGACTGCCTCACTGACATTGGACCCGCGAGCCACTGTTGGTTAGCAGAACAGGAATATACGGCTTGCTAGCACGACCCAGGAAACTAGGTTGCAATAGCTTCTAGGGATGTGTGCGGAACTCGGTAGGGGGGTGGAAGCGGGGTGAACTCGCCCCGCTCACCCCCCGAGCTCTGCGTGACTTACCTTGCCCCGGCTCGGCACCGGGTCCCTGGGACTTCTTGTCTGGGTCCCCGGTGCTGCATTTTTAATGTAAAAACCAAACTAACCCACCTTAAAACAGCCGGGATTTGCTATATGTGGCCGTTTTAAGGTAGTTTACCTTGGTTTTTATGGGGAAAATGCAGCGCTGGGGACCCGGAACTGATGCGACGGGGACCCGGAAGTCTGCCGAGCGCCTCGCCGAGCGCCACGGACCAGGTCACGTGGTGGGGGTGCTCGGCAAGCACCCCAAGAACCGAATCCGGGTAAGTCCGCACATCCCTACGGTAGCTTCCCATTGCACTAGCAGTTGTACCCACTAGCACAGCAGCAGAAATGGATACTGTCCACTGTTTACCAATAGGGATGGATGATCCGTCTTTTATGGTCCATTTCAATTCCACACGTATTCATTCGTAAGTCCTTTCGGTCTTGATTCTGCATTAATCTGCACCTTTCTAAACATAAGAGAAAATACTATTTTCTCTCAAAGTAAACATTTCCCAATGTCTTTTGCCCTCAAATACTCAGTTTGATATGCATTTTTGAGCATCGCAGAATTCGGAAATGGCATCGCAAAATTTGGAAAAGATATGGAAAGGATAACTGTATTCTGATCCACACATTAGTCTGGAAGTTGTGTCAGGTGTGTTTGCTTTAAAATGCAGACCGAATGAAATCATTTAGCAAGGGCCTAAACAACCCTCCTTATCAGGTAATCATGCAATGGATAATATATGCAGAAGGGGGGGCAGAGCAGGATGATGGTACCAAACCCCACCTCTGTGGTGGCTACAGAGCACCAAAAGGGCCAAATAATTTTAACCGCTGTAGTGCTCTGCAGCACTATGCAGTGGTTTTCTCCTGAATTTGAGGAGCCAACTGACACTTTTCTTTCTCAAAAAAACTTTCTTGGGGGGTCCCCCAGGCACTGCATGGCACCCCCAGAGTGCCATCCACATGGGTGGGGGGAAGTACAGGGGGCAAAAATGCCCCTTGAACCTCCCACAGTTGCCCACCCTTGGGGCTATGGCTTAGATTTTACTCTGCATATTCCTTTTTTTGTGTGGGGGGGTGTTTTGTGGCTCCCCCGACATTTGTTGTGTTGAAGTCTAAAACTTCAGGAGGTTCCCCTTTGGGAGGACCTGGGTAGTTTGATATATTTTTTTTTAAGTCTTTCTTTTCAGTCCTTGAGAGTTAACGGTCTGCTTCCCCCTCCCCCCCTTGCTTTTTTCTGTTTCCTTTTTTGACAATAATTATCAGCAGTGTTTTGCTTTTGACTTTTATTTGAGCAAGGGTAAGTTTCTCCACCTGATTTTATGGCCTGGTTCTGAATAAAGCTTCTGCACTTTCTGTTACACAATCCTGCTAAAATTGTTAAAGAACCCTTCCCTAATCCTGGGCCCTCCAAATGTGTTGAACTACAACTCCATGGCTAATGGCAAGGGATTCTGGGAGCTGTAGGCCAACAACATCAGGGGACCCAAGGTTGGAGAGCCCTGGCCTAGGAGATAGCCAAATCTGCTCCCTGCCTGTTTATCAAAGAATGTTCCTAGGCCTGGGAGCCCCTGACCTCTTTCCCCATGGTTAGGTCTGACAGTATTTGAGAAGGAGTAGCTTCCTCCCACTTTCTGCAACCTACTGTGAGACTGGGCAGAGACGAATACCAGCCCCTGCCAACCCATATCTTGACTAGGCCCTAAATCATATTCTTCCCTCCCTGGATCATACTCTTCCTCTGATACTGCAGGATCAGGGGCAGGCATAGTGATGGATCCATACCTGGTCGCGCTCCCGACTTGATTCTCCGCAGCGGCGGCCGCCTGACCCGATCTTCTGAGTGGTGCGGAGAGGTTCTCCACGCCGCTCGATCGAACTTCTCCGGCCCCGTCCGTCACTTCCAAGACCGGAAATGACGCGACGGGACCCTGCGCAGGTGCAGAATGCGCCACAGGGTTCCAGTGCGCCTGCGCAGGGTTCCGTCGCATCATTTCCAGTCCCGGAAGTGATGTGACGTGACGGAATGGGCCGCGCGGGCGGCTCGCTGCGGCGAGGCAAGCCGCCCCGAAGAAATAAGGTAAGGCCTCGCCGGGCGTGAGCGGGGCCAATTTCGGCCTTGTTTTGCCCGGGAGGCGCGATTCTACATCCCTAGGCAGGCAGTGACATTTAAGTCCATTTAACCCTCTTTTATTTTTGAATTCCGGTGAATTAGCATTCATCCTATCATTTGTTTCACTGATATGTTGTTACACTGAGGATCATTTCTATTTTATTTTGACCTCAATTTCCTTTTACCTTCATCCTGAGTTCTTATACAACCTAGCATTCCTTGTGTTTGGGAGCATTTGGACCGTTAAAAACAAGTGCCTCAAGCAAGGCAAGTTGTGCACGTGAAGGCTTTTGTTGGACTGAATGCCTCCCGCAGGCTGTTAGGATCAGAATAAGAATGGATTTCAGGTTTCAGCTACTTAAGGTAAATGCAGAAAATCTGTGTAACAAAGGGAGGCCTAATGCATGTCAATTAGCAGTACAAAAGCCATGAAAAAGGGCCTGAGGCCTGTAAACTTTAAACCAGCATAACAAAACTTCCCCTCAATGGATTTCCTTTCTGTTTGACCGAGCTGTTTGCTATTGTTCTTGGCTAGCAAAAGAGACTAAGATGACCTGTGGATGACCTCCTATTGTTCTCCCCTTGGGATACTGGGACCCCATAAAGCCTATTCTTATGCAGATTTTTGGGAGGTTTTAAACCCCTGGCATGTTTGGTTTTTTAGAAAGAAAACTGTAAAATGCAGGTGGCTGACATTGTATAATATTGTTTACTTATGTGTAAATTACACAACAAAATGTGAGCCAGGGTTGAGGGTTTAAAAACAAAATGAAAAGGAAAGGCGTCTCATGTACTGTTGTAACATCGAGCCTCGCCTGGGCAAAACGGGGCCGAAATCGGCCCCGGTCACGCCCGGCGAGGCCTTACCTTTGTCTTCGGGGCGGCTCACCTCTCTGCAGCGAGCCGCCCGCGTGGCCCACTCCGGTCCGGAAATGATGCGACAGGACCCTGTGCAGGCGCGCTGGACCCCTGTGGCGCGTTCTGCGCCTGCGCAGGGTCCCATCGCGTCATTTCCGGTCCCGGAAGTGACGGGATGGGACCGGAGAAGGTGGATCGAGCAGCGTGGAGAGTCGGGGGCGCGGAGAGCCCCCGTCAAGGTTTAGATGCATCGCTAGTCATGTTCCCTGTTCCAATTCATGGAGGTCTGTTAGAGGCCATTTGCCACTATAGCTGAATGGGATGTTCAAGTTCAGAGGCAGCGTACCACCAAATATTAGTTGCTGGGAAGCAAAAATGGCGGAGAGGTCTATTGCATTAATGTCCTGCTTAGGGGCTTCCCAGAGACATCTGTTTGGTTCCTCAGGGAAGCCATATGCGGGACTAGATGGACCTTTGATCCAATCCAGGAAGGCTATTCTTTTAGTCTTATGAGAGGCCTGCAAGCCTCTCTGACTGAATATGACTGAACACACACACCCATACCTGGTGATAATGAATGCAAACCTAAGATCTTCATCACCAGTCCTTCTCCAAGAGACCCTGCCAAAGGAAGTGAGGCAGGTAGCTACTACCAGGAGGGCCTTTTCTGCTGTGGCACCTCGGTTGTGGAATGAGCTCCCCAAAGAGGCTCGCCTGGTGCCTACATTGTACTCTTTCCGGCGCCAGGTGAAGACCTTTCTATTCTCCCGGGCATTTAAATCATTTTAATCAGGTAGTTTTTAACTCCGTTACTGTAATTTGAACTGCTGCTAGCTTTGCTGTTTGTTTTTAATCTGTGGTTTTAAATTTTATAGTTATAATTATATTGTATTTTATGGTTTTTAACTGTTGTAAACTGCCCAGAGAGCTTCGGCTATTGGGTGGTATAAAAATGTATAAATAAATAAATAAATAAAGCCTTGTGGTGTTAAATTAAGCCCGGGTAAGAGAAAGGGATGGAAACATGTGCCAGTGTTGAGTGATAGTGGCCTTCCCATTCAGCCATCTTGTGCCATTATGCCTTATTGTCTTGCACAATGGGAGCTGGAATTGTTAATTATAGTTGTAGTTGTGTTTTTTTATACACTCAGTAGCTGTAACTCAGCTATTCTGCTGGTTTGTTTGTGTGAGGTTGAGCAAGAGTAACTTTTGTGCTCATTATAAACAATTTGCTTGTAATAGGACTTCCTGCTGTAGCAGTGGGATACCTATGCTCCTCATAGGATCTTACCAGTGGGAAATCTTCAGTGAAGAATAATTGTGAAATCAGAGGGCAGGGTGAGAGAGAGCTGTCAATAATGTTTGTTTTCCGACCATTTCTTTTCATAGAATAATAGAAAACTAGAGTTGGAAGGGGCCCACAAGGCCATCGAGTCCAACCCCCTGCTCAACGCAGGAATCCAGGTCAAAGCATCCCTGACAGATGATTGTCCAGCTCCACCTTGAATGCCTCCAGAGTGGGAGAGCCCACCACCTCCCCCTAGGTAGTTGATTCCATTGTCTTACTGCTCTGACAGTCAGGAAATTTTTCCTGATGTTTAGGTGGAATCTGGGTTCCTGTAACTTGAGCCCATTATTCCGTGTCCTGCAAACTGGGATGATCGAGAAGAGATCCTGGCCCTCCTCTGTGTGACAACCCTTCAAGTACTGGAAGAGTGTGATCATATCTCCCCTCAGTCACCTCTTCTGCAGGCTAAACATGCCCAGTTCTTTCGTTCTTTTTTTCCATTGATGCAAAATGTTGGGGAAACAAACCAAGTCTTATCCCCCTCGCCATAAGTTCTGTCCTTTCTGAGGACTAATATTTTATTTTTATTTTTTTAAATTTTAATGGGGTGTGACGAGGAAGGGTGAGAATGATCACACGACAAACCATCACAAGAATGAGTAAAATGTAATATAAATAAATAAATAAATGTAAAATGAATGTATGCATGTATGCAAGAGCCAGTGTGGCGTAGTGGTTAGAGTGTTGGACTGGGACTTGGGAGATCCATCCAGGTTCTAGTCCCCACTCGGCCATGAAACTCACTGGGTGACTTTGGGCCAGTCACTGACTCTCCGCCTGACCTGCCTCACAAGGTTGCTCTGAGGATAAAATGGAGAGGAGGAGGAGGAGGATTATGTAAGCCGCCTTGGGTTCCCTGCAGGAAAAAAGGCAGGATATAAATATAATTAAATAAATAAATATACGGCAATATTTAGAGTTGGAAAGTGATTTACACTGGGATCCTGTACATGTACTCAGATGAGGAATGGACAAATCTGCCCATTTTGGTTCCTCTCAGTTTCTCATTTTCCCAGCTTAAGTCTGGTTTGTCCCAAACTTCAAGAATTCATTTTTTTTTAAAAAAGATTGCATGAAAAGTCATACACGTTTGCATATGCATTTCTTCTAATATATGTATTTTGTATGCAATTGTCCCTAATATACACATTTTTGCAAGCCATTTTCCTAATATAGTTCATTTTGATGTTATTTTCACTCATACATGCATATCTGCGTGCCCTTTTCCTAATATATACATTTTGTTCACATTTTTTATCGAAAACCTGCATTCCAAATTTGGAGAAGTGTAGATTCAAAGGATAACAGAGTTTCAGTTCATATGTTGGTTCAAAAAAGTGTGAAATTAGGTAACTTCACGTTAAAATGGGAACCGAATGAATTTCTCCCCAATCCCTAACTCAGAAATAAGTCTCATTTTGTTCAGTAGAGCTTATTTTCACTTCAATTTTATGGATATAAGATTGCAGGTTTAGGGCGTAATCCTATGGCCCTCCTATGGGGAGGTATAGGATAGGTTGGACTCCCTACTGTGACCTTGGAAATCCACGGATCACCCTCCCCACCCCAGCCAGGGTGATTCTTCCTGCCTGGGCTGGGGACCGAAGATGGGAGGCCATCTTCAGTTCAGGCATGGGGGAGGGTGTTCCTGGGGGTGGAGAGGAGAGGAGCAAGGCACCGCCATCTTCCGCTGAATCCAGGCAGTGCCTCAGCTTCTCCTCCTCACGAGGAGGGGTAAAACCTTTAGATGCCTGAAATTGGCCATCGAAATGTTTTGGAGGTCGAAGAGAGCATGGTGGCAATCCTCTGTCCGCTTTGCTCCTCTTGCCTTCAATTGGATGCCTGTAATCGTCTGAGTTCGGTGGGTTACGGACACCCACATAGGATGGGCCCATTAAAGTATTTGGTTAATCAGTTTCCATTTTAACAATTAATAAACCCAGGGCTTAATTAATTGGTTAAATCTTGGTGCCTCCCATGGGAGCAGAGTGGCTTTAGATCCAGTGGATTCAAGGCTGCCTCCATCACGCCCCTGGAATGCCCCATTTGGGGGTTTACTACCAGCGGAAACACTACCAGTGGTAGATCTTCACCCACACAGCTTTATGCAAGCATGCCAGGCGCTGTCTGGGGCATATTTGTCCCATCCTTACCCATTCCAGCCAGCAGATCTGGTGGTTAGTATTGCTCTCTAAGATAACGGTTGATAAGGTTTAATTCTCAGGAATTTAAAATGGCAGAAGCAAGGAACTAAGAGGAGCACTAGTATGTTTTGCCTCCCCACACCCTTGAAACTCACCTCCTCTCCTGAAAATAGCCAAAAATGGCCCCTCCACTTTTGCAGCCATGGAAGGAAAGCATTTTTGCCAGGGCTTTTTGCATACATGGGTGTAAAAGGCCTATTACTGCACACAGAGGCCCTAGGTTATTTGGGAAAACTGATACTTCTCGCACAGTTGGCAATTTTGCAGGTAGCAGAAAGATTTGGTTTGCTGGGGCCCTTCTGAGCTGGCTGGCTGGGTTCCGATTACTGTCTCACAAGCCGTGCAGGCTTGATCTGCCAGTTATTATAAAAGAAAGTATTAGAACCCCTGAATTCTCTTTGAGCAACAGAATCGTTCTGAATCGTTCCAGTATCAGCATCAGAATCGTTCCAGTATCAGAGGCAGTGTGCCTATGTACACCAATTGCTGGGGAACATGGGCAGGAAGGTGTTGTTGCACTCATGTCCTGCTTGTGGGTTTCTCATGGGCAGCTGGTTGGCCACTGTGTGAACAGAATGCTGGACGACTAGATGGGACCCTTGGCCTGATCCAGCAGGGCTCTTCTTATATTCCTTGCACTTGTGTTCTTCTTCTGTTTTGTGCTGCCAACAATGCATGCTTCAAAAGCTTTGGCTATTGGGTGGAATAAAAATGTAACAAACAAGCAAACAAACAAACAATAAAAACTGAAGAAAGCAACAAATAACCGTTAGGCTCTTTTGAATTCTAGGAAGCAACAATTAACACCCCCCCTCCAAGCAATAAATGCCAGTTAATACCTCTAATCAGTACTCCCACTGTATACAGAAATGTCTTTATTATGTAGCTGAGTCGGTTACCATTCACAGTACATCTCTGTGGAATATAATAACGTTAAACACCCAGCCCTTATAGTTCAGATTCCATAGTTGTTGTTTCTTCTTTGCCTCCTCCACCTCCTCCTCCTCCTCCTCCTCCTCATTACTGCTGCTACTACTACTACTGTTTAGCTCCTTCAGTTTATTTCTACATTTAGTTCCCCCATAGATTTTAATTAATTTGAGTTGCAGCTTACTGAACAGTCTATTTGGTCTTGCATCCTACACCCTGGTCAGGGATGCTGAAGAGTCCTTGGTCTCGAGTCACGAGTCGAGTCACGAGTCTTTGGACACGAGTCTCGAGTCCGAGTCCTTGGTCCAAAATGGTGACTCACGAGTCCTGAGTCCCGAGTCACTCCCAAAGCTGACTCCACGAGTCCCTATTAAAATCAATGGGGTTTTTTCCCCAACAAAATAAGGCTACTTCAGATGTGTGGTTTAAATAAATTCTAGGCACAAGTGTGCCTTTTTATTTCAAAACTCTGCCACTGATTTTGGCAAGAACAGACCAGGCAGACAAACCCAGAATAACCAGGCAGGCAGAGGAGGCAGGGAACCCCAAAGCAGGCAGGCAGAGGCCTTTGTCTTGGACAATTCAACGGTTGACCTGGTCAAGAAGAGACCAGGCAGGCAGAGGAGGCTGGGAATCCCAGACAGGCAGGCAGAGGCAGCCAAACCCAAAATGTTTGAAAGGTTGCATTTTAGAAAAATGATTTTAAAAAATAAATTTGCTGTACTTCCTAAAACTTATCCATGTTGCATTTGAGGAACATGATTTTTTCTAAATGTTTGGCCCCCATTCTGGAACGGTGAGATCTCATCACAATTCCACCCTCACTGAACACCCGCTCCACTGGTGATGAACTTGCTGGAACCAGAAACACACTCAGAGCATCCACACAGAGTAATCTCAGGTCCTTCTTCTGCCTCTCCCAAGTACGCAACACATCAATCAAAATAAATCTTGACACACTGTTGGGGCTGCACTCCTGGTAGCCGTCCATAGTGGCCGAGCAGCGGCACACCTCACTTCCATGCACTCTTCGCCAGCAATCACGCTCCTCTCCACTCCTTCTGGCACAGCCCAGGGATGTTGAAGAGTCCTTGGTCTCGAGTCCTGAGTCGAGTCTCGAGTCCCATTAAAAATATTGGGACTCGAGTCCGAGTCGAGTCAGAGGGGGGACTCAGTCCGACTCACGAGTCGAGTCCTCGAGTCCGAGTCCCCATCCCTGCCTGGAAAATAGACATAGGGCACATTATTAGGCTGCAATTCTATGCACACTTATTTGGGAGTAAGCACTATTGAACACAGCAGGGACTCACTTTCTGAGGAGTTCCCATGGAAAACGTTCAGGTCAGCTTTAGCCTTAATGGCCACACAGAAGTAGAGAGGACATGGGAACCAAAATAATATTCCAATTGTCAAAATGTACTAGGTTTGCTCTTATTCAGTACTGGCACTGTAATGTCCCTCCAGACTACTTCTATACCAGTTTAAAAATCATAATTTTTTACATTTACTGCTGAAAAGAAGATGTAGGATTTTGCATCTTTAAAATGAATCCTGTTGTCATAATAACTAAGCTAAAATATTAGGAAGCGAGTGTGGTCCCCACACAATAAAGCCTGTATGAGACATTCTAATGGACAATGCCATTAGGGGAATGAAAAGACTTATCAATCAGTTTAGACAAGGAATTTCACTGCATTCCAATTTAACTTATCATTCTAAGTGTCAAAAAATCAAAATAAGAAGTAATTAGTGTCTGCCTGGGAGAAAATCTTCCAGGCTTTGGAAATGAACACAAGAAACATTAAAAGATTTAAAAGAGATCATGTTTTTAGTTACTCAAATTATTCCCTCTCGCTCTCTTTCTGCATATATCCAGAATGGCAAGAATTTTCCTCTTCGTTCAATTTGCTAATGGAATCAACTACCTAGGGAGGTGGTGGGCTCTCCCAGTCTGGAGGCATTCAAGGTGCGGCTAGACAGACATCTGTCAGAGATGCTTTGACCTGGATTCCTGCATTGAGCAGGGGGTTGGACTCGATGGCCTTGTAGGCCCCTTCCAACTCTACTTTTCTATGATTTCTATGATTTCTATGATAATCCTAAATGGGAGGTGGCACAGTCCAAATCCACTTTCTATAATCTGTCACTGCTCAATATTTAGGCAGTATGCCTACGTACACCAGTTGCTGGGGAACATGGGCGGGAGGATGCTGTTGCACTAAGGTCCTGCTTGTGGGTTTCCCATGGGCAGCTGGTTAGCCACTGTGTGAACAGAATTCTGGACTAGATGGACCTGGTCTGATCCAGCAGGGCTCTTCTTATGTTCTTATTCCCCTTTCTGGTGTCTGTTATGGCTGTGCATTCAGAGTATCATAGAGTTGGCAGCAGCCTTGTAAGGCATCTAGTCCAACCCCCTGCTCAATGTAGGAAATCCAGAGGTAGAGCATCCCTGACTGATTTATTTTATTTATGTATTTGTCGTGTTTCTATACCATATTAAAAACAAGAGCATTAGAAACATAACAGTTTAAAAAGCCAAATTAAAATTACTTGAAGGACTGCCTTCACTTTAAGATCAGCAAGAGAGGCCCTTCTCATTTGCCCACCTGTGAGAGTGCTTAGGTGGGCAACCAGATGTGAGAGAGCCTTCTCTGCAGTGGCCCCAAACTCCAGTAATAAGGTGCCATAAAGGGTCTGCCATGCTCCATCACTGCAAGCTTTTAAGAAGGCCTTGAAAATGTATTATTTTACTCTGGCCTTCTCCTGATATGATTGCTGTTCTTGCTGTTTTTGTTGCTGCTTTACTGCTGCTTTTGTTATTGGTTCTTACTGCTGTTTTTATTGATGTTTTTTCTGTGTTCTTAGTGTTTTTATTGCTCTTAATATCATAACCTTTTTATGTGTTTTATTGCTGTACGCCACCTTGGAAGGGCTTCTGGCCTGACAGGTGGCCAAGAAATATTTTAAATAAATAAATGTGTCTTGACCCCTTTCTTAAATGAGGAGAAAGTAGGGAGTAGTCGTAACTGCAGAGGGAGTATCTTCACACAGGAGAAAGCTCTTTCCCACATGTCCAAGAGGGCCTCTATAAGAGAGGGTGTCTTCAGAAGGGCTGCTGATCTTAGTAACCAAGAAGGCTCATACCAAAATAGATGGTTCCTAAGCTGTTTAGAGATTTAAAAGTTAAAACCAGCAGAATATCGGTGGTCAATATAAGAGGTTTAAAGATGTTCATAAGGCTAATCTAAAAAAATGCAATATAAACATTGAAAACTGGGAAGCTCTGGCCCATGAACGATCTAACTGGAGGTTGGCCTTTCACAAAGGTTCCATGGACTTTTGAAGAAGCCCGAGTGCAAGGTGAAAGGGAGAAACGTGCTAAGCGAAAAGCACGTCAAATGAATCCTTTACAGGACCATCTTCCATCTGGTAACCTGTGTCCTCACTGTGGGAAGCTGTGTGGATCTAGAATTGGCCTCCACAGTCACTTACGGACCCATTGCTAGAGTCTACATAATCTTCTTTAGAATTTCCTCCTTTTATCCTGGAAGACAATCTTACTCGGTCACGAGTGATCGCCCGATGATGATGATGATGATGATGATGATGATGATGATGATGATGATTGACCACCAATATTCCGCTTTCCATCCTTGAGTTGGGAATAAAGTAACTGCTTTGGGAGATGGCAGTCAGACATTCGAACAACATGACCGGCCCACTGAAGTTGGCGTTGAAGGATCATTTTTTCAATGCTAGTAGTCTTTGCTTCTTCCAGTACACTTTTGTTCGCCTATCTTCCCAAGTAATTCGCAGGATTTTCCAGAGGCAACGTTGATGAAATCTTTCAAGGAGGTGGAAATGACGTTTATAGATAGTCCATGTTTCGCAGGCATACAATAAAGTTGGTAATACAATGGCTTTATAAACCAGGGTTTTGCTCTCCCTACAGATATCCTGATCCTCAAACATTCTACGCTTCATTCGAGAAAATGCGGCATATATATATGCACATGCACGCACACACACACACACACACACACATATATATATATAGCTAAACAATACAATTGTTCCCCAAGCTGACCCATTTCTGCTGCCACCAAGAAAAGTCTAGTGCTAATCATGCAAGTATTTGCAAGGTGGACTTGTCTGCCTTCTTTATCAGGCCACCAGGGGAGCTGCAGCGCTGTGCAGATTTTGACACCACCCCAGCCTAGGGTTGTGCGCAGAGCTCGACAGGGGTGTGGAAGCTCGGTGAACTCGCTGGGCTCGACCCCCCGAGCTCCACTTGACTTACCTTTCCCTGGCTCAGCTCGCATCCTCGCAGTGGTTTTTTGGACCTCCCCCCCCCACACACACACAGATACAGGCCTGTGGCTCACGCTGGCTCAGCTTGTCTGAGCGTGGAAAGCTAAGCGGGGTCAGGCCTGGTGATTACTTGGATGGGAGACCCCTCCTCTAGTTTCCTGCATTGAGCAGGGGGTTGGACTCGATGGCCTGTAGGCCCCTTCCAACTCTATGATCTATGAAATCTATGAATCTATGAGGTTGCCTCTCTCTCTCTCTCTCCCTCCCTCCCTCCCTCCTTCCCTCCCTCGGAGTTAAGCACAAGAATGGTTCTTTTAACCTTCAGGCTTTTATTGTGCTAAATGATTTTATTATGCAAGCAAGCGAAGCAGGCTTTAGGTTACAGATTAAACGTTTTACCGAAATCGATAACAAAAGAAACAAGCTGTGTTAGCTTTCAATAGAAATCAGTTCATTAATGCAACACAACACAGTTGAAAGTTGATTTCAGACTCTTTAGCATTAACGCCCTCCAGCCGCTGAGAACGTCTCACTCCTCACTGTTGGTCTGTCCTCCTTAATTGACGTCTCGCCCTTGGATCTGTCATGCCCATGACCCCCTGCTGCTCCTCTTCGGAAAGGATCTGATGGTTTCCCACAGTTTCAGGAGCAGGTCTCCTCCTTCCTCCCTTATCTCTATCCTTTTGAGGCTCCTCAGCAGAAGTAGTGGGCCCCATCCCTACCACACTTTGCCCCGGAATGACACTAGGTCTGGGGGCATTGAGGAGGATGCAAAATGGTGGCCAGGCCTCTAACACAGTTGCTGCTGAAAGTACATACACACACACATACAACCCACCTGTGTTACTTGCCGCCACTGCTAATGATTTTCATAGATTTCATAGATCATAGAGTTGGAAGGAGCCTACAGGGCCATCGAGTCCAACCCCCTGCTCAGTGCAGGAAACTAGAGGAGGGGTCCCCCATCCAAGTAACAACCAGGCCTGACCCTGCTTAGCTTTCCACGCTCAGACAAGCTGAGCCAGCGTGAGCCGCAGGCCTGTATGAAGTCCACTGACAGGAAAGTGTTGGAGGAATTTTTCCTTCCACTGGCGAAATGCCCCACACCCAATTTCTATGCACACAAATAGCAGGGGAGAACTTCAAGAGGCCCATTTGCCCACAGTCAGTGGAGCCTGGTGGCTGCAAGGTCAGTGGGGCTGCGTACCCACTCCGGATTTTACTCTGAACTTTAAAGGAGCTATCCATGGTGACGGACCAATTTTAGGGATAGGGTTCAGCACAATGGATACCTCCTTTGAAGCTCAGAGTGAAATCCAGAGCGGTTACACGGCCCGCTGACATTAGAGCCACCAGCTGTTCCTGCCCACAGCTCTAAAAGAAGCCCAGATTCGCCCATGGCTCACAAAGGGAGAGAAATAATCTCAGATTTGGATCAGCCCACACTGTAGTGATAAGGTTTATGATTAATGACATCTACTTCCTTTCATGTAGCTAGCGGTGACTGACCAAGAAAGAGATCTTGGGGTTGTGGTGGACAGCTTGATGAAAATGTCGACCCGGTGTTCAGCTGCTGTGAAAAAGGCAAACTCCATGTTAGGCATAATTAGGAAAGGAATTGAAAATAAAACTGCCAAGATCATACCACCCTTATACAAATCTGTAGTGTGACCGCACTTAGAATACTGTGTACAGTTCTGGTCAGCGCACCTAAAAAAGGGCATTGTAGAGTTGGAAAAAGGGCAGCTAAAGTGATCAAGGGGCTGGAAAGGTTAGAGCAGCTGGGATTGTTTAGCTTAGAAAAAAGGCGAGCGAGGGGAGACATGATAGAGGTGTACAAAATTATGCATGGTGCAGAGAAAGTGGACAGGGAGACATTTTTCTCCCTCTCTCCTAATACTAGAACCCAGGCTCATCCCATGAAGCTGATTGGCGGGAGATTCAGATTCAGTACAGATAAAAGGAAGTACTTCTTCACACAGGGCATAGTTAAACTGTGAAATTCACTTCCACAAGATTGTATATTTATTTATTTATTTATATTTATTAATCACCCATCTGGCCGGCAACTGGCCACCCTAGGCGATGTACATAGGATAAAAACAAGATAAAATACATTTAAAACAGTATAATTTTTTTAAAAAAAATCTTAACCCACCCCATATTCCCGCTTGAACAGCCAGGTTTTTAATGAGCAGCGGAAGCTCAGCAGAGAGGCTGAGATGTAGTGATGGCCACCAATTTGGACAGCTTCAAAAGGGGATTGGACAAATTCATGGAGGAGAAGGCTATCGGTGGTTACTAGTCCTGATTGGCTATATGCTTCCTCCAGGATCAGAGGCAGTATGTCTGTGTACACCAGTTGCTGGGGAACATGGGCAGGAGGGTGCTGTTGCACTCCTGTCCTGCTTGTGGGTTTCCAATGGGCAGCTGGTTGGCCACTGTGTGAACAGAATGCTGGACTAGATGGACCTTTGGTCTGATTCAGCATGACTCTTCTTAAGTTCTCACATTAGGAGATTTCCCTCCCTATAATGATAGTTATTTACAGAGACATTTTGAGCTTTTGTCTGGAACTCGATGGCCATATTACCTAGCAACCTGCCACTCATGGCTAGCTGTGCCATTGCACATCAACCTCACTCCGCAAGCGCTCCCTGCTTGGAAAAGAAAAGGATTAACGCGGCCTTTGAGTGACTTACAGGCCAGATAATCAATTTGTTGCAGAGGCCCCCGAGCCATCAAATTGGTGGAGCCATTGCAGGTGCACACGAAAGGACTGACTGCTGCCTCTCCTGGGGGAAACGAGAGCCAAATTAAGCCACACTAACAGTGTAACCAAGGAATCGGGGAAGGGATGCTAGGAAGGCTAGTGGGTGTGTCATACTAGGGCACAGGAGCAACATGAATCTTTTACAAAATAAAATGGCTTTTTTTCTTGCATTTAAAGGGGAACATCTTACTGAATTGGTGAGCTGGCTTCCTCCTCACCCCACTCTGCCCCCCCCCCCGCCCCATTTGCCAATTGCTTTGCCATTTTGCTAACTCCTTATCAGATGTAGAGATTTAAGCGATCTTGCAGCAGCCTGTTTAAAAATATTTTCTATGGTCGAGTTTGAAACCTCTTGCTCATGAATCACTATGCGTTCGTGCAAACAAACAGGAGCCGGGGGTGCATCCATGCACTCATCAGGCCAATGGACTGCGTAATGAACTTGGGACACAGGTTGAAGAGCCTGCGGGATCACAGCAAACAAGTATCCTGTTCCTAACAGTGGACAGCCAAGTGCTTTCTGGGAGACACAAGCTGGGCAGAAAAGCAACAGCCTTTCCCCCTTGTTTTTCCCTGAGCAACTGAATACGTAGCCATTTTTGCGGCTAATAGCAGCTTATCAAGAGACCTCTCCTCAATTAATTTTAAAGCCATCTATGCCAGTGGCCATCACCACTATCATACGACATTGTATTCCATCTGTTAATTCATGCCTGGTGAGAAGTACTTTTTTTCTGGCTGTCCTGAATCCACATCAGGGGTGTCAAACCTCTTTCAGCCCAAGGGCCAAATTCAATTGTTCCTTCAACCATCATCAGGACACTGATATGGCCTATCTTCCACAGCTGGGAGACCTGACCTTGACAGAGGCCCCTGCTACTCGACCAGGGATGTCTCCCATGGGAGCAGGGCAGCAGGAGGTGGTCTCCGCAGGAGAGGTAATTTGAGGGTGTCTCCTTTTGGTGCGTCATCAACCAAAGAGGGCAGGGCAGAGGCATCCAATGAGGCACAGCAACCTCCTGAGAGCCAGGTTCCCCTGCCAGAATCAAATGTCCGATAATGATTTTTAGTGGCCACTCCCCTGTATCTAAAGCAGAGCAACCAGCAGCATACTTTGCTGGAAACAACAGATTGGTAACCTGGAAAGCTTCCTGCTTTCACTGGAACTATGAACTGTGAATTTGTTTGGATTTAATCTGTGTGCTGAACCCAGGGCTGACTGGGTTTCATAGTATTTCATAGATCATAGAGTTGGAAGGAGCCTACAAGGCTATCGAGTCCAACCCCCTGCTTAATGCAGGAAACTAGAGGAGGGGTCTCCCATCCAAGTAATAACCAGGCCTGACCCTGCTTAGCTTTCCACGCTCAGACAAGCTGAGCCAGCGTAAGCCACAGGGTCTTTTGTTGTGATGCTCATGGCTTGACAAGTTCCTTGTCGAGGAACTTCACTGTAATCGGTTAACTGTGGATCTTTACTGGGACTGTAAAGGCTTATAGCTAATTATCTATTTTTTTATTTATTTATTATATTTATCAATCGCCCATCTGGCCGGTCACCCGGCCACCCTGGGCGATGTACAATTAAAATACAATAAAACACAATAAAACATAATAATTAAAACAATATAAAAAATTCTCATTAAAAACCTAACCCACCCCATATTCCCGCCTGAACAGCCATGTTTTTAATGCACGGCGGAAGCTCATCACAGAGGGGGCATGGCGAAGGTCACTAGGGAGGGAGTTCCATAATGTGGGGGCCGCCACAGAGAAGGCCCTCTTCCTAGTCCCCACCAGCCTGGCTGCTCTGGCTGATGGGATAAGGAGAAGGCCGTCCGTGGCAGACCTTGTTGAGCGGACTACTTGATGTTGCTGGAGGCGCTCCTTGAGATAAACTGGGCCGGAGCCGTGTAGGGTTTTAAAGGTCAAAACCAACACCTTGAATTCGGCTCGGCAAGCAACTGGTAGCCAGTGCAACTCATTAAGCACCGGCGTGATGTGATCACGCCGGCGGCTGCCCTTAATCAGGCGAGCCGCCGCGTTCTGTACCAGCTGAAGCTTCCGGACCGTCTTCAAGGGTAACCCCACGTAGAGCGCATTACAGTAGTCTAGGCGAGAGGAGACCAAGGCATGAACCACTGATGGGAGCAGGTGATTAGGAAGGTAGGGGCGCAGCTGCCGTATCAGATGGAGTTGATACAGCGCCACCCGGCTCACAGCTGCCACCTGAGCCTCCATGGACAGCTGGGAGTCTAGAATGACCCCCAAGCTGCGGACCTGGTCCTTCAGGGGTAGATGTACCCCATTCAGCAACAGGTCAACATCCCCTAACCTTCCCTTGTCCCCCACCAGAAGTACCTCGGTCTTGTCCGGGTTCAGTTTCAGCATGTTCCTTCCCATCCAGCCAGCCACTGACTCCAGGCACTTGGACAGGGTCTCAACGGCCAACCTCGGTGAGGACTTGAAACAGAGGTAGAGCTGCGTGTCATCCGCATACTGATGACACTGCACCCCAAACCTCCTGATGATAGCTCCCAGCGGCTTGAGGTAGATGTTGAATAACATCGGGGAGAGGATGGAACCCTGCGGCACTCCACAAGTGAGCAGCCGAGGGTCCGAAGCCTCCTCCCCGAGAACTACCCTCTGATACCTTCCAGAGAGGAAGGACCGGAACCACTGCAATACAGTGCCTCCCAAGCCCAACCCCTCCAGACGGTCCAGGAGGATACCGTGGTCAACGGTATCAAAAGCCACTGAGAGATCGAGGAGGACTAGAAAGGAGCATTCGCCCCTATCCAAAGCCCTCCTCATATCATCCACCAAGGCGACCAAGGCCGTCTCCGTCCCATGTCCAGACCTGAAGCCCGACTGGCACGGATCCAAATAATCGGCTTCATCCAAGTGTGCCTTCAACTGAGCACCCACCACCCGCTCGATCACCTTGCCCAGAAATGGTAAATTGGAGAAATGGTAAATTACTATTACTGAGACTTGTGCCTTGGCTCCAGGAAATCAGGTTCCGACACCAACGCTGCAAGGCCCTAAACCAGGCACACTCTTGATCTCTGCTGGGTATGCATGGATGCTTCTGAGTCAGGCATAGGTCATTGCCTGGGCAACAGCTAGGTCCTGGCCTTGTCTGTTAAGAGCACCTTCCAAGTATCTGTACTCCCCAGCTTTCTCACCTATTCCCAGGGCTGAGCTGAAATATCCCCACACCCATTCCCCCCACTTCACAAATGGTGGAAATGGGAAGGGATTTTTGGTAAGTTTCAAAGGTGGGGGGGCAAAAGCTGGCTGAACCCAGTGACGCTCATCTTGGTGGCTTGTTGTGGCTGCTAAAAATCCCCTCAGAACACTGCTGTGTGATGATGTCGGGGGGACTTGGGGGGATGAATTGAGGCCGCCGCTAAGAGGAGCCCTCCCACTATAAGCAGAGGAGTAAAAGGGTAGACTTTACCAGGGGCTGAAGATCTGGGGAGGGGAAAATGAGGCTACGTTGTATATCATACTTGAGGATATTTATGGAAACTTATTTCCATGAATACATCTCGAAGACATCTCAAGATCAACACTGAGGATGCTCACCTAATATCAATGGGGAGTGCATGCCAGAGCGCAGGGGGCTGCAATAGAGTTGGAAGGAGCCTACAAGGCCATCGAGTCCAACCCCCTGCTCAAGGCAGGAAACTAGAGGAGGGGGTCTCCCATCCAAGTAATAACCAGGCCCGACCCTGCTTAGCTTTCCACGCTCAGACAAGCCGAGCCAGCGTGAGCCACAGGCCTGTACAACGGAGCCTTACACTTGGCTCGACAGCTTCTTGGCAACCAGTGCCGTTCTTTCAGCAGGAGTGTAACGCACTGTTGAAAAGAAGCCCATGTAGCGGCATTCTGCACCAACTGCAGTTTCCGGATCAGGCCGAAGCTGCCCCTCCTGCTTGTCATATATGCCTCTGACTCCTGACTCCTGCCCTTATCCAGTCCACCTGGGCTTAATTCCAATCGGCTGCCCTGGGCAGGGAGGCAAATCGCATTGCTGTCTCTCTCTTGGACCTATCACATTTGTATTCACTACCTTTCATTGTTATTTGTTTTTTGTTTTTTTTGTGATTAATATTTTTATGAGCACCTTGTGGGACCAACCCAGGACGAAAGCCGGAATAGCAGTAGCAGCGGCAGTATCATTAACAAATTTCCTGTGATCTAGCTCCGCAATCATTTCCCCTCGTAACAAGCTGATAAACAGATTGATATGTTTGGCCAGAACATCATAAGTATATTAATATGTACTCTAAATTCCATTCCCCGTCCCCCTACTTGGTGTTTCCCTTTAATTAGGGGAGCAGCTGAAAACGTAATTAAAAGCTGTCTTGAGGCAACATTAAGTGTCTGGTCTAATTTGCTTCCAAGCTGCTCGTTCAACTAACAAACACTTAAATGCACTGGGGATTATTTTTCTACCATCCCCTGCTTCCATGCTTTACACAGAAGGGAATATGCAAATGAATATTGATACATCAAGATGAGCCATGAGCTCAACACGGGCTGCTTAATGAACACAGGAGGAATTCTGAATTGTTTTGTAGAACTTCGGTGTCCGTGTCTGATGCAAGATGTCGCCTCACAGCAGCCACACATTAAATGAAATATCTCTGTCCACTTCCTAGGGGGGTGGGGAGGAGGGAAATTGAAAGAAACCTAATTTTTTTCGAATTTCCATTTTGATTAGGAGAGCGAGTGCTAAAAAGATATTATTGCACAATGGGTGTGGAACCTCAGGCACAGGGGCCAAATCTGGCCCTCCTGGAGTCCCAGAGGGCCACGCCCCCTTTCCCCAACCACCGGCTTCTGTTGAGTTTTTTTTCCTCCCCTCCCCCCCCATCCAGTCTCAGAAAGTGGCTTCTGATGTTGTTTAGGAAGCAGAGCCATGGTCAGGTGGCAAGCCATATTAAAAAAAGCTTCCGCATGTGATACTGGAGAACCGCTGCTAGTCAGAATAGACCAAACTGGGCTAGGTGGACAGATAGCCTGACCTGGCATAAGGCCGTTTTCTATGATCCAAATTCCATTACAGATATCTGGACTTGGTAGACCACCATTGCAACGAGGATTACTGGATGGCTCTGTAGAAATGATTGATTTGGGGGACAGACCACATCTCGGTGGTACAGCACATGCATTTGCATGCAGAAGGTCCAAGGTTCAATACTTGGCATCTCTGGTTAAAAAGGATGAGAGAGCAGGTAATAGAGAAGACCTTGGCGCAGGAATGCAGAACCTCCTGCATCCAGGCCCAGGGGCCAAACCTGGACTGTGTGGGGTCCCAATCTGGTCCTTCAGGGTTCCTCCAGACGGCTGTACTGTCAGAGACCAACCTGCCTCCTGCCGCATATTTTTACAAATCAATCAATCAAACAATCAGTCTGGGAATCTCCAGAGGTACAGATTTGGCCCCTGAGTCTGAGATTCACCACCCCTGCTTTAAACACAGTGGGCCAAATCAAACATCTGAACAGCCCTCATCTGATCTCAGAAGCTAAGGAGGGTCGGGCCTGGATAGTACTTGGATGGGTGACCACCTTGGAATACCTGGTGCTGTAGGGAGGGAGGGGCCAGAGCTCAGTGTGAGAGAGTACATGCTTTGCATACAGAAGGTCCCAGGTTCGACGCCCAGCCTCCAGATAGGGCTTGGAAATCCTGGAGAGCTGCTGCCAGTCAGTGTCAACAATACTGGACTAGATGGACCAAGGGTCTGACTCAGTATAGGGCAGCTTCCTATGTAAATATATTGCTCACAGGATACATTTGAGGCTTCCATCTCTTTGTTTCCCTGGCGCTTTCCTTTCAGTCCTTCTTTGGCCCATCTAGCTGGGCACCCATCAGCAGCCAGTGGAGAGACATTACATGCCCCGGGGAATCTGCAACTGGAATATACAGGTTCACCTTCCAGAAACAAACTCACGTACACTGCTCATAATGATGGGCATTTTGCTCATATATGATAAAACTCCTATTGCAGTGTATAGGCTAATTAGAGAATCGGAATTTACTTTCAGTCCCGGTGACATATTTATTTAAACCACATGCTAAAGTGTTACAGGCCACATGATTTGGGATCAGTGCTTATGCCGATTTTTTTGTCATGTCTCATACCGAAGATGTGGCATGTCTAACAATGCTTAATTGGTAATATAACCAATAGAATAACGTATTTGCTCAAATATATGACATCAGAGATTATGATGGCCTGGCCATGGTCGAGAGATGTCTCCTTTCCAGGACTGGGCTGCATGTCCATTGCTGAGCAAAAGGGTCTTCAGATTCCTCCGTAATCCCACCTTCTTGGTACAACCAGAAGTCCACAAATTGCTGCTGTGTTTGATAGCTGCAGACAGCTTCCCCCAGCCAGCAGGAATGTACTAAAGCATATCTGAGTAAAGGCATAGCATCTTTTCTCTTTCCTCTAAGCAAGAACAGCCTGTCTCAAGTTGCCATATTGCTTAATTGGCTGGGGTTTATCCAGAACCTAGCTGCGATGCACACACTGCCTATTTGCACCATTAGCTGGCCTGGATTCTCAGCTTTCATTTCAAAATGAAAAGCAAGCCTGTAGCCCAGGTAGAATGAGAAACATGAAGCAAAATGTGCAGACTATTCTGCCCAAACACTTTGTGAAAAACAAACCTGCTACCCCCCCCCCCCCTGTTTTTAGTCAATGAGCTGTGGTTGACAGGTAGGAGAGCAGGGGCGAGCCACAGAGATTTTAAAAACTAACGAAAAACAACAACCATGGATACTGACATGCCCATCGTCTGGAGAAGGGACGTCCTGGTTCAAGTTTGAATCCTTTGTTTGTTGGCTCTTCCCTGGTGGATGAATGATATTTGCCCATAGAAGACAATAGAGAAATCCAGAACAAAAGGTAGCAACAAGAGGCTTCTCTACATGAAGGGTTTAACCCCCACCATTTTACTGAGGCTTCTTCTGCCATTTTCATTGCGGGAGGAAAAGTGTGTCCTTTACACATTGTTTTTTTTCCTGGGATTCATATTTTTCTGCTTTTCTATATATGTATATGGCAATATATGTACTGCCAGTGATGGCAAACCTTTTTGAGCCCGAGTGCCCAAAATGCAACACAAAACCAACTTCTTTATTTCAAAGTGCCAATACTGCAATTAAACCTGAATACCAAGGTTTTAGTTTAGAAAAAACAACTCATACAGTTGTCCGAGCTAATTAACATCTTTTGTCTTAAAAGATCCATTAAAAAAAACCCACGTAGACCCTTTCCTTACATTTGTCCAATTTTTCAGGCTGTAGAAAGTTTATAGTTCTTATTTATGCTAAAAATGATGAGTGGTTTATAATTCATGTATAAAGAAATGTAAATAAATGTATAAATAATGTTCATAAAGTCCATAGATAAATTTCCTATATACTAGTAAATTGATAGATGAATCAATGATGGATAAATACATAAATAATTTCATAAGTTCCAACAATTGATCATGAGATGAATCCTACCTGCTGTCCTGCTGATTGCTTTGGAGATGTAGAGAGGTGTGTCTGCCAAGGAGCTTCCAGTTTGGGATGCGCAGGCAGGCAGGCAAGGCTGGAGGGAGGAGGAGGAGGAGGAGGGCGGCGTGCAAGAAGGCGGAGAGGAGCCGACCGAGCATTTAAAGCGGCAGCCCAGTCACCCCTTCGCCCAGTGCTGAGCACAGCAGGAAGAGGATCGCAGCCGGGACGACGGAGCCGGAGCTGCCCTCCCCGCCTTGCCCCACTTGTTCTCCTGCCCCTCGGGGGAATCCTTGTGGCAGGACGCGCCCGGGACCCCTGCCTGATCTCGCTCCTCTCGTGTGCCCACAGAGGTCCCTGCGTGCCAGCTGTGGCACGCATGCCATAGGTTTGCCATCACAGATGTATTCTATTAACTGACCACAAGGTGGCGCTGTGGTATAGCTGCAGTAAAGCAGAATTGTGGCTTTACATGAGGCTTTCATTCCGGTTTAATATCTAATACCTGATTTTTCTCACTCTAAAAAGTCCTGCGAAAATGGCTGGAAAACACAGGAGAGACCCTGGAGGATGATGATGTCGTGAAAAGGCCCCGCAATCAAACCTCTGTGGGTGAGGGATCACAAGTGCACAATAAATGCCAAGTGTAGAGAAGCTCAAAGACAGGAATTTGTGCTTTTTCTAACTTGGGTCTTTCCATGCAAAAAAGAAAAAGAAAAGAAGTTTTCTCC
This sequence comes from Shinisaurus crocodilurus, assembly GCA_021292165.1. Taxonomy (NCBI): domain Eukaryota; kingdom Metazoa; phylum Chordata; class Lepidosauria; order Squamata; family Shinisauridae; genus Shinisaurus; species Shinisaurus crocodilurus. The sequence continues at coordinate 84,185 of JAHFWL010000091.1, forward strand.
CCGAGTGTGTCCTACAAATGGCCCTGCCAGTGCAAATTAAGTGCACCATTACTATACCCATACTCCAGGCATGATGGTGTTGTGGCTAACAGAAGCATGGGGGTTAGGTATGTCAGCCCTGCAAAGTAACCCAGTGTTGTTATTTATCCATATGGCTGGGAGGGTGCTGAGACATAGCAGTGTATGAAAACCCAGCAGTGTAGTCTAGTGCTGTTATCCAGTCTCCTGGCCTGTTGGATATTTTAAGGCAGGGGTGCAGAACCTCAGGCCAAGGGGCCAAAGCCAACCCTCCAGGGGTCCCCCAGAATGCCACACCCCTTCCCGCAGCCCCTTTCCCCCAACCACCGATTTCTCAGAAGTGGGGCAGTGGAGTTGATTGTAGCAGCAGTGCTGGGAAGGGGAAGTGTGATGAGTTGGGTAAGGGAAAGTTGATTACAAGAAACAGCCTGAAGGAAAAGGGTTAATCTCCCCTCCCCCAGGGCCGCTTTGGCAATTAGCTTTGCAACCCTGCCCCCCACCCCCCAGCTGCATGACTTTCAACTAATTAACTAACTAACTAACTAACTAACAGACTCATCTGAAATGGCCCTGTGTGGTTTGAGCCTCAGGATCGTTCATCAGCGCTCTAAAATGCTACTGTTGGCGTTATTACCAGCACTGCTGCTGCATTCCGTCTGGTTGTATTCTGCCAAATAGCGGGTTGAGTTTTCCAGCCAAAAAATATCCCCCATAAAACACAACTCAGGTTGTGTGTGGGGGGTCAGTTTCATTTACCTGGTGAGTTGAATGTGAATCTGAAACCAGGCAGGCTCAAACTGGCTTGAATGACACCCCACCCCTCAAAGTGCTGGATTTTGGGTACCAATATAAGGACAGCAAATTGTCTACTATTTAATTTTCCCCATAGGATGGGTATGTGTATGGATACCATTTAAATTGTCTGCCTCAGGCCTTTAAACAACTTGAGTGTCTTAACTTGAGTCTCCCCAGTCCAAATCAAAGACTCTGTTCCAGGGTTGGGCAACTTACGGCCCTCTAGATATGTAGGCCTACAACTCTCCTCACCATTGGCAATGCTGGCTAGGGGCTGATGGGAACTGTAGGCCAAAACATCTGGCAGGCTACAAGTTGCCCATGCCTGCTCTATTCCCTTCACTATTTATTTATTACATTTATACCTCTGCTTTTAATTATTTTAAAATATGTCATATCACTTACATAGCAGATATCACCTCCTTGCGAATTCTCTCCACCGTCAACATTCACAGAACTGTTCCCTTGGCTCCCAGTGCCTGGTCTGAAATCTAGCTACAATATTTATTATTTTATTTATTTATTTATTATATTTATACTCCGCCTTTTTTCCTGCAAGGAACTCAAGGCAGCTTACATAATCCTCCTCCTCCTCCTCTCCATTTTATCCTCACAACAACCCTGTGAGGTAGGTTAGGCTGAGAGGCAGTGACTGGCCCAAAGTCACCCAGTGAGTTTTATGGCCGAGTGAGAACCCGGATCTCCTGAGTCCCAGACCAACACTCTCACCACTACGCCACACTGGCTCTCTTCACTACATCTTCTGAGTCAGTGTGTGTGCAGGATCAAGATGCTTTTAGGCCAGACAGGCCCCTCATTACTGTCAGAGCTGGTTCTGCATCAGGAAATGCCACACAGCTGTGTAATGCTCCACCCATCACCAAATCTGACTGGGAGATGGTGTTACGGAACGCAATTTCCATTGGATGGCATCATCTGCCAATCATGTTCTTAGCTGCCTCTACACTATATAAATAGCATCAGGCCTCTGTGTTTTCCTATAGTAGTAGTAGAGGCTGGGGATTGTGTTAGGTGTTGAGTTTTCTAGGACATATAGAGATGGCTTCTCAGGTGTGCCAGAATTTCCATGCTGACTGTGAAGATGCTGTGAACCAAATGGTAAACCTGGAGCTCTATGCTAGCTATGTCTACTTGTCCATGGTAAGTTGCCATTGCTTGTTTGTATTTTTTCTTTTTTTAATCTTGCTTCCTTGTCTAGCTAGAACTCCAGCTCCTGTGTTCAATCAGAATACATTCCAAGCGAGTTTGCATTGAGCTGCTGGCTTAGCTGTGTGTGAACATGCAAATATCCACAGCTGTTAACAAAATTAGGCTGAGCCCCGATAAGAAATGAGTAATTGTGCTGGCTAGATGGAAGCCCCTGTCTGGTGCTGATTAATGGCCATGTGTTCGCTGGTTCTTTTTTTGGATGGGATTTTGCTGTTCTAGGAAGGTTTGGGATCTCTTGCTTCTCAAGCAGGGTCCTGTAAGTCTGTGACCCACTCTACATGCAGTAGAACTGGTTTAATGTTACTGCAGGTTTAAAGTTACTGCATTTACAATGTAGGAAACTTCATAGAAAAGACCAAGAAACTGACTCTAGCCTTCCCTGTTTGTAGCAACCTCATGAGATGTGAAGAGTTTGTTTGATTTATATCCTTCCTCACTAGTCGCTAAAGTTAGTGCTCAAGGCAACTAAGAATGGAAAAAAACAAAAAAGGTTACTTAATTAAAAACAACCACATCAGTTTCTCCATAGTTAGAGCTTAACTATGATTAGGATAAGCAGATGCAATAAAATGTCCAAGAGGTGCAGCATCTCCCCCTCCTACAGCAATGTCAAGCTGCCCTTACTGAAGTCTCTTCCACCTCCTTTATTTCCAAACACCTCCAAAATGCAGGCGCTTCTTCCTGGATTGTAATAACAGTGGCAACATACAAATCTCCATTAAATCTAATGAGTTCTTGGCTATAAGACAGTAGCAGGGTCAGGCCTGGTTATTACTTGGATGGGAGACCCCCTCCTCTAGTTTCCTGCATTGAGCAGGGGGTTGGACTCGATGGCCTTGTAGGCCCCTTCCAACTCTATGGTCTATGAATCTTTATGTATCAGTATTATAGCCTGCCCAAACTCAGAGCGTGTGTGCAATGGCAGAGGTGTATGTTTCAAATGAATAGCTGAATGGATCTTGAGCTTTACCAGCATTTCTCGACTTGCCTAGTTGTGTAGACCGTCCTGCCCATCAATAGGTTTACTTCCAGATGTTGCATGAAAAGCCTAAGTGTGAATGTCTAGTTCTGGAGTCTCCAACATGGTGCTAATGTGACCATGGACACCTGTCTTGGTGCCCACCAGGCTCCCTGACTCTCTTCTGATGTTTATTTTATGATTGTATTAAGATTTTTCTTTCTTTTTTAAAAAATAATAATAGAAGGCTGCCTTACTGGAAGTGCTGCCCTTCAATGCCATCTTTATTTGGGTTCAAAAGAGTGGTTTTGTGTTAGAGCTGAGACTCCACCTCAGGCCATGATCTTGGGCAAGTTATTTTCTTTTAGTCTCACCAGTGTGGCTCCTGGGAAATGAGTGTCCTATGACCAGCCAAGATAGCCATTTAATGAACTGGCAAGATGCCCCCATGGAAGCCATTCTGTGGGAGCACCCATCACACTCACTCAAAATTCCAGAAGTATCCACCATTCCATAACGGTAGGGAACCCCTGTTTGTATGGGAACATCCTGGTTGTCCACTGCCTGGCACTGGAGCATAATGTTGACTAGTAAACATAATGTCCCTGCTCTTTGGGGATGTATATTGACTGTCTCCTCTCCAAACTTGGTCTTGCTCAATCTGCTCTTCTCCCTTCTAGTCCTACCACTTTGACCGTGATGATGTGGCCCTGTGCCATGTAGCCAAGTTCCTGGAGGAGCAGTCCTGGGAAGAGTGGGAGCATGCTGAGAAGTTCCTGAAGTACCAGAACAAACGAGGGGGTCGTGTTGTGCTCCAGGACATCAAGGTGAGCGTCATGGGAAGTATTGAGGCTGGGATTCCCTGCCTGTTTCGGACCTTGATAGACTCTGTAGAGCATCTCTTGAAGCAATTTGCATGGTTACATTATTTTCAGTTACTAGGATTAATACTCCATTCTTCAATCATATTCCCAGGGCAGCTTATGAAACATCAAGATTTAATGAAATAAGTTTCAAACTTGACAAAAATACATTTAAAACAGCAGCGAAATCTGAGAGCAGTATAAAAGCATCAATCCGCCAGCTCAGATAAAAGTGACTGAAAGCCAGACGCAGGTTTAATTTAATCAGCTTTTTCAGAGGCAGTACTTCATTTTAGATCAAGGCAAGCGATTCTGGGTTGTCAGAGGCCTGATTGTCAGTCCATGATAACTGATGAGCCGCTCTCGCTTGGAAGAGAGAATTGATTAATATTGGAGTCCTCTGGACATGTTGAAGCATGAGAGGTGAAGTGTCTCAGATCTAAAGACTGTTCGCATTATTGACCCATTCTTGTACATTGACAGGTCAGGCTGTCTTATTCAGAGGGCTAAAGGTTGCTTACCGCTAAACTGGAAGTACACCAGGTTGCTCGTGTTTGACGTATGAGCTTCTGTTACTTGGGCAACATGTTTCTGATGAGTATGCCTCTAGGCCTACGTCGGTATTCATATTGGAGTGTCAGTTTTGTATTGGATCCTTAAATGTGACTCCTGTGCACACACAGAAGCCAGAGCAGGATGAGTGGGGGAGCAGCCTGGATGCCCTGCAGAGGGCCCTGCAGCTGGAGAAGAAGGTGAACCAGGCCCTGCTGGATCTGCACAAGCTTGCGACGGAGAAGGGAGACCCTCAGGTGAGTCTCAGCTCTGAAACACTATTATTCAGAAGCCTTACTGGCAAAGTAAGGGAGTTACGTGTATTGTTGGTATTCCTGTGCCTTTCTGACTTTTTGCAGCAGTGAAACTTGCCTATCTGGGTACAAGCAGGACCGGTGCAAGGCAGTTTGGTGCCCTAGGCAAGATCAGATATTTAGCGCCCCCCTTCCCACTTGAGAGCGCTGTATTTTTTTCCCCAAGGCGTTTCTGGCACCCCCTTTAGCCCTGCACCCTAGGCAGCTGCCTAGTTGGCCTAATGGTAGCACCGGCCCTGGGTACAAGGATTACATATGGCGTATCTTTCTGCGTTAAAATTGTAGAACGGGTGCAAAAAGTCAGGCCCATTAAGCAAATCCAAATGGTCTCGGGGTCCCAATTTTGCCTTCTGGGGTCCCAGAGAAGGCCATGTCCCCTTTCTTTGGCCACACTCCCTTTTCCCCAACCACTGTTCATTGGGTCATTTTCTGGATTTTGTGTAGTTTCCCCCCCCCCCATTCTAGAAGGTTGCAGTGCCTCTCCTAAGGCTTAGTTACTGGCAGTAAGTGCTTCAAGTTAAAATATGTTGGTGTTGATAGCCCCACCCTGTTTGCCTTCTGCCCGCCCACCACTGGAATGCGGCCCCCAAGAGCTTCTCCAAAATGAAATTTGGCCCACAGCCTGAAAGAGGTTCATATTGAACTTTACCAATATGGGATTGTGCTAGCTGTTTTTCCCAGGAGTTGATTTGAAATTACATCTGCCAATATTGGCTCATTCCAAGGGAGACCTTCACTTTCTTTGTAGACCTATTTTGGGCTGCTCTGAGGCTAGGCCAAGGCTTTCAATGAACAATCTGTCCAAGATTAGTTAGTAATCCTTCTTTCTGATCCATCAGCTGTGTGACTTCCTGGAGTCTGAATACCTGGAGGAGCAAGTGAAGGCCATCAAGCGGCTAGGAGACCACCTCACCAACCTGAAGCGCCTGGGGGTGCCCCAGAATGGCACCGGGGAGTATCTGTTTGACAAGCTCACCTTGGGAGATAGCAGCTGAACCCCATCAATAAAACCTTGTGTAGTGTGTCTTAAAAGGAAAAGAAATAAAACATCTGCATAAAAAAAATTGCATCATGCCCTGTGTGTTCATCAGATGCAGACAGTCTACTCAGTAAATGTTCCCATGGGGCAGAGTGTCGGTATTCTATACACTTCTACCACTACATCACTAATGCCTTGTGAAGTGTGGGGAACATACAATGTAAAGTGATGCACATTGGAGAAAAACAAATTCCTGCCTTCACATGTAAACTGATTGGGTCTGACTTGGTGGTGACTGGCCAGGAAAAGGGACTTTGGTGGATAGATTTCATAGATCATAGAGTTGAAGGAGCCTACAAGGCTATCGAGTCCAACCCCCCTGCTCAATGTAGGAAACTAGAGGAGGGGTATCCCATCCAAGTAATAATCAGGCCTGACCCTGCTTAGCTTTCCACGCTCAGACAAGCTGAGCCAGCGTGAGCCACAGGCCTGTATAGTTCAAGGAAAATATCAACCAAGTGTGTGGCAAATATGAAAAAGGTTGATTTCATGTAAGGGACCATTGGGAAAGGGACTGAAAATGGCTGATACTGTAAGTTATGTCATGCCTTTATATAAGTCTATGGTGTGGTCATAGTTGGAATACTCTGTACAGTTCTAATTTTTGCACCTCCTATGATACTGTAGAGTTGGCACTGGTGCAAAAGGGGCAACCAAAATGATTAGGTTACTGGAGCAACTCTTCTATGAGAAAAGGTTTCAACACTGGGTTTTTATTTTTAGTTTAGAAAAATGGTAAGTGAGGTGGGACATGACAGAGGCATATAAAACTATGCAAAGTGTGGAGAAATTCGCTGGAAAGACATCTTTTCTCTCCCCCTCTCATACCAGAACCCAGGGATCATGCACTGCAGCTGAATGGTGGGAGATTCAGAACTGGCAAAAGGAAGTACTTTACAGAGTGTATAGTTAAACCATGGAATTTACTACCACAGGATGCCGTGATGGCCAGCAACTTGGACAGAGTTAAAGGGTTTTTGACAAATTCATGATGAATAAGGCTATTAATGGTCATGATGGCTACATACTACCTCCAGTATCAGATGCAATATGCCTCTGAATACCAGTTGCTCTTGTGGGCTTCACATAGGCCACTGTGGGACACTGGTTGCTGAAACAGATAGGCCTTTGGTCCGATCCAGCGCTATTATGTTCGTTTGTTGAAAGAGGACCATTCATGTGTCCTGATCTCAATTCTACTCTTCCCTTGTGTTTGGCGGGAAATTACCAGGTTCAGAAAAGTCTTGTAAGCCTCTAGTTCACCTAGTGTTACCTTCTGTGCACCTGGCTTAGTGTCCCTTTGAGATCACATGGGCAAAAACTAAAGCTGCACATTAAAAACATGGTATTTCGGGTGGGATAGGGTTTAAAAAATTTTTAATACTGTTTTAATTATGTATGTCTGTTTTATTGTTGAAATGTACATTGCCCAGGGTGGCCGGGTGACCAGCCAGATGGGTGATTTAAAAAATTAATAAATGATCCCATTCAGTTCTCCCCAAAGGGGTTTCTGAGGGTCCCAGGAATCCAGTTTGATGGTACCCCTCAACTACCTTCTATGGAAGCCTTTCCCATGCTGGAGCCCTCCAGATGTTTTACACTACAACTCCCATCAGCCTCAATAAGTACAGACAATGCTTGGGGTTTATGGAAGTTGTAGTCCAAAACATCTGGAGGGAATCGTCTTGGAGGAGGCTGCTCTATGGAATGCTTGCCCAAGGGTGCTGAAGCTACTTTCCTTTTTTATGAGATGATCATTCCTCTTATACTGCATATATGTGCATTCCATACACAGCAGCCAGAAAATATGGTGGTTTGAGCTGGCAGAGACAGGATTGCTTGCCTGATGACCAAAGCTGTGATCACATACTCATTTACCTGGAAGTAAATGGGAGTTACTTCTGAGTAGACATGCATAGGATTGTGATGTAAAGGGTGTAGTAATGCCCTTGGTAATCAAGTACTACTGTCAGGAGAGCCAGAAAACTGGGCAAGACAAATATGTGACCCACTTGAAAAGGAATTACTGGAGTCTTTGTTAATGTTCAATTAATTTCACACTAATAATAGTTTATCATCCTATGAGTGAGGAAAATGAAGAAATATTCTCTGCAAAGACAAATTGTCTAATTGCTAGCATGGAAATTAAATTCTGGATAATGCTGTCAAATGTTAGATATGCCTTTGAAGCTGGATAAAAAGGGTGATTGATTTTCCTTCAGACAACAGAATCCACCGGGAGATACAAACAGCAGTTTGTGACAGTCTTCTGGCCTTTATTAATTCAAGCTTTCCCTCATGATCAATCTCCATTTCAGCTTGAAAAGACTGAGTTTAAATGCAAAATATGAGTTACCGGTATATAGTTTCAGGATGGGTAGAATGGAACCCCTCTTCATCCCTCTGCATTGTTACTTTTTCCTAATATTTGTATTTGACGTTATTTCATTGTCTTCCTCTTACTTCATTACTTTACAATTATTTTAATAAAAGAATATGAACCTGAAGTGCCCACCATTAAGTTTTCTTTCTGACTTCTGCCTGGACTTGCCTGTTTTCCAAAGCTGTGCAAGAGAGAAAAATTCAAGAGGTTAAGCTTCCCTCATCATTGCATCTCCATCACGGGAAAGCTTCCCTTGGAAAATTTTCCAGTATCAGATGCAATATGCCTGGGGTTCCTTTGTAGACAGCCACGCTCAATGCACGGAAGCTGGTGGAAAGAGAGATGTGACGGTACGGACTAAAAGTGTGATGCTGCTTCTACCACAGCATGGAGATGCACCGCACATGAATATGGCTAAAGGTGACCCCTTTGATGCGTGAAGCAAGAGCTCTGAGCAACTGCAAAGAGTTCCGATGGAAAGTGCCGAAAGTGCCGAGTTATTATCTTCAAAACGCTAAACGTGTTTCTACATATTGGACTCCTAATGATTCAAAGAATTCTGAATCAGGAAATCTAGCCCAGACACACTGTGTGCTGTAAACATAAAAATTAGCCTCTACAAAATGGAGGAGTGGTCATGCTCAGAAAGTGCCGAGTCATGGCCTGCAGTGCTCCGAATCATGATCCACAAAAATGCTGAGCCAGTACCAAGAGACTGGTCAGCAAATGCCAAATTCTGCTAACCATGTCTTGATCTAATATAATATAATCTCTGAGGGCCCCCCCCCAAGCGTTAAAGCAGAAAGTGCTGACACACGCCCTTAAAGGTCATGTTCTCATAATGCCAAATCATGACTCAGCAGAAGTGCTGCGCTTTGGACTGCAAATCTGAAACACAGTGAAAACTAACCCTATTAATTCCTTATCCATGTACATAGCTATCATGTGGAGAACCAGAAGTGGGACCACGGTGCTGGCCCCTGCCCCAATCATGACATTACACTCTAAGGAACACTAAGCCAGAAGCAAATAACTTGCCTAAGGCCATCCAGTGCCAAAGCAGGGATTTGAACCCAGGCCCCTCCAGTCCAAGTAGAGTGCTCTAGAGCAGGGCTCTCCAACCTTGGGTCCCCAGATGTTGCTGGCCTACAGCTCCCAGCATACCCAGCCAGCATGGCTAATGGCAAGGGATTCTGGGAGCTGTAGGCCAGCAACATCTGGGGACCCAAGGTTGGAGAGCCCTGCTCTAGAGCCTATGCATGCTTGCTTGTGTGAATACAGGTTCAACCCTTCCCAATCCTATAACATGTCTGTTCAAAACTAACAGTGTAATCCTGTTAAGTTCAATGGGGCTTATCCCCTAGGAAGTATGCATAGGATTTGCAGTCTGTGCACAGTTACCTGGGAGTAAGCCCCTTTGAAAACAATGGGACTTACTTCCGAGTAGCCAATGTATTTATTTTTTTAAAACTCCATTCTGCCCTTTGGCATAGTTTCTAAGGCAGTTTACAATAGCAGGACAAAATACAAATAAAACATAAACAACATGTTCTACATTCATTAATACATTAAATACTTTTAAAAGCCCGGAGGGAGAATTAAACACACAACCCAACATTTTTGCCTGGTGCCAATATATGGCAATGTTGGTACCAGGCAAGCCTCTTTAGGGAGGGAATTCCACAAATGGGGAACCATCCCCAATTAGGCTTTCTCCCTCTGGTCACCCCCAAACACCTTACTTCAGATGGTGGGGGGAGGACCTGGAAGAGAGACCCAAAGGTAGTCTCAATGTAGGGACAGATTAGTGTGGAAGGACGCATTCCTTCAAGGACCTAGGTTTGCTTTCCGTGAACATTACTCCCAAAGATGGGCTGTAGCTGTAATAATCAATCTCAATGACTGACAACAGCTCACTAAAATCAAAAGGCTGAAGAAAATAGCCAAACAAAAGGTCTGATCCTCTTAGACAAGGTGGAGCCTTATTCAGATCAGCTGCTAGCTTTGCCCCCTCCTCCCAGCAAAATTCATTCTGCTGAGTTGATGAGGAAGATAATTTCTTCCCCTCCCCACCCCAGGAAAACTCACTCTGGTGGCTTGATGAGGAAGATAATTTCTATTGGTTGGTACTACTGCTAATCACACCTTCAGCTCCCTCTAAAACCATATATATACACCACCAGGGCCAGGTATGCTTCTACAGCAGTAGTTGATTAACATCTGTATTGTTGTGCTTTAGCCTATAGGTCTCTTTTTTTTCTAGGACTAGAGATGGCTTCTCAAGTGTGCCAGAACTTCCATGCTGACTGTGAGGCTGCTGTGAACCAGCTGGTGAATTTGGAGCTGCATGCTAGCTACGTGTACTTGTCCATGGTAAATTGCTGTTATCTCTGCCATTGGGAAGAGACTCAGCTGCTTGCTTGTGAATGTAATTTCACCCAATTCTCTGCATGTCTGTATAGTGTTAAGAGTAAGAGTAACTAGTGTTACCTAGGAGTAAGACTCACTGAACTCAATGTGGTTTACTTCTGAGTAGACATGTATAGGATTGTAAGGTTGGTCTCATGGAACTTTCTGACTTGATTCCTGAGTAAGGGTGCAAAGGTTTGTATCTCTGGCTGTGAGAATATGCCTGTCCCCTCAATTATTATAGGGGTTTAGTAGATTTCATAGATAAGAGTTGGAAGGAGCCTACAAGGCTATTGAGTCCAACCCCCTTCTCAATGCAGGAAACTAGACCTCTGATGCTTTATGTTTTCAATTTGTATAACATCCTGGAGGCCTATATAAAACAACACCTCTGTACTAAGTTGTTACAACTAGTTTTTTGTGTGATTGCTATCATGAGAGAGAATGGTACTGAGTTTGCCATGGTGGAGCTGACTAGGATGCTTTACTAGTATGTCATATAGGACTTTGTCTTGGTTTCTCACCATTAATTGTGCATAGTCTTCTAAAAATGTTGAGAGCTCTCCTTGGCATGAGAACACAAGGAGGTACTGGTGTAGGGCAGGAAACTACATATTTTTTTCCTCCGTGTCAGTAGTAACCTCCAAAAGCTTAATATGTTTTAAGTAGCCACCTTTAATATGGAGATATCCCAGCTCTACTCACAAAGCAGGCTCTGCGCTCCTGGGCTCTGCTACTATCCCATGCTTTGACTAGAATAGGAACAGATTTAAGACTTTTGACCCTATATCATACATTGTGTGATGCTATTGGGATTAAATAATTGGAGTATCCTACTTTGAGTAGGCTCTACTCAGGCTAGCTAGAAGCTCCAGGACTCCAGATTATTCTACCATAGTTTTATAGATGAATTCAAGAAGGTGTTCTCCTAGTGTTCCACCACTGATGTGGTAAGGTTCACCTGTCATAACACTCTTTCCATCAGTAGGGGTGTGTGAACAAGCAATGTTTGAGATTGGAGAAACCTGGCAAACATCAGCTCATTTCTTGCCCAATTCCCATTTTTCAATTCTTTGTGATCATGGCTCACTCTGTGTGGATGGGGATATTTGCACAAATTGAGCAGCTATCAAATGGGAAACTTGTGCAGATTTCCTAATTGGTACAACTTTCTTCCATAGACTAAAGGAGGGAAGATTCAGTCTATGGGGGAATTTGCACAAATCAAACTGGGAAATTGAAGACAAAAACATGTTTGGCAACTTACACACACTTTCAGTGGACATTTTCTCACACTCAGGGGTTCAAAAGAGGCATGTTTGTGTAGTTTGCAAGCAAAAATGAAATTCTCATACATCCCTACGACACAGCTATTAATAGTACAGCATCCCTTTCCCTGACTATATAGCTGGGATAACCAAATGGTAAACTTGAGTTCTTGACCATTGAATTGAGTCAACAAATTTTCTGTGTATGTAGATGCTATGGTAACTCCAGGCTTCCCATACTGATATATATTACTACCTAGGAGTAACTAAAAGGCAATTACTATCAAGAAGAATAGATAGTTGGTTCTGTGCTTGCAACTCTGAAAGTTGGGTAGGTTGACTGCTCCAAATGTACTGTCTCAGCTGTCGTGTCAATGTAAGCTTGAGTGAGCTTTTCCAAATTGGATAGATGCATATCAGTTGGAGCAATGCCACAGTGGCAAAATATTCTCTATCTGTGGTTTCACTGTCACTGTGGCTTTCATGCTCCTTCCCTTCTAGGCTTATCACTTTGACCGTGATGATGTTGCCCTGTGCCACGTGGCCAAGTTCCTGAAGGAGCAGTCCCAGGAAGAAAGGAAGCATGCTGAGAAGTTCCTGAAATACCAGAACAAGCGAGGGGGCCGTATTGTGCTCCAGGACATCAAGGTGTGTGAAAAAAGGGTGATCTTTAGCTGGTGCTTTGCAGGAGGTGAATATATTTGGGCTTGGTAAGTGTTGTATCTGACTTTGAACTCCTGCATAATGCATTTAAACTGGATTCTGTTTGTACAGAAGCCAGAGCAGGATGAGTGGGGGAACAGCCTGGATGCCCTGCAGAGTGCCCTGCAGCTGGAGAAGAAGGTGAACCAGTCCCTTCTGGATTTGCACAAGCTAGCGACGGAGAAGGGAGACCCTCAGGTGAGTTGCATTTGCGGCACACTAGAGTACTTGAAAGGCTTCTTGTCATCTTCCAGACCTTGACTACCATGTGGGTAGATCTGAGAACAGCCAAGGCTCAAACTTTCAAAAATAATGCTTCCCCAATGCTAATCATGGAGCGGTAATAGCTAACTGCAAAAACAGATCAAGGTGCAAGTTTTGTGTTACAACCAGGGATGTATCAATTGTGTAAGCCTTCATGACATTAAAATCTGAGTTTAGATCTTAATGGTTCAGGATTCCTTTGTGTGCTTTGCTACAGCCTTTGCACTTTGTTTGCTTTCAAAAGGAAAATAGGTCTTGGAAAACAGCTCAAGATGAACATATTCACACCACTGGTCTTGGGTTTATTAGGAATTCTAGTCTTCAGATGGGTGGCTGGGGCTGCTGCTACTACTCAGTACACTTACTTGACTACAGTTCCAGGATTCTTGCCAGCAAATCTGTAATATAATGGAAGACTAACATAGACTTGGCAACCCAATAAATCTGTTGCCTCATTCCTCTGCGGGCTAGCCAACAGGTATGCAAGCTTTGCAATGGAATAAATAGTCTTCTGTACAGTGAAGTCAGACTTGTCTTTAACATGCACCCCCCCCCAAGCTTCTCTAAAATGGAGTTTGGCCCACAGGCTGAAAGAGATTCTGCACCCCTGTTCCAGAACATTGGACTTTTTAATAATTTGGGATTGTGCTAGCTGTTTTTTCCGGGAGTTGAGTTGAAACTGGCAGATGTAACGTTGGCTCATTCCATGGGAGACCGTCACTTTCTTTATAGAAATTTTGGGCTGTTCTTGGAGACTAGGCCAAGGCTTTTCAATGTACAACATTAGCCATCCTTCTTTTTGATCCATCAGCTGTGTGACTTCCTGCAGTCTGAATACCTGGAGGAGCAAGTAAAGGCCATCAAGCGACTAGGAGACCACATCACCAACCTGAAGCGCCTGGGGGTGCCCCAGAATGGCACCGGGGAGTACCTGTTTGACAAGCTCACCTTGGCGGACAGCAGCTGAGACCTTGTATAGTGTGCACTGGATAAAATAAACTACATATTGGCATTAAAAAGGCCTGGTGGACTGTTTGTCATCTTCAAAGCTTAGCCCCTTTGGTGTAAGGGGAGTTATAAATAAACGTTTATTATTGCTCTGCTTTCTGGGGAGGGGTAGAGATGAACGTACAGGGGAAGCCATACACATTCACTATTCTACAGTGTCTAAAGCAGGGCTGGAGAATGCTGGCCCTCAGATGTGGTTGGACTGCAGCACCCATCTCTCACCATTGGCCATGTGGGCTGGGGCTGATGGGAGTTGGAGTTCAGCACCTATCCTGGATCTAAAGCAGGGGGTGGGCTTGTGTGGTCCTCCAGGTGTGACTACTATGAGAAAACAGACAAAATTCAAAGTGACCTCGATAGGCTGGAGCGCTGGGCCATAAACAACAGAATGAAATTTAATAGGGGTAAATGCCAATTGCTGCACCTAGGGAAAAGGAAACCAAATGCAGAGTTACAGAATGGGGGACACTTGGCTCAACAATACTACAAGTGAGAAGGATCTTGGAATTGTGGTAGATCACAAACTGAATATGGGCCAGCAATGTGATGTGGCTACAAAGAAGGCAAATGCTATTTTGGGCTGCATTAATAGAAGTATAGCTTCCAAATCACGGGAAGTGATAATTCCCCTTTACTCGGCACTGGTTAGGCCTCATCTTGAGTACTGCATCGAGTTCTGGGCACTACACTTTAAGAAAGATGTAGACAAACTAGAGAGGGTTCAGAGGAGGGCAACAAGGATGATAAAGGGACTGGAAACAAGGCTCTGTGAGGAGAGATGGAAAGAACTGGGCATGTTTAGCCTTCAGAAGAGGAGACTGAGCGGAGATATGATCGCACTCTTCCAGTATTTGAAGGGATTGTCACACAGAAGAGGGCCAGGATCTCGATCATCCCAGTTTGCAGGACATGGAATAATGGACTCAAGTTACAGGAACCAGATCCCAGATTCCACCTAAACATCAGGAAAAATTTCCTGACTGTCAGAGCAATAAGACAATGGAATCAACTACCTAGGGAGGTGGCGGGCTCTCCCACTCTGGAGGCATTCAAGGTGTGGCTGGATGGCCATCTGTCAGGGATGCTTTGACCTGGATTCCTGCATTGAGCAGGGGATTGGACTCGATGGCCTTGTAGGCCCCTCGCAACTCTACTTTTCTATGATTCATCTGAAGGGCTGTCCAGTCCAAGCCTCTTGAGTTGTGGTGTGTGTTGCCTCCATGCTTGGAACCAATATGTACTTGACTACCAGGATTTACCTGGTGGAAGCTGACCATAGGAGACTGGCTTGTAGCTCATTTCCTCCTTTGGGCTTTCTAAGTGCAGACTTCAAGAGGGGCCCTCTTCTGTTCCTGCAGGGTGAACTGAATGCTGCACTAGTTTGACCCTTAGTCTGATCCAGCATGGCTTATGTTCTTTCTAGGAGGTGGACAGAAGGGAGATGCTACCTAGGCAACCAGGCTTTTCTCACTGTACTGTTGTAGTCCTATAAGAACCTGGCCTTCTGTTTCCCCTTCAAGACTGAAGAAGGCCCTTCACATGGATCTGATACCACTGTTTCCCCACTCTGCCTTTCCTCTCTAGCATATATACCTAACTTTTGGGGGGGAAACTCTCACTTTATAGGATTGCTAAGTATTTTCCTGGCTTTGCTTTTCTGCCATCAACACAGCTGTATTAGTGTTTCTTACAGGAGAGAAGCCACGGTGACGAAAGCACGTTACATTGCTTCCAGTTGAAGAGCTATTAAAGCAGTGTTCTCCAACCTGGGGTCCCCAGATGTTTTTGGCCTACAACTCCCAGCATGCCCCAGCCAGCGTAGTGTAGCTGGCTGGGGCATGCTGGGAGTTGTAGGCCAAAAACATCTGGGGACCCCAGGTTGGAGAACACTGTATTAAAGGCACAGGAGCCTGGGTGGATGGGAGGTTTCAGCTTTAGGTAGTCCCTGGTCCCACCTTGCCTCTTCTCTCCCTCACGGATCTGTGAGGAATCTGATAGGGTTTTTTGGACAAAGTGTTCACATGTCTTCAAACCAGTGAGCCTGTTCAGAAAGCATGCATTTTGAAGTGCACCCCCCCCCCCAATGTGCATTTTTCATGCTTTACTGAATGGGGGAAATGCTCATTTAAAAAAAAAAACAACTTTACATTTTATTTTATTTTTTTAAAGTGCATTTTCCCAATCAGGAAAAAGATGCTCATGTTTGGGAATGGAATAAGGAAAACTGAGCTTTGAGAAGGCATTCACTCTCAGAACCTCGATGAACTTGAGCATCGCATGTTTGCCCATCCCCCAGGGTGAGCAACCTGTGGCCCTAGTGCTGTGTGCAGCCCTCAGCCTAATTTCAAGAGCCCTCCATGTGTGAATGATCACTGGCATTACACCATTGAGAGCTCTAAGGCCACCACTGAGCTACCTAGCAGGTAATCTTTCCTTCCAAAAACTAAACCTTTTGATGTTTACAAAAAAGTAGAAACATGGGGGGGGGGATCAAAACACTCCCCATGTATCCTTTTCTGACAGGCTCATCCGTTCAGACAGTAAACTATCCACGTGGAAAATGTTCCTGTCCTCAAGCTCTGCCTGAACCTTCTTTCCAATGTTAAAAAAAACAACCCCAAGCAACTCTGAAGTGTCTGCTCCCCCCAGTGATCATTACCAGTTGGTCACCTCTGTCTTTTCCAGGGCCAGCGTCAGGAGTAGGCTTGATTGGGCCCTTCCTGAGGGCCCACATCCCAGCAGGTGCCCATTGACAAGACTTTGTCCTCCCCTTCACCATTGCAACCTGCCTCTCATTCTGGCCCGGGCCATGGCGGTGGTGTGTGAAGAAGCAGCAGTAGCAGTAGATGGCACTGCCTACTTGCTTCCTGGCTCTTTCCTTGTCAAGCAAGCAAGTGGTAGCGATGATGAGAAAGAGCTCACCACCTACTGAGGGAGGGTGTCTTGACAAAGGGCCCTCAAAAACCTGGAGCTGGTTCAATGCCTGCTGGAGGAAAAGCGGGGGCACCCTACTGCTGGCATGCACTCCTCTAGCTGCTTGCCCGGTGCATATGTGTTCATGTTTGTTCTCTCTCTCAGGCCTGGTTCACATGTAACTTTAACCCTTAGTTTACTTAAACCATGGTTTGTTGCCCTACTCAGGGTTTGTCTGGCATATGAACAAACAAGCCATGCTTTGTTTTCTCAGTCCCTGGGTGATTTGTTTCCTTCACCTGCTCCCTTCCTATATCCCAACTACCTTTGTACTGCTGCAGTAGTGGCATGCAAAGAGGCTGGGTTGTTTGTTTTTTTTAAACTGCTCTTGCCTGCTGCCTCTGTAACCCTGATGAACCAACCCATGAACAACCCACATTTCTGGGTTCACACATAACAACCCATGGTTTAAACGACCAAACAACAAACCATGGGTTCTCTGTGTGGGTTGTTTGTGGTTAATAATCCACATGCATGTAATGACAACCCAATTCATCCAATCGTGGTTTGTTATGTGTGAACTGGGTCAGAGACTTCCCCCACGCTGCAATTAATTGCAATATATGTGTGATTAACACTCACTTTCATAACACACTACACTCTTAAAACACTAACTTTGACATCACTCAAACACTCCTTATATACTCCTCCCGCCACCCTTTCCAAGACATCACAAACCACACCCACTCAGTTCAACATTCTATACTCACTAAATATACTAAAGCAGACATACACCAGGGAACTGAATTGTGGGGTTACGCCACATATCCCCCCCCCTTTCTTTTAAACCCAAGTAGGGAACTGGTTAAATACTTAGTCCTTAACGCAGGGTTTTGGGAAGATAACAGGGTAAACAAACATAAATAACAACAATAATAACAACTTACATGCAAATACAAACCACCTGTGAAGGAAAAAGAAGTTATGGGTAATGTCCCAAAGTCAAAATTATTGGCTCCAATTTTAGTCCAGGAGCACAATAGTAAGTCCCGAGACAATGTCTCACTTTCCAGCCACGCTCAAAGACTCCCTGCGAGATAGTCCACCAGCAACAATGTTCTCTCGACCAGCCACATGCTGGATCTCCGCATGAAATTCCTGGAATTCGCCACGACCACCGCTGCAAAAGTTGTGTGGCAATTATGCTCTTTATAAGTCTCAATTTGTACCAATGGAGGCTTTCTCAAAGGCCTAATTTCAGCACGGGGGTGGGCATAGGGGAGACTGTGGGCCAGCTTGGGAGGCCCTGTGGGCCACAGTCCAGCCCATGACATGGGCTGGTGGTCCTTGTCCCCTGATCTACCTCAATACTGTCTGCTTCAACAGGCAGTAGTTCTGATAAGCAGATGCTGAGATCTTTTTTTTTTTAAGCCTCGATGAAGCATCTTGGTGCTAATTGTCCATTATGTCTCCAGACTCAGGCTGTGGAAACAGAAATGCTGGTTGATCTGAGATGGAGGCCATCTTCCACTATCTTTTCAGATGCCCTATTTATTAACAGATTCACAACATGTTACTGAAGGATCTACCTTCCTCAGACTTGTGTCTGGCCATCAAGCTCTATATTTCTGATGCTTTGACAGTAATTGAAACATTTTCTCCTTTCAAATTATTGCGTTTTGCTCTTCCTACTGCTGTTAAAGTCAAGGCTAAATTGTCAGTAAATTATAGTTTGAAGGTGGGTTCTATTTTTGGAGTTCTCACTGTGTTTTTCATTGGTTTTTGTGTATTGCTTTAAAGCTTTACTCTATGGAGGGACGGGGAAGTCTGCATTTTTGGTGCGCTTTTTTTTTTTTAATGTGCTTTTTCCTCACTCAAACAAAATAGAAAGAAGATTACAATTCAGCATGGGAAATGAGCTGAGCTGAGCTTCAAGGTGGTGATCAGAGAATCTTGGCAATCGTGAAAATTGCTTGTTTGTCCATCCCAAGTCTGAACACAAAGAAATAGGCTTGAATAATTCATTTTTACAAAATACCATGAAATATATTGAATAGTGGTGGTTGATTTTTTAAATTAAAAATCAGATGAATTATCCCACTCTACGTGGAAACAAATGGTGAATATTTGATTGGGGAAAACAAAATATAATCTTAATATAAATTAATGCAATAAATTATTCAGATTATCAATATTGTGAGTCCTAGATCTGCCGATGTGAACTTTGTTACAGGGGAGTTTTACCTGAAAACTACTCACAGTGTGCACCAAAAAAAGTTTTTTAAAAAGTACAGATTTACAAATAAAACCTGTTTAGCATTCCACTGCAAAGGCTGCACAGAACCTTACCTAAAGTAAGCATAGTGGGGAAGCATGAAAACTCCCACAGGTCACAAGCATTGCTACAATATAATACTTGATGCAGACTATGCATGGATAATTTGTGCAGCCTTGAAATTCCTTAGATGTTTCCCCTCAAGCAGGAGCCTGTAGATTAGGCTTAATTTTCAGGTGAGGCATTATTTGGTGACAACTCTAGCTCCCGTTGCTTCCCAGCATTAGCTATGTCTCCTATTTTGTGCATCATTGGAGAATTGTAAGATCTAGAAATCTAATCCCTTGATGATAACCATTTTATATGCACTATCAAGTATTTATTTATTACATTTACGAATCGCCCATCTGGCCGGTCATTTCCAGGCCACCTTTAAGGGTACAACATAAGAACACAAGAAGAGCCATGCTGGATCAGAACAAGGGTCAATCTAGTCCAGCATTCTGTTCACACAGTGGCCAACCAGCTGCTCCAATGCGAAGCCCACAATCAGGACATGAGTGCAACAGCACCCTCCCGCCCATGTTCCCCAACAACTGGAGACAGCTGAGAGTGTGAGTCATTGCCTGCGGGTGCTGGTGGGGCAGGGTAGAGGAGAAGAAAAAGAGCAATCTAAGGCTGTAAGGAGAGCCCTGCTGGATCAGACCAAAGGCCTATCTAGTCCAGCATTCTGCTAGCACAGTGGCCAACCAAATGCCCCAATGGGAAACCTACAAGCAGGATAAATGGTCTGTTGACTGTTAATAAAAAGATTGATTGATTGACCTACAAGCAGGACATGAGTGCAGTAGCCCCCTCCCACTCATGTTTCCCAGAAACTGGTGTACATACTGCCTCTGATACTGGAGGTAGCATATAGCCATCAGGACTAATAGCCATGAATATTATGGCTATAATAATTGAATTGTCCAATCCCCTTTTAAAGCCCTCCATGGATTGTCCAATCCCCTTTTAAAGCCCTCTAAATTGGTGGCCATCACTACATCGTGTGGAAGTGAATTCCATAGTTTAACTATGCGCTGTGTGAAGATGTACAACCTGCTCAAGGCAGCATACAAGGTGAAAAACCATACAAAGTGGAGACAATAAAAATCAATAAGTGCTAGCGATGAGCAAACATACCCCAAGTGATTTTGTGATTTGCATGGAAATTAATGAATTTGTCTATGTGAGTTTGAATGAGAGTTCTTCTTGAATACGCAATCTCATCCTGCATATATGAGTCTTTGCACATGTGCAGTATTAAGGTTCATCTTAAGAGCTGTAGTTTACAATCACATGGTATGGCATGATGTCATCATGCATCACCATTTTGTGTGGCCCCTCTCTGCTCAGTTGTTCTCACATGGCCTGCCTCTATGACACTGTCATGTGATGTTGTCATCGCTGATCGCCAGTATGAAGATGGTCCTGCAGGGTCCTCTTTCTTGGAGCCAGAGCTGTAATGGTGGCAGTGATGACAATGGGAGAAGAAGCTAAGGAGATGATTTGGGAGGGTGTAGGTGATAGGATGACTGAAAAGTGCTGGTATTAACTTACCAAGCCCTAAATGGCTTGTGGCCAAGTTACCTGAAAGATCATCTCCTCCCATATGTATTTGCCTGTACCCTAAGATTGTTCTCAGCAGTCCTTCTCCAGGAGCCCCTGCCAAGGGAAGTGAGCTGGGCAGCAAATAGGAAGAGGGCCTTTTCTGCTGTGGCACCCCGGTTGTGGAACAAACTTCCCGGAGAGGCTTGCCTGGTGCCTACCTTCTGTTCCTTCTGGCACCAGGTGAAGACCTCCTCATTTCCCCAGGAATTTTAGTCTTTTAGTCTCTGTTTTAAATCCTTTACTGCATTTTAGATACCTGTACTGCTGCTAGGTTTATTTTATGTTTACTCCTATTTTATACTGTAGTTTTCATTTTTAAAATTTGTATACTGTATTTTATGTTCTGTTTTGTTGTTTTAATTGTTGTGAATCACCCAGAGAGCTTCGGCTATTGGGTGGTATAGAAATGCAATAAGTTTTTTTTAAAAAAGTGTGTGGGGGGGGGGAGACTTGTCTATGACTTTACTGCATATGTTCTGAATCTTGCAATCAATTCTGAACTTAACAGTGAATTCTTAATACATTGATCCAGCCTCACTACAATGGTGAGCATTTGGTAGTTTCGACCACCTACCCAACTAATTACAAAATTTGGCAGCATCACCACTTGGGACCAGACCGCCTTCTCCCATAAGACCTTGGGGGGTGTCTTACTCTTAGTCCCACCACCATCAGAGGGATATTTGGTGGGGATGCAACAGAGGACCTTCTCAATGGCTGCTCCCAGGCTCTGGAACTCCCTCGGTGGGACTCCCTGGCCCCTTCTCTGCTGTCCTTCCATTGGCAGGCAAACATATTTTTATTTGTGCAGGCCTTTGGTGTGTAAGCTGGTCCGTTGCTGAAGGGGGGTTTATTCGGTTGGGTGCTGGGGTTTTTTTTTGTCATTGTCATCGTGTTGTGTTTTTCATTGTGTTTCTAATGTATTTGCTTTTGTGCTATGTTTTATTATTAATTTTTAGTTACATTTATATCCCGCCTTTAATCCCAGAAAGGAACCCAAAGTGGCTTACATAATCCCTCTCCTCCCCTCCATTTTATCTTCACAACAACCCTGTGAGGTAGGTTAGGCTGAGAGTCAGTGACTGGCCCAAAGTCACCCAGTGAGCTTCATGGCTGAGTGGGGACTAAAACCCAGACTTCCCGAGTCTCACTCCAACACTCTAAACAGTACACACTGGCTCTTTAAGATTTTGATTTTAATCTGTATTTTATTGTTGGTCACCTTGAGTGATATGTTGGGGCAGAAAGGTGGGATATAAATTAATTAAACAAATAACAAGCTGACTTGGCCAAGAAAGCTGTACTGTGCTGTAGGCCCAAGATCCTGTTAACACATGTCAGCCAGTAACACATGTATTGTGATGAGAAAGCCAGCTAGGGCAGGTACACACAGACCACACAGACCCCCCACCTTTCACCTGATACCGCACTTGCTCACAATAGAACACACATGCTTATCCCCAGGCCAGTGAGGCCACTTCCCCTCCCTTGGCAGCCAAATGAGCTGTGAAACATTCCAAACAGGAGAGGGGCGCCAAGATGCCTAGTGGCCACAAAGAAATGACAAGTACTCCTAAGCACCCTGAAGTACCCAGAGAAACAGGTACTCCTGACCCGTTCGACAGGTCAGGAGGGGAGGGGGGGCGCAGGAGGGAGCCAAGAAGAAGGGATAAAAGAAGGGGCTTGTGGTGGGAAAAGGTTGTTGGTCATGGGCAGCAAGCTGCGCGGAGGTCTAGGGCTTCGGTCTGACCTCAGGATCCAGCCCCGGGCAGCTCCCGGTGAAATTAGCTGAATTCGCCTAGCCGCTGAGCTACGCGGCTGTCGAGGAATCAGGGTCATTCCAGGTAAACCTTGTGTGTACTGTTGCTGTGACTCACTCTATACCCATGTCCATTGCAGGCGTGTGCTTTGCGTGCTGCCTTTGTGTATGTTTTGATACGCTCAATTAAACTCTGTTTACCTATAAACATAGTGGCTCCCAATCATAAAACTGCTTCCTTCACTGTCCTAGCGTTAAAATTGGCTGCGGCTTTTGCCCAAGTGCCACGGACCGCACGTAAAGGGCTAACCTTGCTCCGGTTAACCCCTTGGGACCCGGACCTGCGCAAAGGACCGGCTTTGGTCCTTTTTCACATGTATAGATGCAGGACACCTGTTAACAAACACAAACCGAGGTCAGGGCTGCCCGGAGCCCATCTTCACTATGGTGCTCCCTTATATTTCCATTCTCCCCTGCAATTGGAGGAAGGGTGGACATGTGATAAATGAACTCCAAGGGAAGAGGAACAGAATGCAGAATCACAGGACTGGATGGGTCCTTGAGTGAGGAACTGGAGTGGCTTTACATTGAAGCAAGGGGAGGTCTGTGTGGCTGGCTGTTGGATTTCAGCATGGCTGATCCAGCCACCTAGCAAATATCATGGAGGATGCATGCATGTAGAATAGTAGAGTTGGAAGGGGCCTATAAGGCCATCGAGTCCAACCCCCTGCTCCATGTGGGAATCCAGGTCAAAGCATCCCTGACAGGTGGCCGTCCAGCTGCACCTTGAATTCCTCCAGAGTGGGAGAGCTCACTACCTCCCTAGGTAGTTGGTTCCATTGGTGTATTGCTCTAACAGTCAGGAAATTTTTCCTGATGTCCAGGCAGAATCTGGCTTCCTGTAACTTGCACCCATTATTGCATGTCCTGCACTCTGGGATGGTCGAGAAGAGATCCTGGCCCTCCTCTGTGTGACAACCTTTCAAGTACTTGAAGAGCGCTATCATATCTCCCCTCAGTCTTCTCTTCTGAAGGCTAAACATGCCCAGTTCCCTCCGTGTCTCCGTGTCTCCTCATAGGGCCTTGTTTCCAGTTCCCAGATCATCTTCGTTGCCCTCCTTTGAACCTTTTCCAGTTTGTCTACATCTTTCTTAAAGTGTGGGGCCCAGAGGTGGGGAGGAAGATCCACAAACAAGTGAGATTGCAAACAGTGAATCGGAATGAGCCACAACGATGTTGACATTTTTACTTCATTACAATTCTTAGAGCATTTCATGTACTGCTGCTCTTCTACTTGCTTTCTTTCCAATGAAAACTGAAGCTTATTGCTTAAATGCGACCCTGTGGCTAGAATTTTAATGAAAGCGCCAAATGCAACAGCCTGTCATCAGATGGAGATTATTGCTTGCAACTAGTGCTGTGGCCACAATTCCTCGCACATTTTTCCTTGACCATTCTCATTCAATGTGATAGAAAAGAAAATGCTTTTGAAAAGAAATTCAACGGTGAAGAAATTTTTGAGAAATTCTCGTGGACTGGGTTTGGGTTTCTTTTCTTGTGCTTGCTTTACTTAAAGGCGGCCGAGGAGGGTGCACAAGTGTCCTGTTTCTCATTGAACCATCATCTCTCTGGCAGCCTGTAGCCTCCTCAGCTTCCCGCACTTCAATTAAAGCCCAGGGGAAGACATCAACAGGTAATTCCTCCCATAAGGCTTTTGCAGAACAGGAAGCAGAGGCCAGCCCGGAAGGCTGCAGAGCCATGGAGAGGTGTGTAATAGAAAGACACACACACACAGCACCCTCAGCTGCCTCGTAGTGACTAAGCTCAAAGACACCGCAAAAATCAAAGATAAAGCACCCTGAGAATGAGGCAGTACAACGGAAGCCTCTTTCACGGGGGAAGAAAACTTTCGGGATATTGGAGGAGGACAGATTTAGGTGCAGCACTAGTTCAACCTCTTCCTTGGAGCGTGACACAACACTGGCCCCCCCTCACACCTGCATTGTGGTGGGTGCAAAATGGGGACCAGCCTGCCTGCACATTTGCTGCCGCCACCGCCATTTGCGGAGGTAGCGCACACGCACTAAAGCTAGGAAGAAAGAGAGAATCTGTGCTACAACCTCTGCCAATGGTGAGCCCTGCCTGTGAGAACCGTTGAGAATATTGCCCCCTGGAGGAGAAATTGTCCCCCCATTGTCAAAAGCATGAGCATGTGTGCATTTTTTTTTTTAACAAATACACTTTTTTTTTTTAATGTGATCACAAGTTTGGGAATGTTCAACGTTTTTAAAAAATGCTGCAAACATTTGGGGTTGAAAACAGGGCAAGTTCAGATCATTTGGGAATGGAAATGAAAGCTGTACATCCCAGGTTGGAGCACATGGTGGGTCTAAATGATAAGAGGATGTTTATTGGGGAAATATTAGTAGCAGGAGGAGACGGCAAAGACAGTCTGAGTCTGAACTAAGCTTGTGTGATTCAACTGCTGAGCAGCATAGCAGGTGTGCCCAATTAGATTTAATTATCCAATTTTTTAACTTCATGCAACCAAGAAGACAGATGGCCTTTGCGTGTTATTTTTCTTCTTCAGTCGAGGCCTGGGTTAATAAATCAAAACTACATCATTGCAGATCAAATGGCGACCACAAAAGCCAAAGAATTGCCAGGCAAACAGGCTGTCATCTCATTTTGCGGTATTTTGTGACAGGCATATAATAGGGAGGTCGGTCGTGCTCTCTGCTTTCAGATTTTTATCTTTCTTTCACCCTACGCTTGCCTGAAGTGACTGTATTGTTCTATCAGGCATGGCTTGCGGCCTTGCGCCTTGGTGTACCAATTGAGAGATGTCTAACAATTTGTACATGTCGGCCCTGATCCGGATTGAGCTGTAAAACAATGATGTGCATGAATGCAACTTGAGACAGTGAGTGGGAGGATGTGTTCCCATCCACCTCGTGTTGTGACTAGAAATGAATGTTGCCATGGACATAGAAGCTAAATTGGACTGAGAGTGTCGTGCAAATGGCCCCTTGTGATTCTCCGCCCTATTTGTGGGCAGAGAAGTGGGGCGATAGAACATTGCACCAAATTTCTCCGGGGGGGGAGGGGGAGAATTCTCCCAACAGTTTCTCAGGGGAGGGGCTCTCCACCAGCAGTGGCAGGAGCACAGCTTCTTTCTGTTTTCTCAAGGTGCTGGAAAGGGGGTGGGGTACCACTTCATGCAACAGCAGCGACTGTGGTGGCAGCCTGGCAGCCATTTTGCATCCTCCAGAATGGCCTCAGACCTGGAGATGTTCTGGACTATTCTGCGGAGAAATGGCAGCTGCTACAAAATCATCATCATAGACAATTCTGAAAAATGACTGTATTTTTTTATAGGAAGGGTGAGAAAGCCAGTGTGGTGTAGTGGCTAGCCCAGTGTTCTCCAACCTTGGGTCCCCAGATGTTTTTGGCCTACAACTCCCAGCATGCCCCAGCCAGCTACACTGGCTGGGGCATGCTGGGAGTTGTAGGCCGAAAACATCTGGGGACCCAAGGTTGGAGAACACTGGGCTAGACTGTTGGATTGAGACTTGGGAGACCGAGGTTCTAGTCCCTGTTTTGACCACAAAGCTCACTGGGTGACTGACTTGCAGCCTAACCTACCTTACAGGATTGTTCTGAGGATAAAAATGGAGAGAGCATGTACACCACCTTGGAGGCGTTGGGGCCCCAACAGGAGGAAAGATGGGATATAAATATAACACTCAAACAGAAAAATAAAAATAAAAAGATACATCTCAGAAATATTCTTACGAAAGATTTTTTCTGAGAAATTTCATCTCAGCTGCCCTTGGGTTAAGGGCATGGTGGGGCCATGGAAAAATACTCAGAAGGGCGCAGAGAGGCAGAGTGCATTTCTGGTGAGATAGGAGACACGCTTTGTCCCATATGTGAGATTTAAGACAAATAACCATTTATTTCACATCAATGCTCCCCAGAATACTTCCGCTGAAGTAAGTCTGAGTGATATTGAAGGAGTTCACTTTCGTAGGGATGGGCGACCTGCCCGGCACTCAACTCGCGGCACGTGAGCCGAGCACTCCTGCTGCGTGAGCCGACCCAAGCTGAGCACAAATGCCAGCTGAGGCGCTGGCCGGACTTCCAGGTCCCTGGCACTACATTGTTTATGTAGAAAATGGCCTAATTTGTGCAAATTATGGCCTAATTTGCACAAATTAGGCCATTTTCTACATAAACAGTGTAGCACCGGGAACCCGGAAGTCGCTTCCCCAGCTCAGCTCACAACAGTGCGAGTCAAGCCAGGGAAAAGGTAAAGCAAGCAGAGCTCAGGGGGTTCAGCCCGGCAAGTTCACTGGACTTCCTCCCCCTAACTGAGCTCCATGCACATCCCTACTTTCAAGTGAGCATGCTTATGTGTTCAGTCCAATTTTATTTTCCAGTTTATGATTTGGCTATAATTTGTGTGTAAATAGTGCCCACCCACTCCCAGGCCGGCCCTACCATTAGGCAGTCGCTTCAGGCGGCAGATGCTGGGAGGCGGCAGGAAAGTGCCGGAAGAGAGAACTGTGGGCCATGTGGCCTGCCTTCTTGCATCCCCTAAGCTAGCCAGCTGCCTTCAGATGCAGTGGAGGAAGCTTTCCCACCCCCAGTACTGAAGTAAGAACCGTCTGCTTCTCTAGTTGGCTTTTGTACATGGAATACCCGTCCCAAGTAACCAACAGCCCTGGAGCTGGCATTGAAGCCACTGGGGAGGGATTAGATAAAGAAGAAACTCCGTGATGAGCTTCCGCCGTGCATTAAAAACATGGCTGTTCAGGCGGGAATATGGGGTGGGTTAGGTTTTTAATGAGAATTTTTTATATTGTTTTAATTATTATATTTTATTGTGTCTTACTGTATTTTAATTGTACGGGTGACCGGCCAGATGGGCGATTGATAAATATAATAAATAAATAAATAAATAAATAAAATAAATAAGAACTGGTGACCACAGAAAGGCTGGAGAAAAAACAACAACCCTCCAACTTCTGCCCTGGCCAGTACAGGCTTGGTAGGTTTTAGGAAGTGGTAGTTCCTCTGTCATTGAGTCGCCCACCCTCTAGGTTTGCTCTGTAAATCTCATCCATGCATGAAGTTCTCAATTCACAGCGAACAGAAGTGCTAACACATATTCGCTGCACTAAAAAAAATAATTTAAAAAAAGGATCTGTGTGTCAAGTCTCAAAACATTATCCCTTTGGGGCCAGAGGTGAATGCTCTTGTGCTATTTCGGTCTGTACTCCAAGCTGAAATAAGATCAGCTGGGAAGATGAGCTCCGTGAGGACAGAGATGGCTTTGTGTTGCGTTGGGAGAAAATATTCAATCATGAACATTGAAGAAGAGTCAGGGCACTTCCACGGCAAGTGGGGTGTGTTTACGCTGAAGTCTTTATTGCTAGGCGTTCCCAATACAACAGGCAGTGTCAGTAGTGTACACGTTCAATGAAAGCACAATCCGCTTGGCAGAAAGGTAAAGCAAACTGAAGAACTGGCCCCACAAACACACTCCCCCCCCCGATCTACAACCTTATAGATATATGTGAGCGAGAAAGAGAAAGAGACAGTGAGAGACAGAGAGCGAAGGCTTTGATTTCTAGAATATTCCAAGGGAATTGCACAGAGGCACTCTATGAGTCTGTTTGGTGCTTTGATGTCTAGGTCATGACATTCCTTTGAGCTTCAAAAGATTTCATCCAAATGTAGCGACTCCTCACTAAAACAGTGGTATTCACTAGGTGGCCCAGAGTCTTCTTTGCTTCTGGCCTTCAACCTCCTTATCCCCCATCAACTTATGTGTGACAGCCAATTGTAGCTGGTGGGCACTGGCTGGAGATGCTACATCAACATATTTATTTATTTTAAAATTGATATCCTGCCTCTTTGCTCCAAATAATAACGATGATAATAAATCTCTTGAGGTGGTTTGCAAAGAAGTTAAGACAATTAAAAGAAGAACAAATCAGCAGCAGGAGAAACAACCCATTAAGATAAAACTGTTACAGCAACATAACTAAAGATTCAGGCAAGGACCACAAAGGCTGGTCTAAGCAAGGCTGATTTTCTTTCTCCAGCTTCCTGAAAACCACCCAAATGTGAGCATGGCAGCAAGTTCCACAAAGAGGGTGCTGCCACCAAGAAGGCCCCGTGACTCTTTGCCACCCAACTAAGCCTGGGAAACAGGGAGGACTTTGGGCAGGTGATTTTCAGATGATCAGACCTATGGGGGCACATACAGGAAGTGGTTTCCTAACAGTGAGCGATGTGCCAAATAGATAGTTTAGAGGCGCTTGTATGCCATCATATGAGGGAGGCAGTGATATGGAGAAGGAATGGTGGATTCAGCAGTGGGGGCAAAGTGTAATGGAGAGGGGAAACTTAGTCAGGAGGGGGCTTAGCTGGAGACACCAGGAAGTGTGTGTATCTGTGTGGAATTTCTGTGCAGGAAGAATCCTATCTTACGTTGCAATAAGAAATGCAAAATTGTTTTCTTCCTTTTTGCGTCGAAACTAAAATGCTTACCTAGAATATTAATGTCATTTTATCTGCAATATTGCTACTAAACATGCCTACATTTATTTATTTTTTAAATGCTCTTGGCAATTTTGCAGCAGATACCATTGTCTTGGAGGCATCAAGTCGACTCTTGTTGGTGGGTGAAGTCTACATTTGAAAAGAAGACTGGGTCACATACATCGATACATGCTCCACCAAAGCAAATTTATCTACATTCTCATGGGGAGGGGGTGGTGGAGAAGTCTCGATATCCTGACATTGATCTCAGCAACCCTGATAGGTATGAGACATACCGGTACCTTTCTTTTTTTATTATTATTAATCTAAAACTTTTTCTTTAATTGCAATCCATGGTCCTCCCGTCACTTTACTATTGCGAGTTCCCCATTTAATAGAATAGTCCTGTCAGATACTCAGAGAAAAATGAATAATTTGTGTGGGTTTTTTTTAATTGCACATTTTAAAATTTAGTAAACTATTTAAAACTCTACAAATGTTTACAATAAAAAAAGTACAACGCCGCTAAGATATTTATTCAAAAACGTACACTAGTTTCATTAGCTTTATAGTTTTGCCTGATGCATATGACTACAATTTCTGAGAATTAACACACCAATTTGAAAGTAAGGGGCAAGTCCACAATCCTGAACACAATAAGGCCATTTACACGTTATTGAAGTCCAAGGGAAATTGAGCTGCCTAACTGGACACCAGATTAAGTCTGCAATGTAGTCATTACCCCTTTTCCTGGTTGGTTGGAACTCGGAGCCTGGCTATGCAATACTTCCAGTGTGTCAGAAGTATAAAGTAGAGGCATTGAATGTTATATATTAGACACACACGCATGCACACACGCTCACACACACACACACACACACACACACACACAGCAGAGCTGCAGTGCTAAAAGGTCTTACAGTAATACCTTGGATTGCAAGTAACTTGGTTTGAGAGCGTTTTGCAAGACAAGCAAATTTTCAAATATTTATTTTTTAAAAATTGACTTGATATACAAGCGACGTCTTGCAATACAAGCACTGTAGTACGGCTTAAATTAAAAATCTCTGTACAAATTTTTTTGGGGGGATTTCGTTTTGATATAAGAGTGTTTTGGATTACAAGCACGTTTCCGGAACGAATTATGCTCTCAATCCAAGGCATGACTGTATATGGAAGTGAGAGCTTGCTTATATGGTACAGCCATCATGTGAAAAGTTGCCACATACAAGATAGGCCTTGAGTGCTGTGAATTCTGATGCTCCCCCCCAAAGGACAGGCAAGAAAAGCTGGAGGCAAACACACTGGAAAACTGGAGTCCCTGGCCAGCTTTCTGCACCCCTCTTATTTCACTTTGCCTATCATCTCTCTCTGCTAGCGACTAATGGTTGCTGCTCCTCCCGGCTTCAAAACACTAGGGGAAATTAGCTGCTAAAGGAGAGAGATAAGCAAAGAAAAAAAAATGGATGGAGGTGGCCAGGGGCTCCTGCGATCCTGTGTGCTCTCCTGTGACCCCACCCGCTTGTGCACCAGTATCCAGTGGGATGTAACATGTAGCCAGATCCACACATGCATATAAATATGTTTGGACTGCAGCTGTGCTATAATTCTCTGCATCACATTTTATTTCTTGACTTTACACTGGAGAAATAAAGCCACGATTTTAGTGTAAATATTCAGTACATAAAACACTAGCATAGAAAACAACAACAACAACACCAAACTTTTAATAAATAGCTTTACTTTTCATTCCTATATACAAGTGGTGTACAGCAAAAGCCAGGGGAGAGAGAGAGAGAGCACCTGCCTGACAGCCACCGTGAATGAGTTCGATAATGACCCGAATTGCTAGCAATTTATCTCTGTGGGATGCATGCATGTTGGTGGAGCAGTTGTCAGGACACACACATTTTCTCTCTCACCTCGGGACCAATGAAAATGTACGTTTCTTTTCAGCCACCTCTGAGAAATGTCACCTCTGTGTCTTTTTTGCTTGTGCCTATGCTAGTTTGGAGATGCTCTTTGGTTTGACAAATGGCAAACAGGGCATTTAGCAGAAATAATAATAATAATAATAAAGAAGTTGCCTTTGAACGTTACCACACTTTGGCTATAGACCAGTGGAAGCTTCTCATGCGCAAGCCCCATTGAAAAGAATGGGAGTTGCATTAGAGCAGTGTCCTCCAACCTTGGGTCCCCAGATGTTTTTGGCCTACAACTCCCAGCATGCCCCAGCCAGCGTAGTTGTAGGCCAAAAACATCTGGGGACCCAAGGTTGGAGAACACTGCACTACAGCCACTGATGTGTTCTTGGGACAATCCAGTTCGTTATGTGTGAACGTATGTTGCTGCCTTGTGCTGAGCCAAACCAGCGGTCCATATAGTTCAGTCCTCTCGGCTCGATTGGCAGTGACTCTACAGAGTTTCTTGCAAGGGTCTTTCCCAACTCTGCTACTAACGATGTCAAGGACTGAACCTGGGACCCTGCGCATGCAAAGCATTTTTTTTAAAAAATTTTATATCCCATCTTCCTTTTGTGGTGTTCAAAGCAGCATCCATAAGGGTCCCAAGACAGTCCTCTCATGCAGGGGCTAACTAGACTCAGTCTTCCTTAGCTTCAGCAAGATTGCTATATCATGGTGCCTTCAGACCATGCTCTGGAAACATGTATTCTATTGGTGACTTATGCCCCCTTCTTGCACAGCTGACGTTCCCTGGATTTTTGCACAATTATGGATGAGCCCACGTTTCCCTTCCTCATCTTGTACCCTGCTTTCTCCTCCTCAAGCTCTCTTTATACCGGCAGCTTTGTTGGTGCTGCGGTGGGTTGGTCCATCCTGGGATGGAGCTCATCTGTTTGTAAAGAGGTACGATGTGGTGTGGGGGCAATCCAGCACTGGCGGCACTCCCTGAACCACAGTGTGCATGCTGGCACTGTCCACTATATTCAACTGCAAAGTTGGTTGCATAAGCTAGTATTGGGGTTCAATGTGCAACCTGGACTGCAGCACTGTGCTGATGGTGCACAACCCATGTGCAACTGACCCTGTGGACTCATGCTTGTGCAGGCAAAAGAAGAAGGCACCACTAGTCTTGGCCTCAGTAGATCCCCATTGACTATAGGCTGGGGTGTTAGCTTGGATGTTTCTTTTTTTCTTTCCCCCCATAGGCACAGAGAATCAGTTTTTGCTTACCCATCAGTACATTTCAACTGCTCAACGTATGTTGCCCTAAGTGGAGCAAATGAATCATCCCAAAAACAGACAATTTGTACCACCTCATTGCCCAAGCTACGTGTTGCAGGGTGGAGACTGATCATAATCTAAATGCCTTCAGAAGGATAGACAAATGGGCGATCGCAATAGTACTTGCCAGGGTATAAAGAGCTGTGGGCAGAACTTCCTCATCACCATCAGACCGGCTTGAAGAAAAGTTGGGCATTTCAGGGCTTCTGAGATACCCCCATTCTTCTTGGCCACTGTTGATCCTTGTGGCCATGAAAAGCCACTCAAGACGTAGGGGTGGAGGAGAAATTCACTCAGTTCACATTTTAATGTGAACTTACCACCTAATTTTGTACTTTCAAACAACTGTCTGAACCGGAACTAGTTACTCTTCCAAATTTGCACTTTTTTGAATTTTGCAGTGGAGTTCTCCAATCAAAAAAGAAAAGAAAATGTGTACAAAAATGCACCTATTAGGGAAAATAATGTTCACAATGCATTATATTAGGAAATTTGCTTGCAACATGCGTATATTAGGCAAAAATACATGTATTAGGAGAAATGTGCATTAAAATGCTTATGAATTTTCATGCAAATTTAAAAAGAAATTCTCCAAATATGGAATGAACCAAACCTGAGGACTGGATAAATCCTCAAAGACTTAGAGAAACAGAACTTAAGATTGGGAAAAAGGAGAAATGGAGAGAAATTGCAACTGACAAATTCTTCCATCCCTGGCGGCGAGTGGCTCTGATGCACCACATGGAAATCCAGATAGTTCTCATGGATGCCCAGAGCCAATTGACCATGTGTATGGGGAAACACTTGGTTGTGTGTATTGGGCACTTTGGATCCCAGTTGATAAGCATGTTCATGGAATGTAAACAAGGCAGAACCAGGACCGGTGCAAGGCAGTTTGGTGCCCTAGGCAAGATCAGATATTTAGCGCCCCCCTCCCACTTGAGAGCGCTGTATTTTTTTCAAGGCGTTTCTGGCACCCTCTTTAGCCCTACGCCCTAGGCAGCTGCCTAGTTAGCCTAATGGTAGCACCGGCCCTGGGCAGAACGGAACAGCAGGCACCAAAACATGATCCTCCAATGTAAAGTCCATAAACAGATGGCTGAACAACACAGAATTCTGAGAAATAATACTTTCTTTCTTTCTTTTTTCTTTCTTTCTCTTTCTTCCTCCTTTTCTCTTTTTACTTTCAGTAATATACACTATGTATATGGATGTCGGAGAAATCCACAATGGATTCACATGAGTTCAGATTTTTGTGAACCTGCAGTGGACTGACTTTTTCTGAGTCTCCTGGATTCTACAGACTTGTGGACTATTTTATTTTTTACATTGGGGGGGGGGGGATTTGTGGAAATGTGCACTTGTTCAAGTGTACATTTGCAAACAGGAATGACATTCTCATACATTCCTAAAAAAACAAAACAAAACAAAAAAACCCACCCTGATTCTGTCAGTGAGTGGATGACAGAACAAAAGATGCCTGACAATCCATAAAACAGACAGATTTAACAAACTCTGTGCATCCCTAATACGTACACGACAGCTGCAATTTTGAATCGTACTATATCATTTATTTATGGAGATAAATTAGCAATGCAATTCATATGGACTTGTTGGTCCACAGTAAAAAATATTCTGTAGTGTAAACTTTTGGACGTCTGCTTGGTGGCCCTCCCTCGACCCCCAAAACAAAATTCAATTTATTTACTTCCTTTCTCTGAATTAATATTAATATTTAAAAAGAGAGAGAGCAGCTGATGCACAACATAGATTCCTGGGCACCAGAAAATGGCCAAGCCACTCAGATGCTTGCTTTTTTTGTTCATATGATTTTGGAGCTTCCTTTGAAGCATTCAGGGTCACCAGATATTGGGAGAAAAGATGGAGGAGTTGTGTGGAGGGGAAAAGGATGTAACTGGAAAGTGAACCTGCACCTTTTTCCTTCATTTTAGTTGTTGATGTATTGAGAGTCTTGGTTTTGGAGATTTTGCATGCACCGTGGTGTCTAGAACAAAGCAAGGAGACAATTTCTCCACTTTTATTAATTCCCTCCCCTTTGGTTTGCTCTGAGTTTCATCTTTCCACAGTAGAAGGCCTTGGAGGTTGCCTTCTGTCAGCTTGCTTTTCATTTTTCCGTGAGGTTCTGTGTGGAGAAGGAACACCAGGTGAACTGTTGTTACTTGCCACAGCTGGACCAATACCTAACAAGGCTGAGGAATTGTGCGTAAGGAGATGACCACTTTTGGTCAGTGGCTGATATGGCATTGCAACTGGTCCAGAAGTCTTGTTTCCTGCTTGGTACGGAACTCTCCGCTGGGATGGATCAGCAATTCTAGCCTGACTGTAGGTCTGAGGAATAAGTGCATGCGTGTCTTCTTCTACCAAGGACATCCTGCCCAAAGAACCTTGTCTCTCAAGATGAGGAGGGATTAAAGCAGTTGGAGCAACCAAAGTCTTGGGTAGGTCAATGGGGCTGACCATGATGTCCTCTTCAGTTTCTGCAGCTTCACTAAGGAAAAGAGGTGGAAGGGTGCTGCTACGTTTGCTGCAAGATTCACAACACAACTTTTTGTATCCTGGGATGGAGCAGTACCGGGCAAGCACCTCCATCTGGCAGAAGATAGATTTGTCTCCCAGGCAAGGTTCATCTGGAAGGCAAACCCAACATGAGTTAAGGTGACATCTTGTTGAGAAACATGGCACCACTCAAAAGGAGCCTGATCTTGTATGGATCACTTGCAGGCCAGTACTTGGGGCCAGTAGTAAATAGTTAGACCTGAATTCTGAAGACATGTTTAATTTATTAGCTTATGGGTAGGATCCAGACTTGGCATAAGCTCATGGAAATCAATGGGACTTCAGTTAGAAGTTCAATCCCATGGATTTCAATGGGTCTATAGTAAGTATAACTAAGTCTGGAACTAACCCTAGGAATAATTTTAGCACAATCATTTTTAACCTTGCTGTTGCTCAACAGACCAGACTACTGGAATCCTTCCTGACAGCATGACTTTTTCTTTTTTCCTGTGGATTCATCAGGAAGATTCTTGCTATATTGGGACACTACATGCAGCTATGAAGCTTCTTGGCTCTTTGAAAAAATGAATTATGGATATCCGTTACATTCCCCTATTCTGTGCCACATAACTTCGATGAGGCATTTTGCAACACTGTCTAGCAATGGAAAAACTCACCTGGACTCACTTTGGAATGGGCTTGATTCTGGGTTAATTTGGGCTTGATTCTAATCAGGCTGAAATAAAATTGTTTCAGCTCAGGCCTAGAGGAGTTCCACACACCTCAAAACGCAAGCCTCCAGGCCACCTAGTACCTCTTTCCCATTCAAACTTTCTTGGCAGCAGGGCTGATGGAAGGTCTGAATAGGCTTTAGAAGGAACACAGAGGACCAAGCGACTTATATGCCCATGTTTTTTTGGTGGCCTTGGATGCTGCATTCTAGACTTTGTGGCCTTACCAGGCTCTAATGGATCCTCACCAGCTCCATTGTGGTTCCACTCCACTGCCAGGTAAACCAGATTGGGAACGGGAAGGCAATGACAGCAGTGGGTTGTGGGAATCATGACAGGTCATGACCATTCTGAGTCAGGCCCAAATTGTGGAGGAGTTTGGTGTCCGCTCCTAATGAACGTTGGGGTTTGGGGACAGAAAATTGCCTGTGGTCTGCTTTTTAAGAGTGGAGTGAGTGGTGAGCAGTGTCCTTCCTGGAACAATACAGATGCATAAGAAAATTGGGTGGCAGCAGCAAGTGGGTTGATGAGGATCAGAAAAGTGCTCACCCCTGCCTTGGCAGCTGTCTGCAGCCCTTTCAGGAAACCCAGCCCACCCTTGCTCTACTCTAAGCTTCACCACATTCTTTTTTAAAGAGTTCAAGTGCTCTAAATAAATACCTTGGGAGGGCCAGTTCTTGGAGTATCTGCTGAAGGTCAGATTAGAGGTGCATTAAAAAAAAAATCCCATCTGAATGTGCCTTGCTTTGGTGGCTGATGAGCTGAGAGAGCTATTTCAAAGCTGAGTATTACATTTCTCTCCCTGGGTATTCATCCACACATTTTGCAGACACATTTGTGTTTGGGTCAAGCCCCTGGGTCTCTTTCATGGCTAGAGCAGGGTCCTCTTAGGGCTAAACTACACTCTACTTTAAATATGTTGCGTGCTGCTGATCCACACCTTTTTTAACCTCAGCGTAAGCACATCATGGTGCCAATCAGACTGGGACCAATGGCACATGGGCAGGGGAGGATTAAACTAGGGATGTGTGACAAATCCATTTGAGGGGTGGAAATCCGTTGGATTTCCTCAGTTCGGCCTCCCACATTCCTGTTCACTGCCCATGCGCTTGCACCAACTCGTTGCATTGCAAGTCGAGCCAGCTCACGGACTTCTGTCTCTAAGACGGACTGCGATTTGCGTATTTAGCCTTCATGTTTAGCCTTCAGAAGAGGAGACTGAGGGGAGATATGATCGCACTCTTCCAGTACTTGAAGGGATGTCACACAGAGGAGGGCCAGGATCTCTTCTCGATCATCTCAGTTTGCAGGACACGGAATAATGGGCTCAAGTTACAGGAACCTAGATTCCACCTAAACATCAGGAAAAATTTCCTGACCATCAGAGCAATAAGACAATGGAATCAACTACCTAGGGAGGTGGTGGGCTCTCCCAGTCTGGAGGCATTCAAGGTGCAGCTGGACAGCCATCTGTCAGGGATGCTTTGACCTGGATTCCTGCATTGAGCGGGGGGTTGGACTCGATGGCCTTGTAGGCCCCTTCCAACTTTACTTTCCTATGATTCTATTATTCTATTTCCCCCCCAAACGTATTTTGTGCAAAACGGCACTGGGAAAGCATGTGTCTTTAACACAACTTGCACAATTTGCACAAACCTTGTGAAACCACGTGGTTCTTGAGTGTTGTTTCGCACAAATCAGCTGTTTTTGTTCAAAATGGCACCCGAAAACCATGTGGCTCTAGCGCGACTTGTGCAAATTGTGCAAGTCGCATTAAAAGCATGTGCTGCCCCAGCATTCTTTTGTACAAATTCCATTGACGGCTTGAAACAAACAAACAAACAAACGCAAATACGTCCATCTTACAGGCAGAGGTCAGAGAAAAAACCTCACAAGCCAGCAGGAAATCTGGCGAGCTCAAACGAGACAGGTTTCCCTGTTTCGGTACATCCCTAGACCCAGTCACTTTCCCCTTCTAACCCCCTCCCCCCTGCTTCACAGGGGATAGAAGAAGAAGAAAAAACTCCACTGGTACCAAGGGAGGGTTTCCCCCCCTCTTTTTTAAAATCATCTGTGAGTTCAGGGAAATGAATGTAGGGAAAGAAGTGACTGGGTGGAAAGGTTTAAACCTCCCCAACCCATGCACAGCGATCCTCTTCCAGATTGGGGTTCCACATGCTTACACTGAAGTAAAAAAAAAGAGAAAGTGAGGATCAGCTGCACACTACATATTTAACTTAGCATGTAGTTTTGTCCTTAATTTCCTTCTATTTTATCATTTCACTATTTATTTATTTATTTAATTTTATTTTCACTGGAAAGCATCTGAATGTCTCCCTGTAAATAAGTCTTTTAACATTTTGCTTCTGGGCCTTTTAACATCTGATGAGATTGTCTCAACGCTGCCATTATCTGCTATTTTATTTATTGTATTGGCTTTTTGCAGCTTCATGATTTTATTCTTTTTATTGCATTTTTCTGTGGATCACCCTGAAAAGATTTATACAGAAGGGTGGTGTGTCAATCCATCCATCCATCAAAGAAACAAAGAAAGAAAGAAAGAAAGAAACAAACAAACAAACAAACAAACAAACAGCAAATAAAACAAATGAAGGCCAAAAATCACAAAGGAGTGAAAGCTCTAATATTAATGAGCAATCATTTAATGCTTGATTGTTTCTTAAAAACAACCACCACCACAACAACTGAACTTTATAATAAAGAAAAACATTCAGTGGGGCTGGATACAGCCCATGGGGGAGGGGGGAGTGTGGAAAGTTGCCCACCCCTGGTGCAATTAGTCTGTGGAACTCACTGTCGCTTTGGCCTCTAGCTTGGATGGCGTTCAAAGGGGATTTAGACAAATTCATGATCTAGTTAAAAACAATAAAGTAGTTCTCACAAGCCTGAAATCTGTCCACCCCTCTTTGAAGTCTGCCCACCCCTGTGTATACTGCAGCCTCTTTAACGCAGAGAATACTTCCCTATAATGTCAATTTCCCTTGCCACCACATTGAGCTGCAAGCTCTCCTCCACCCAGCCCTTTCCACTTCAAAGATGAGTCGAGGTAATATTTACTCATAAGTTATTTAAAAGTTTTTAAAAAATCAATTAGCTCTGTATCTTATCTCCAACGGTGTGCAAGAGTTCCTTCAAGGGGGGGGGCATCGTTGTTGTTGTTGCTTCATTATTCCTAAGCAATGCAAATTGCTGTGTTTCATATAATGGGCCAAACAAACTGATGATGTTCTCTCTCCCCCCCATCCCCGTCGTTTGTCACTGGACACAATCTTGACATCCTCAGTTCGGTAAATAACTTTTCAGCTTCTAGGCAAAATAGGAACAATGGTCTCACTCAGCTCTGTCACAGCCAAGCAAAGCTTAGCACTACAAAGCACCCTGGGCCCAACACGAAGTGACGTTGGAAGTTCTGTAATGGGATCTCCTGCTGTTTTTGTTTTGTCTCGCAGCTACGTGTGTGTGAATTTAAATTGGGACTGCAGTGCTAGAGGTTTCAACCCTTGTGCCATTTTTTGTTATCCAAATCTCTCCCGGCTCCCATTCTGGAGCTACAGTAATACCTCGGATTGCAAGTAACTTGGTTTGAGAGCAAGCAAATTTTTAAATATTTATTTAATTTTTTTTGACTTGATATACAAGCGACGTCTTGCAATACAAGTACTGTAGTATGGCTTAAATGAAAAATCTCTGTACAAATTTTTTTGGGGGGGATTTCATTTTGATATAAGAGTGTTTTGGATTACAAGCACGTTTCCGGAACGAATTATGCTCTCAATCCAAGGCATGACTGTATTGGCTTTCTGTGGAAACACATAGGATACATTTCTCCTGCAGGGCAAATATACCTTCTCGGGGACAAGGTGGTTTGGGGGAAATGGTGCAGGAAGGAGATTCTTTACAAAGCCCTTTCCCGAGGAATCTTCCCCACCACCAAGGCTGTGCTTCCCGTTAAATAGCAATTGTGGAAGATCCTATCACCGGCTCTTCCTCTCCCATAATGCTAGATCCTGGGGTCATCCTATGAAACTGGTTGGTGAGAGATTAAGGACAGATAAAAGGAAGTGGCTCTTCATACAGTGCATAGTTAAACTATGGAATTTGCTACTGCAAGATGTAATGACGGCCACTAATTTGGATGGCTTTAAAAGGAGATTGGACAAATTCATGGAGGATAAGGCTATCAATGGCCTACTAATTAGGGTAAGGCTATATGTTATCTCCAGTATCAGAAGAAGTACAGTAATACCTTGGACTGCAAGCATAATTCGTTCCGGAACCATGCTTGTAATCCAAAACACTCTTATATCAAAGCGAGTCTCTGGCAGGCGTGAGTGGGGCCAATTTCGGCCCGCTATGCCCGCTTGAGCGGTTACATCCCTACATAGAGTTGGAAGGGGCCTACAAGGCTATCGAGTCCAACCCCCTGCTCAATGCAGGAAACTAGAGGAGGGGTCTCCCATCCAAGTAATAACCAGGCCTGACCCTGCTTAGCTTTCCATGTTCAGACAAGCTTAGCAATGTTCAGACAAGCTTAGTTTGATCTTAGCAATGGAAGACAGGGAGGAGTTGCCCAGGTGCACAGGTGACTTGGGAATGGTGTTCCCATGCTGTACAGCAGCACAGCACCAGAAGATCAGATGAGATGCCCAGTTACCTAGGCAAGCAGATGACTCTTTCCTGTTACCCAGGACTACAGTCAGAATCACTGTAGCTGCGAACAGCTGCTGGAGACATGGAAGGTAAACGGATGCCTTCAAAGCTACCTATTGCAGTTAAGCTCAGAGGAAATAGGGGAGTCAGAGGTGAGTGGCAGAGGACGTCTTCATCCTTCCTAACAACCCAGAGAGCTTTGGCTAATGGGCGGTATAGAAATGTATTAGATAAATGTAATAAATAAATAAATGAAATAATCAAAACATCCCAGCACTTTGACCCGGTGAGCCCTGGCTTCACTCTACTACTACCGACCAGGCCTGAAGTATCTACTTCAGCAGAAGCCCCTCTAAGTCATACACAAAGACATCAAAGCTAGCAAGGGTTTATTATTCATTTAACAAGGAATCACATTCATTGCACGGATGGTCCAGAGGTTTGGAAGGAACCAATCGATCCAAGCGTAAGAGTGCAAAGATTTGGTTACCTACTTTTGACCACACCGGTACCAAGTCCTAAACTCACAGGTTTGTAGCTTTTTGAAGGTGAACTGTATATAACCAAGACACCCACTTCTTATTTGGCTGGTTTCTCTGGTGGAAAAAGCCTCTTCTCACATTTGGCAATGTGTCTCGGCAGCTAAGGGAGGAAGATGTGGCAAAGGACACTGCGCATGCAACACTGGCTGGTTAGCTGCCCAACTATACCTTGGCACGGGTCTGGAAAGAAGCCTGGGATGCCTAGAGGGTGCTGCACTAACTTCTTTTGTTTACTCTGAGCCAAGAATGAATAGGATCCCTGGATCATTTTAGAAGCATTGTCACGAAATAGATAGTTAGGTAGGAAAATGCCATTTAACACAAAAGAAAACTCTGCTGTGGCTCCATTTTCATTTAGCAGGCCGGTCTTTGCTTCCCTCTAGTGTACAGATGGTTATAAAACTCCTAAGAGTTCATTATGTTTTTCAGGAAAACCGTTTCTTGTTCAGGGCCTGTTTATGCAGACCCTATTAATGATGCTTCTGCAGGTTCACCTACAGAACCCATGTTCTGATTAAAAAAAATTTTTTTTTAACTTTTGCTAGTTTAACCTTCCCCAACCTGGAACCCTCCAGCTGTGTTGTACTACAGCCCTCATCATCCCCAGTCACCCTGGGGATAATGGGAGTTGTAGTGCAACACATGGAAGGTTCCAGATTAGGGAAGGCTGTTCTAGATTGTCACTTTCAACCCTCTTAAATTTACTTTTATTTATTCAATTTATTTGTTACATTCATATCCCACCTGTCCTCCAAGGAACCCAAGGGGGCTTACATAGTCCTCTTCCTCTCCAGTTTATCCTCAGAGCAACCCTGTGAGGTAGGTCAGGCTGAGATTCAATGTCTGGCCCAAAGTCACCCAGTGAGCTTCATGGCTGACTGGGGATTAGAACCTGGATCTCCAGAGTCCCAATCCAAAACTCTAACCACTACACCACACTGGCTCTTTATGGCAGTCCACCAGGGCTATGGCTATGTTGTTGAAATGTGGGTTATTGTGTTGTCTGAACCCAGGCAAGATAACAAACCATGGTGAACAACCCACAGTTCATAAACCAACAACAAACCATGGGTTCTCTTCATGGGTTGTCCATGGTTAACAAGCCATGGCTTGTTAGCACAGCTGGCTTCAAACAACACGATAACCCACAATTCAACAACAAGCCATGGTTCAATGACAACCCACACACTCAACCCTTGAGTGTGGGTTATCATGTCAGAATCCAGTCAGTGTTGACAATACTGAACTAGACGCAGCAAGCATCAGACTAAGACAGCTTCCTATGCTCCTAAGTCAGAGAAATAACTTTAACTGAGCAGGCAGAAAACCTGTTGGAAGAGGATGCAAGATGGGGAAGATCATCAGGTGTGCATGGGGGAACACAGCATCTGAAGTTAGAGAGTTCTACAGTCTAAGCCAGGCGTGTTGAACCTTATGCCTGTCAACCATATCTGGCCCGCCTTGGGGCCCAACCTGGCCCTCTGAGGTTTGCCAGATGGCCACACTCCCTTCCCCAATCCCCTTCCCTTTCCCCCAATTGCCAATCACTGGGTGATTTCTCACTTTTGTACAGTTTTCCCCCTATGAAGGATTGAGGCCTACACAGGCTTGAGTTAGTTTGAAGCCTGTAGGCCCAAACATCTCTTGAGATTGTGAGTTTCATTTTCCCCTCATGGAGTTAAGTTTCCTTTTCATGAAAAAAAAGTCTCCTTTCCCCCTAATAGAGTTAAGTTTCATTTCCCCAGTTTTAAGTCACATGATTGTAACTTTCTAGTTCTGTGGGAGTGTATAGAAGGAGCTGCAGTGTGTGGCAGAGAGAAAGTGCGGAATTGGAGAGAGAGGTGTGTGGAGGTTTTGCAGGCACTAAGAAGCAGTGAGCATCCAGAGGAGCAGAGTTTGCATATCACTGAGGAATGCAGAACAGCCAGAGCTAGGCTGAGAAGGAATCTCTACTAAGCCTACAGGTGACAGTGTAGCTAGGTTAGAGAACCTTGCGTTATTTTTCATTTTATTTCCATTATACTTGCTTTTTGTAATCTTACAGCTCTATTTGTGTAATTACCCTAAGTTAATGTGAATCTACTTTACCAATAATCACTACAGTAAACAGTTATTGTTAACCTTCAGTTGTTGGAGTGTCTTTTGCACCACGCCTAAGGCCTAATCCCACGTTACTGGGAAGAGGAGGTAAAGAGGCAGAGAATTGGCGTCCTGATACAGGAGGGGCTCTTAAAGAGGCAGATCTCTTTAAGGAGCTGATCAAGGTGTCCCGGTACAGGTGGAACCTTGACAGCCCCATCCTAAAAAGGCTGAAATGCCTCTCCTAAGACTTAGTTACTGGCTGGAAGAGCCTTAAGCTAAACAATGTTGGTATTTTTGGCTCTGCCCCTTGGCTCTGCCCCCTTTGCATACAGCCCCTCCTGCCTAGCTAGAATGTGGCCCCGGAGAGCTTTTCAAAAATTGGATTTGGCCTTCCCGCTGAAAGAAGTTCCATACCCCTGGCCTAGGCCTACAGGGTAGGCTCTCTTGGGTCCCTGTAAGTCGCACCTCAGCTATCAACAATATGCAGGGGAAAAAAGCTCCTCAGGCAGATCTTAATGAGAAGGCAATTGCATGTACGTAAGTGGAGAGCGTCCTTTAGATTTCCTTGGGGACAACATAGTTGCACCCACGTATTAGGATCCGGCCCTGAGGCAGCTCTTTTTCATTGTTCCTGCTCGTGCCCTGTCACCGCAGGTTATGCTGTACCCGTAGGAGGAGAGTACTAGTCAAAGCGACTGTACTTACATTCAAGTTCTCCGCATTGCTATTCTCTGGCCTGCAACCTATGTAATTTAGCTCTCGAACATCACTTGGCTTATAGCAACAGCCATTAAGCATAACACTCCTGGGAACATTATGTCTCATTTTCGCTCCTATCCTTGGTGAAAGGCAGTTTTATTTCAAAGCACTGCGCTGCTGGTACAACAACGGCAATAGTTCTGTCACAATAAATTTGAGTTGAGTCACAGATATTTCCAGTGGCTTTTCTGTCGACCTCTTGCCATTGTCTGTTCCTTTTCTTCGTTGATATTGTTACCAGTTCAGCAGGATGGATTGGGCTTTATTATATCCCTTTGCCGTAGATTCCTATTATGATATTAAAGGCCTCTGTGATCTCCTCAACTAGGGCTACCTTTGAGTCTAA
This sequence comes from Shinisaurus crocodilurus, assembly GCA_021292165.1. Lineage (NCBI taxonomy): Eukaryota > Metazoa > Chordata > Lepidosauria > Squamata > Shinisauridae > Shinisaurus > Shinisaurus crocodilurus. The sequence goes on from JAHFWL010000091.1 coordinate 128,030, forward strand.
AGGAAAAGACTTACGGGATGCAGAACCCAGAATCATTTCACAGTGCACACAACTACTGTCTGTGCAATCAAAGTTTTGCTGGGGATATTATTCACTCAAGAGCTATGATTTTAGGTCATCTTACTAGCACTTGGCCAAAATCCTCTCTCAGTTTTATGAAAAGCTTTGCCCCTCTGCACAAAATAGGGATGGCTCTGGCAGAAGAGGCACACATTTCTTTAGAAATTTCAGCGGTGCTTGGGGGTTGGCTTACCTTATTGTTATATGAAGTGGCTGAGGATTCCTTTCCCCCCTCCAGTTTTTTTTAAAAACACACTCGGTTGTGTCTGCTCCACTCATAACAGGCAACAAGGCATTGCATGTGGACTGGTATCCTATCATGCCTGGGAACTGGTCCAGAAAAAGGCCTGGAAATGTACTACAACCCTTAAAACTCTTGGAAGCATTCACTCTTTTCCCATCACTCTTATCCCAAATGAAGACAATTTTACGTCAAAGCGCGGTGACATTTATTTATTTTGTAATGCAAAACATTCCCAGGCTTTCTTTTGGCCCTGCCCCCAGAAAGGAAGGAAGTCTGCCTGCACAGAATGCTTTATCATCCACTATGAGAAGAGTGAGCGCAAAAAAGGGTGGAAAGGAACACATGGCTACTTCGCATGACATCAGTGGTGGGGCACTTTTTTTCTGTCAAGGGCAGCATTCCCTCAGGGGTTATCTGTTGGGTGTCACATGACAGTGGTGGGTTTGGCCAGAGCCAAAAAGGGGCAGGGCCACTCCCTTTTTGCCCTCTCTCTTTCTGCGACCCCCTTTTCACTCTCTCGCTTTCTGCAACACCTCTTTCTTTCTTTCTTTCTTTCTTTCTTTCTTTCTTTCCACCACCTTCCTTACTCTCTCTCCCCCTCTCTCTCCCCCTCCCCACCCAGTGGGCTTCTATGGGACAGATCACACTCTTGACTCTTGCCAAACTCTGAAGTAACTACTTGCAGAAGGTTTTTGAAATTTCACTTTCCCTCAGAGTGCAGGGAGGGACTAAATCCTGAAGAACTGACAAGTACTCTGGTAACAATTTACCATATTCTAATGGAATATTTAACAAGCCATCCCCAAAGGCAAAAATAAAGGCCACAATACAGGCAAGAATTTACAAGGGACACACTCTAAATCAAGGGTAAGAGACCTGGCTGGTGCCCTCCAGATGTTCCAGACTACAACTCCAATGAACCTTGACCATTGACCATGCTGACTGGGGCTGATGGGAGTTGTAGTCCAAAACATCTGGAGGGCACCAGGTTGCCTACTTCTGCTCTAAGTTATTTGGATTTCCATCCAAATAACTTAGAGCTGGGGATTTTATACTACAGGACACAGAAATGGGAGGATCTGCCCTGTTTTAAACTGGTGCAACTATCAGTACAGGCACTTTGCTTTGCACCAGTTTCCAGATGTGGTAGGCACTTAACTGGATCATGTCCTAACTTCCAGAAGCTGGATAACCTCATCTCAGTGCGACTAGGAGCAACATTCTTCTTACCGTTACAAGGAGCGAGCTCGCAGACCCTAACGGATTCCGGCTTTTCTCCATCGCATTGGCCACCAGTGCGGCATAAAACCTGCCTGGATTCTGTTCCTTCGCCGCAGGTCACAGAACACTATGGAGAAAAGCAACAAGGAACTATGGAGAAAAGCAACAAGGCTTCTGCATGCATTTCCCTAACTGGATGAAGAAAACCAGTGGAGGCTGGTGGTGCCAGTGGGGCTGTGTATCCACTCCATATTTCACTCTGAACTTTAAAGGAGCTACCCATGGTGATGAACCTATTTGGGGGATAGGGTTCAGCACCATGGATAATTCCTTTAAAGTTCAGAGGAAAATCCGGAATGGATATACAGCCCCGCTGGCATTGGAGTCACCAGCCGCCACTGAAGAAAATGTATTGTGCAGGTGTTTCTCCTCCCCAATTCTGCTGCTGGATATATGGAAACCTTTTTGATAGGTCAAAATCTGGCCAGATAGCTATTGGGGAATGTGTCTAGGGCAGAGATGATGGACCTATTTCAGCCCAAGGGCCAAATTTCATTTTGGAGAAGCTCTTGGGGGCTTTATCCCACTTTATGGGGGGTTAAGACAGAATGGGTGGGACAGAAAGGAGTTTTTATTCTTTTCTGAGAACTGTGAACTGGGTAAATTCTGGTCAAAACCAAACTGAAATGAATTTCTCATACATCCCTAGGTTAACCTGGAAGAAATTTTTCATTTCAGATTTTGCTCTTTCTTGTAGACAACATCATCCCTGCAATAATCGGAGCCACCTTAGTTCCAATTACCACAAGATTTCTGTCTTCAGCCCTGGGTACAGATCTATGAGAAATTCTTTTCAGTTCATTTTTGATCATGATTTACTCAGTTCATACCTTGCACATGGACTCGGATGCAATCTGAAGTTGAAGTCCATCTATTTCTGAGCTTGCAGCGTGATTCATGGACACCCCCCTCCCCCAAATGCATTAGACGGCATGGATGCATTTGAAAAATGTGCACGAAAAAGTGCATACGTTTGAAAAATATGCACAAGTATGCTTTAATCAATAGGAGAAGAATCTGTACATTTCAAAAATGTGCACAACTGATGCGTACATTTGGAAAAATATGCAAGAAAATATGCATGGATTTTCATGAAAAAAGAAAAAAAAACAATGATCACAATCTGATACAGACTCAAGCTGGAATGAGTTTCGAGAAGGAATTTGGAGAACTTCATTGAGCTTGGATTTTGCTGATTCGCCCATCCCTATGAGAGGAGAGGAGCACCTGCAAGGAATAGCTGGATCTGGGATTTTTAACTGAACGATTTGGCTAGAGATCAAACACACAAGACTCAGGCTGCTTACTGGACTCCATGGCCAGGTTTTCCACTGAGCAGGACATGGCGTTCTGTTACAAGGCCTACGACTCTCCGGGCGATCCCCGCTACAGTACTTGAAATGAACCGAGCGGTTTGCGCCATCATGAAGTGGCTGAATGCAACGCACTGTTCGGATCTGATAACCGGAAGTCCCACAGGTCTTGGTACAGTGCTCCCATTCTTCTGAGACCCAGCTGGGGTGGGAAAGAGAGAGGAGAGTTGTTAAACTTTAATACAGTAACCTGCTTCCATCCAGGGTCAATCTGTGTGCATACACAAATATTTTATTATCCATGAATGACTGAGTTTCCCTGATGGAGGAGTTCTGAAGATTGAGCAGAGTAGGAGTGTGAATAATGTATAGCTAGAGCTTCATCCAATTTGATATGTAAAAGTGATAGAAGACTGGAGTTGATATGTAAGCTTAGAAAATGTGTCATGTGGCTGATTTCTTCCCATCTCAACCATGAAAGGGAAATGAGTCATCCATGTCTGCTAAGGAACACTTTCCTACCAAAGTATGGAGGAGTGAAAGGCAAAACACCAAAGTCAAAAGCAAAATTCTTCTGTTGCCCTTTAGCAGGTGGGAAACTCTTGAGTGGGTTTCACGCAATCCATATATGGTTTTGCAATGATGAAAACAAAGTCAATCAGAACTTTCAGTTTAGCTTTGATCTTGAAATTTAATTACTATTTTGTTTTTTTTTATTATTTACTGGATTTCTTAGTCTCCTTTCCCATTAAAAAAAAGAAGTCAAAGTGACTTATAAGATTAAAACATACAAAATTTAAAACAGCAAAAACACAATGCCTACTAAAAACACCATGGCCCCAAAACATCAGTGGCATCCAAACACTTCAACTGATGTATTAAAAAGCCCATCATATGCCATCAAGTGCCTGGGAATTGAGGAAAGTCTTAACCTGCTCCCAAAAAGAGGACAACATTGGCACCAGGCAGGCCCTGCAAGGAAGAGCATTCCACAGTTGGGGGCCCACCACCAGAAATGCTCTTTCTTTTGTTGTCATCCTCTGAATCTCCCTGGGAGGAGGCACTTGAAGGAAGGCCTCAGATGGTGATCATAGTGTACAGGTAGATTCAGGCTGGGAGAGGTGCTCCCATCAGGTATTGCTGTCCCAAGCCATATAAGGTTTTATAGGTTAAAACGAGCACCTTGGATTGGGTTTGGAAACTTTTCATCTATAATTTGGTGCCTCTTATAGACTGAGGCCTTGGAAAGTTGTAAAGAAAGCAAGACCATCACTGAGTGAAGATGCCTTTTGTTTCACCACAAGTAGACCTTCTGCCCGGGTGGATGTTGAATCCCACACTGCTGCCGCCAGCCTATGACTGAAAATGAGCAGATGCTTACAATGGCTGTGTGCATTCCTGAAGATTGCACATCCTGCGGATGGGCTTTGGTTTTTTGCTGGCTTCACAGAAGCTGCGATGAACCATTTTGCTATCGCTCTTCCTGCGGCATCCGTACTTGGTGAATTGGAAACCTGGAAGGGAAAAACCGACAACAGGACGATTCACACATTGGGTGAGAAATGTCAGTAAAAATGTGACCGTGGAGACAGTGAAAGGTCACAGGGGATATTTCAGCTTAATGACTATCTAAGCATGTAAGCAAACAGACTATACTGGACCTAGGATCGGGCGACCTGCCCAGCACTTGACTCGCGGAGCGCAAGCTGAGCACTCCCACCGCGCAAGCCGAGGGCGAGCGCCAGCTGAGATGCTCGCTGGACTTCCGGGTCCCCGGCTCTACGTTGTTTACATAGAAAACGGCCTAATTTGTGCAAATTTGGCCATTTTCTATGTAAACAACGTAGCGCTGGAACCTGGAAGTCGAGCTGGGGAAAAGGTAGGGCAAGCGGAGCTCGGGGGGGGGGGGGTTGAGCCCAGTGAGTTTGCCATACTTCCACCCCCCAATCGAGCTCCGCGCACATCCTTAACTGAAGCCCTTGAATTTTCGTGCACATTTCTTTATTGGGAAAAACCATTGCAGATCAATGCAGGATGGGACAGAGCAGGCTTATGATGGATGCATGTGAAAGTGACATGGACTAGAAAGAGATTGA